>JALGBA010003584.1:0-290000 GCA_023970755.1 Azemiops feae
GACTGATCTGCACTGCCAGGTTGCCCCTTTGTGAGCCTGGGTCACCAACTACTTCTGGAGGGCAGGAGCGGATCATGTCATCTTGGTCTTGCCCCAGCCACTATGAACAAACATTCCACCTATGTTTTCCTGCTCCACATCAAATGTAGTGTTTTCTCATTCGTGCTGGGTCAAGATGTGCCACCCTCTTTGCTTATTAGGCTTTATTTCTTGTTAGTAAAGGAAGTAAATGGAACTGAAAAGTGAACTGAACACTCCACTCTAGAGCAATTTTCCCAGAGTTTAATATATTTGTGATGACTAAAGGGAACAGGTAGAATATGAAAAAACTTTTTTTTTAACCTGTCCTATATAAAAGATACATCTTTAGAATGGCAGCTTATTGGAAATTGCTGAAAATTCTTACTTATTGTTGTTCAGAGGAGAGTGGACCCCAGAGCTGTGCAATGTTAGCTAGAGCTGAAAATTATTTGGAACAGCTTTGGATCATGAGCAAAGCAATTATCAACCATTAGTTTGTCCATGGCTAACTACCTTCCAGAAATCAATAATGGAACTGATCTACCTGGCCTCCAAGGGCTAGGGCAGGACCAATCTATGAACCTCTGGGCAATGGCACAGCAGCACTGAACTGCCCACAAATTTGCCAAATTTCAATCCCATGGGAGTTATGTGTTCTGGATTTTGGATGCATTCTGCAAATCAGCCCATTGAAGTACCTTGGTTCAAAAAAATGTTTTGCTCAGTTAAAAGTTGTAGACACAAGAGTTTTAGGAATAACATATAGATTAATTTAAATGTGAGCATATTTCTCCATATTGGGGAACAACATGACCAAGTGGCCAACGTTGCTACTTAATCTGCAATCTAGGAACAAACTATTGATGGACAGCTTTGGGGCTTCTACTGCCCTTATGTAAGATTCTGAATCTTTATCCTTGAAATAGCTCCCCACCTTCAGAAGGTACATCTTAGTACTGCCTTGGGGATCCTTCAAAGAGGCAATTAATCTTTGTACTATAGGCATATGGATGTCCCCAGTTTATTGTAATCATGTTGCTAAAATAAATTTGTATCTTCTTAATTTTCTGCAGTAAGGCAGGAAATGTTGCCTGTTATTAAATACTCTATTGGTCCACTGAGTCATCAGTTGCTATATTTTAACTTCCAACATTTAAAATTCAGCTATCTGCTGTTGTTGTTAGTTGCGAAGTCGTGTCTGACCCATCGCGACCCCATGGACAATGTTCCTCCAGGTCTTCCTGTCCTCTACCATCTTCTGGAGTCCATTTAAATTCACTCCTACTGCTTCAGTGACTCCATCCAGCCACCTCATTCTCTGTTGTCCCCTTCTTCTATTGCCCTCAATCTTTCCCAGCATTAGGCTCTTCTCCAGGGAGTCTGCTATTAGTACATTAAAGTTATTTTGGACTGTGTTGTATAGTTAGTTCATGTTGTGCTATTATAAAATATTTTTAAACCCACAATTATAGAGGTCATACTTAAATACTTTCAATAAATAATATATTTTCTTCACATGCTTATTCATCATTGATAACATTGGAATAACAAAAAATAAAGGCCACAGTCTTAATATTTGTGATAGGAAATTTGGTTTTATTCATTATAATTTTGATACTTATAACTATTGTAATGATAGTAAGTATGTGATTCAGAAGCTGAAATCAAAAAGAAAAGAAGGCAAACACATGTCTAACTGAACAACAACACAATCTTATGCACACCATTCAGGAATAAAAGCCATTGAATTAAATGCAGCACACCTCCACTCACAGTTGAAATAAGTAAATGAATACTGTATATGTCATCATTCATAACTCCTGGGACAAATTTTTATAAGTCAGTCCTAAGCAATCTGCTTCAAATGTTTATTTCAAACATATAAAATGCATACTTATGTTATCAAATGTTTAAAGCAGTAAAGATTTGAATAAATAATATATTTGAAATTAAAATATTTTACTTATGCATGCATTAATTATTCCACATAATTCACTAAGTAAAAGCTTTTGTGTAACAATGTGAAACTGCTAATTCCAGTAAATTATGCTTGGATAAATACACACATGCATATAAACACCCTCCACAAATTAATTGTTCATTCATTTCTAAATTTATTACAATGAACAACTGTCCATTTACCCTGAGCTCTATCTATAGAGGTTCTTAGTACGATAGCATATATAACTCATTTTCCAATCCTTTCAACAGTAATCCTATTGGCTGGGCTACACACACACACACACACACACACACACACACACACTAAAGATGTGGTCAAATGAAATAACATTTCATTGAATAAAAATGAGACAAGGTTATAAAAATATGAGGAATAAAAAATCTGAAATGCAGAAAATTTTTGAGGTGTGCTTTTTACCAGGCAAAGCTGAATATAGCAAATGTCAATCTAAAAGAAGAGGGATATAAATTAAACAAAATGAATTTTATTAGAAATGCATTAAAAAAATGACTCTTAATCATCTTTACCTATGGCCGCTGTTACTGTGATAAGATCTGGAGTTTGGTACATTTGTAGCATCCACACTTTACAATAATTCCACCACATGTTGCATTTATAAAACTAAGCTTCTATTATGCACAATAAATGAAAATAGCTAGTTATCTGCAAGTTATATACTTGGGATAAATTGTTCTTCATTGCATCCACAATTTCATTCACAAGCCTGAAAAATAAAAAAGGATGAAGCACTATTAAATATTAAAAGAATACATAATTAGAATAAATAATAAATAGAATAAATAATTAGAATACATATTCTTCATATGAGTATTTAATTTTGTTTCTTAATATAAGCATATGGATGTGGACAGTGAAAACAACAAGAGTATGAAGTTTAAATAAGATTACACACATCAGTATGAAATTAATATGATGTTGCAGAAAAACATTTAGAACATATCAGTAACTCTGCCTTTTCTGGTCTTCTTTACTTGATTTTTACTGCACCTCTATTTTTTACAATTCAAGGTCTTATGCATAATGCTTCTTCCACCTATTTTCCCCACAACAACAATCCTGTGACTTGGTTTGGGCTGACAGAATGCGACTGGCTCAAATTATCAAAGCAGTAATCTTTGGTATGTGATGCAGCAAGAATCTTATGAAATGGAGCATCATTAAGACTTTAAAATATAAAGATCCAAATTCAAGATACATATATGTACACATGAGTGGTCACAGCATCTTTGGCAGGTAATGAAAGGAAGGAAAAAGAAAAGACTCAGGGTGCGACATTCAGCTTAACATCAGGTTTGCCTAATGCAGTTCATTAAATCTTTAGAAAAAACCTAAAGCAAAAGAGAATGAATGAGCCAGCTTTAGTGAAAATGTATGCTAGTTGGCTTTGCATTCATTTCTCACTGTATCATTTTTATTACATCTAAGGAAAGGAATAAAAAAATAAATGATAGAATAAATTAGGTTTTAGATTTATCTTTACACATTCCAGCTTTACTGAGTTTAAAAAGGAGGGTCACAAATAAAGTAAAAAATTCACAGAATATAGGAAATGGAAATCTCTCTTGAAAGTTTACAATGCATTTGGAATATTTATTTGAATGTAAGTAAGCTCTTTCAAACCAAATGACAAGTTAAACATTTATATTTCTAGTATGGTTTATCTTGGCATTTCCTATGAAGGATATTGGTGTTGAAATCAAGATGAATTAGGAATCCTTCTAACAGAACTTTAAAATGGAAAATCTTCCTTGCATTGAGTTTCACTACACATTCAAATAAAATGGCTTAAAATGCTTATAGTTTAATTCAGAATGATCTTTTATTTATTTATTTATTTATTTATTTATTTATTTATTTATTTATTTATTTATTTATTTATTTAGGGTATGGCATATCATACATGGACTAGCAATACACACGGGTATTAACATTTCATCTAGATTAGTAAAACACAACAAAATATAAATGTTAAAAAGATCTATATTCAAATACCAATGTCTCTAGACTATCTAACTACTGAAGCGCAGAATTGAAGCATAGTGGAAAAACACTATCTCATAACTGATACTTTATAATTACCAGCACTGGAGACTTGGATTGTGGTCAGTGTTATCATGCTAGTAAAATAATTTTATCAGAATTAGTTCTGATAAGAAATATGTTATATTAGGGAAGTCTGCCATTGTGACTTGTCCCATTAACAGTTGATATTTCGGTTAAAACTAAACTAGGATTGTTCACATTCTTCAAAGGTAAATCAAAATAGACGATATGGACACTAGTTGATGGTTGAAAATGACTTCATGGCACTTAGTCAATCACTCAATAAAAACATATTTGAAGCAACTGCTTGATGCTCTTCTGATAATGCCATATCTTCATTTGCCCTTCCTTTTTCTTGCACTGAAGTCAGTGTAACTGTCTGATGGCAGCCCACTCATTTAGGCATAAGAAGCTATAGGAAGAAGTACCATTTATGTGCATCTTCCCATTTACCCGGTTCAATCCTGTTAATTGAAACTTAAACAATTTTCAGGGCATCAAAATGACAATTTTATTTTAGAATTTCATTCAAAAAGAAAAAAAGAAAGAAAAATGACAATTCAGATTTTGCTAGCCTGGCATATACTGCATAGGACTGTTTGTGGATTGCCTTCCAGCAGCAATTTTAGGATTGGCTAGGAGAAACTACAGCATTAGGAATCAATGTGAATCTGAATCACAAATCCAAGGTTTTTAGAAAAGAAGACCGTTGTTTGATACCTGGAAGCTTGCATCCTTCAGAAAGAATTATGATGTCTGCACACTTTACCCAATTCAGTTGAAAAATGCATAAGTCATTTGCAGGGTTTCATTGCAATGGAAGACGTACAGTTTATGATTTTGATCCTGAATCAAACTGGATTAGCCTTCAGATGAGTCGGATATTTTGTGGTTGGCCTTGGTCCTAAGACAACACTACACATATTTTGTACTTTTGATTCTGCTTCCTTTGTTCTAACATATTTATTTATTCATTCATTAAATTCATACCGACAGAAATCAGCTGGATTCTGCTGATTTACAGTGTAATTAACAGCATAAACAAACCAATGTGATTTTTTGTCACAATAATTTTTTGTTTTATTCAGAATGTTAAAATATAAGCTACCCAAAAAGAAAACAACCAGAAATTTTACAATAACAAATATTTAAAATGTGCATTAGAAAAAACAAAAATGCATATACATATACGTATGTTGTCCCTCTAGTTGAATACTGATTTAGAAATCAGTCCTAAATCAAACTGGATAGCTTCCACATGAGTTGGTTGGTCTCAGTCCTAATAAAACACCATGTATATTTTGTGCTTTTGATTCTGCTTCCATTTATTTATTTATTTATTTATTTATTTATTTATTTATTTATTTACTTACTTACTTACTTACTTACTTACTTACTTACTTACTTACTTACTTACTTACTTACTTACTTACTTACTTATCCATCCATCCATCCATCCATCCATCCATTCAATTGATACCTACAGCAATCAGCTCAATTCTGCCAATTTACAGTGTAATTAACAGCGTAAACGAACCAATGTGATTTCTTAGCGGGAGGACATTCTGCCTTAAGGGAAAGGCATAATCTACAACTTTCAGTGCCATTCAGTGTCCATTCAGAAACTGAAAATTCTTCAGCAGGGTCTATAGGGATGGTAAGGAGAGTCTGTGTGATAAATTTAGTGTTGCAACATTGGAATGCATGCACCGCTTCTTTTCTTCACACTTTGCAACATTGCAAAAGGGGCATAGCTTATGGAGCAACATTGCGCTCATCATCCTTCATTCAGAAATTATTCTACTGGTAATTTTTTCACAGAATTTTAAATGAAGACCTTAATTTCCCAATTAAAAAGAATTTAATATTAACCAATTAAAGTTTTCTAACAATATAAATTATTTAATGTGGGCAGACAAATAATTTAAACAGAATCTAGAGTTTTGTGGCTACCATAGCATCTTTTTAATTAAAAAAAACCTATTTTATTTGCTATAATCTTTTCCATGTTCAAAATAGCTTTATACTTGTGTTGTAATATCCTAAAATTGAAGAATGCAGCATTAGCTGAATTCAATTGATTAAAAGTTGAGTTAAAAACACCTGTTATTGAGAAGATTAATTCTACTGCTCTTCTGTTCTCAACTATAAATTATGAAATTTAATTCCTATCAACACTAAATCATATATATAATGCCCATGCAGATTTGTGTCTTATTTATTAACTTTCCTTAGCATTTTTTGTATATGGGTAAGACCTTCAATTGCAGTGTTTACAAGGAATTTGCATAGAAATTCTGACAGGAGTTTCCCTGGCTCTCTGTATTACAAACATTTCAACACCTGGATGTTGGCAGCCTGCATTTTCCAAGACTTGTCCTTCACTTGTAAGTTTGGCCACAGTGACTGCATTCCAAAAGCAGATGGCTGCTATTAGCCATATAATTATTTTTAAAAGGCTTATTCTTTTACCCAATTTACCATGCTCAGATATCACCCAAAGTACAATATTGCTCAGATCAAACAATGTTTGTTCTCTTTCAATGAACCACCTATTTTGAGTGACCTCCAATTAAATAAATAAAAAGTCTACTATGAAAATTGATATATGGACTAAAATCAAGATTCAGACTACTGCAGCCTTAAAGGTTTTGTAAGAAAGTAACTGTTATTTCAGTTAAGGAAGTTTTACCACTCTCTGCCTTCAAGCTAGAATAAACAGATTGTTTTGTTCATGACAGCAAGAAACAGATTTTATATTTATAATCCATTGGGTTGGTCTGAAATAGCAATGGGAACAAAATTAGGCATTTCTAAAATGCAAATATTTACTGTAAAACTCTACTTTCCTTACTGTATATTCTTATTTTTATTGCCTAAATTTTATCCAAATGTTTCTGATAAAGCAATTAAATTTTTTCAATAAATGCTAAAAGCATATACCAGCATAAACTTGTAATTCTAAGAAAAATATAAAAATCTATTTGGCATGTTTTCTTGAACCTAAAAGAAATTCCATGGTAGTAGATTATATATATTGAGGAAGGAAGGAGCAATAGCTCCTTAAAAAATAAAATAAAATCACAGCACCACATTACAAAAACAAGGAAAAAAGAAGTAATTAAATAAAACCAGTAATATTCAAGAACAAAAAGATATAGAATCAGACAAATGGCCCTAATAGTTATTACTAACCAAGACAAATTGTCTACTGTTCAAATACTTTTTCTTATGTTCTTCCTATTTGGAAAGTTGTTAAAATCAACAAAGATACATTTACTTTGAGCAGTACCCAAAGTTTGGAAACAATAAACTATGATCTAGTTTCTGATGTCACACTAAGCTAATGAAAATGTGATACAACTAAAAAAGAATTGTAGCTTTAATCTCTCTGACATGGACACCATTTTGACTTTTTAACTATATCTTTTGGACAGTCTTATTAATGTTTAGTTTTATCTGCTTACCCCAAAGCTGTTTATATTGTAATGCTTCAAATAGACAGGATATGTTAAAACATGTAAATGGTTTGATATCTGTATAATTTTCCAATGTGGTTAAAATATTTTCCCATTCCATATATATTTCCAAAATCACCCACAGGTTCATGTAATTATACTGTCTTAGCAGAGTAAGGAAGGAATTTGCCATTCTAGAATTAAAAAGGAAAAAGAAAAAAAGCCACTTTGCAGTTTTGCCCACAGTTCTGCTATTTTCTGGAGGAATCTGAAACTAGTACTGTACAGTTCAGGCCCCAAGCCCTGCTTAGTTTTTCCAGTTTCTGCTACCACCTGACTATTAGGTTAAATTCTAACCAGCATTAGTTTCTCCCCCACAAAACTGACAGGGTTTTTTATTCAACAGGTCATGTTGAGATGGTTCCAATTCCATTGACAAGGTGCTAATGAGTAACTGTTAAGCAGCATGTTCCTTCATAGCCATAAAATATAAAATAGCTTAGAAAATCACACATTTTTCTTCCTTTTATATCACAAGCTAGTGTGATTTTTTTAACAAATACTATTGTCAGAATAATTTCTATTCCCACCTACCTTATTTAGGTTTACTATTATCACCATGTATAATTTATTGTAGCCTCTTTACACTGAGATCAATTAGCACATGCTGCTTGTCTAAACTGTATTATATAAATGTATGTTCTCTAGGTTATGTTTTTCAGCAGCAGAACCATACACCCAAGTTTATGAATTATGTCTCTGCACTAACAAACACTGTTCAGACAAATAAAAAATATTACTGTTTTGTTACAGGAGGTAGTGAATTATTTGTCAGTTAGAATTAAATCTGCTAGTACTAGACTGAACTCATATATTTTTCAAATATTGTTTGAATCATCTATTATGTTTTATCAAATGTGTTCATCAAAAGCTTTTGTCACTATGTAGTTTTTATCCCTGTTTTGTAAATATGTGACACTTTTGTTAAAAAGAGGTAAGTCTGAGTTTGTGGCACAGAGAACAAATGATGCAGTTTAGATGATTTTAGGTCATTCTCAACCTTATAGGCTGATCTCCCAACCAGAAAACTAGACATTTATTTCCATAAATAAATAACAAATACACAAATTCTATTACAAGTTAGAAGCCAACAAGGGTACACAACTAAAATTATTTCATTAAAACAAGGTCTCTATCTCCAGCAATGAATCTGATACTAATCACTCACATTTATCTCGATTTGTTTCTGCTTCTTCACTTTCAGTATCAGCTGGCAAAATCCATGGCTGGTGAGCAAGCTGAAGTTGTTGTAGGAAGTCATCCTGCCACAAAAATAATTCAGTCAGGACAGAAATTAGGTTTGCAATTAATTGAATTGATTCCTTAATTAAAAACAATTACAGGTACTCCTGATTAATCTGGTAATCTTTTTCCTCTATTTCAAGGATTTTTCAGGAAGAGACAAGGAAAATTCTGTGGATGTGTAAAACATATATTAATCAGTAGAATTGTCTAAGAACTAATTAAGAATTGTCTAAAAACTATTTCTAGACTCACAAAACAGATGCTGAACTGACTGCATATAACAGCTACCTAACCTACAAGATTATTATGGAATACAGCAATGGAAATCCAACTGAAATGCTACAGGAAGACCCTGGGCTGCATAACTAGTGCAAGTAATTACGCTAATTTTTTAAAGTGCCTTTTTAAAAAAAGTATCTATTACTTTATTTTTTAACTTCTACCCCATCTTTCTGGTTATATAAGCTCTCAAAACAGCATGCAACAAGGAGCAAATGATAAAACATGCAGTAAAATCAGTAATTCAGCCTCTCCTTCCTGCTTCTGGGATGCCTTAACTTAATATCTTTACCCCAAATTACACCAAGAGTGAAAGCAATTTTTAACTGAGTGAATGGGTAAAAGGAAGAATCTGGTGCTTTTTGTTCTTGCTGAATGAATATGCTCAAAATCACATTAGTTACGTACTAGTGTGGAAGCTGGTCCAAGCCTCAGGTCTTGAAAGACCCAACTTATAGGAGTATGTTATTGTCACCACCAAAGCAAGATCTTCTATCATCACCTCAGAGAAAGTAGAGAACTACAATTCTGTAAGGAGACTCAGCAAGAGACCTCACAGAAATTCTTGAACTAACTTCCGAATATCTAGGACTTTTTGGATTTAACCATATTATTATTTAATTTATAATAATAATAATAATAATAAGTTGGAAGGGACGCTAGAGGTCATCTAGTCCACTCAGGCAGAAATTTGAGGGCAGCTAGTAAAATTTCAAACCAAAAACAAAATATAGAAATTTAAAAATGCTATACAATATCAACATCACCTAACAATTAAAAGCCTGGCAAAAGAGATGGATCGCTACAAATTTCCTAAACATTGAGTGGATGAGGGACATGCATTCTATATATTGGAAGCAATGCAGGATATGTAAATTTATGCAAATTTAATTAATCCAGTAAAACTCATATGGTTAACCTTCTACTCTTTCTTTAATCTTTATGACATCCCTAACAAAGCTGACACATTGACAGGTCAACTCTGTGTAGAAAAGTAGCAAACAAATGAATGTTGATATACACTGAACAGCTGTAAGTTATAATAGAATCCAGATCTCTTTCAGGCCAATAGCCCACGTTTTAAAACTGCTCATTGAACAGGGAGGACATTATTTCACATTGTGGGGCCCTGTTGCAAATGTAATTCAGAATTCATAAGAGGATGACCTCCTAGACACTGGTTCTATATTGTTTGGAGTGCTGTAACTATGCAGTGAGTTCTTTTTATTAAACAAGATTTTTTCCATGAAAATAAAAATGAGTATCTTAGATTTATAAAGCACTTCTTTGGGTAACCAACAAGGCAAAGACTTTTCAGAGAATGTGCAGCAATTTCAGGGAAATAATATTAAATAATATTATTTAATAATATTACATCTAGACTAAGTTCTACACAGATTATATGCTTTTCATTTTCACAGCATTTTCACATGTGTTTTTCTCACCCCTAGTCTTTTTCATTTGATCATTCATACTATTTTATACTTATCAGCATAAATATACATTGTGATATTCTATACATAATTTCTTTCAGTTCCAAGTAGCTTCTATATTCTCTTTCTTTATATCTACTCACCATCCACCTAGTTGGGAGTAAACCTATTCTCTTAATACTTCTGCATACAAGCAGTTGTCATTTTGCTATCATTCTCTTTTCATGGTAGTTTCTTACCCTTCTTTCCTTTTCTCCCTGTTTAATTTTCCTCAAAAACCACTCTTGACATTACTGAGAAATGTCTTTCATTCAGAAACTCTCATCATCCATTCGTCCTTCACTAATACACTCAATTTTTCATCTTAAAAAAAATCCAATTAATCATACTTTTAGATTCCTATTGATTCTTTTGAATTTATGAATTGAATTGTGTGTAAACATGGACTATGAAAAAGCTAGACAGAAAAAAAATTAACTTGTTTGAGCTCTGGTGCTGGAGAAGGCTCCTGCACATTCTTTTGACAGCAAAGGTGACAAACAAACAAATTATGAGATCAAACTCACTGAAAAAGGCAGTTATCCTTGGAATGGTCAGCAGTAAAAGGAAACAAGGCCACTAAGAAACATGATGGCTACAGTCTAGCAAAGCTGACACCAGCCAGAGCATAAAACAACTGAAAGAACTCATACAATATTGGAAAATGTAGAAAGAGCTGGACCATAGATTTGGATACAACTGAATGGATATCATCATACTTAAACCAATAAACATGTTTTTTTCTAAGCAGGTGTCCATCAAGCTGTTGCCATTATCATTCTTAATCATTCTAGTTGGATCTCTGAATGGCCCAATTGCTCTCTCATTTCCTTCCCTTCCAAAGCCCAATTTTACTCCAAAGATTCTCACACCAGTCTATGCGAGCCTTGATTTGCAATCCAGACAGTAACTTGCAAGCCAGTGTACAATTTTATGCAACCTCCCAACTGAAAGGTATTTGCAATGTCCTGACACATATTCATGATGTTTCTTTCTACAAGTTTGCTTTAATTTCCCCTATGCCCTTGAAGAAAAAAATGGATATTAAAACAAATAAACCAATGTTCAAACAAAAATATTAGAATCTCTTTCAATGTTAGTAGTAAAACATAGCAAACTAGAAAATGAAAGCATGTTATCTGGATGTTTTCTTTTCTTGAAAACCCAACACACATAAGTCCTGAACTCACAAGCACAGCTGGAGCCAGAGTTTCCATTATTAAGCAAGGTGGTTGTTAAGAGAGTCATGCCTGATTTCATGAACTTTTTTGTCAAAGTTGTTAAGCAAATCTGCTGATTTGAAGTGAATAACATGGTCATTAAGCAAATCCTAATTTACCCCATTGACTTTGTTCATTGGAAACTGGCTGGGAAGATGGGAAATAGTGATCATTTGATGATGGAACACTGCAACTGTTCTAGGTAATGACAGTGGCCAAGCACTCTAATTTTTAACATGTGGGATATCACAATGATTGTGTCTAAGCATAAGTCATAAGCAACTATTTGAAGTCATTTTTTCCAGTGCCCTTGTAACTTCAAATAGTTGCTAAATGAATGGTTGTAAATTGAGGACTACCAGTATACAGGTGCTAAGACCTATCACAGACTCCAAAGAATAATGGTCTGAAGAGATGAAGCATGAAGAATCTACACTTCATAAAAGAAAGGAGGGAACAGTAATGCTATGATGTATAGATGTATCTGTCTCACTTGCAATTAGAGGAATATTTGAAGACTAAAGACTAAATGTACATACGTGCATGTAGAAAAGAATTTAAAGCATTAGTTTACACAGAATGTTATACTGCTTGGTTTGAATTTGAACTAAGCTAGTAATGTAACACACCTGCAAGTTTGCTATACATTTTCCATGCCAACAGAGCTGAGGGTATGTGTACAAGCACTCAGATCATCAGGCAACTTATAATTCTTTCAGACAGGATAGCAAAACTAAAACCTTGGACTTTTTACAAAAAGAACTTCACAGCTGACATGCAAGTCTTTGCCAAATTCTTCATGTATCCCTGCCTTAAAAATGTTTATAATGTGGTTTCTTCCATAAAGAAAATAAACGTTTTAAAGCATTTCATCTATTAGAAATAGGGCATAGAAAACTGTGCACTAGAGGCCTCTAATTTGGGAAAACAAGGAAACTAAATGATAAAAACTGTTCTGAATTGTATTGTTCAAGCGCTATGTACTTTTTATATCACAGCTTAGCATGCATGGTAAAATACAAAATTGGAGGCTAAATTGCTAACTAAAACACAAAATAATTAAAGGCTGCTTAGGATATGGGGTGCCCCAGGGCTCTGTTCTGGGCCCAGTGCTCTTCAACATCTTCATCAACGATTTGGACGAGGGGATAGATGGGGAACTCATCAAATTTGCAGACGACACCAAGCTGGCAGGAATAGCCAACACTCCAGAAGACAGGCTTAAGATACAGGAGGATCTGGACAGACTTGAACACTGGGCGCTATCTAACAAAATGAAATTCAAATGAAAAAAGCAAGGTTCTAATTTAGGCAAGAAAAACCAAATGTACAGGTATAGTATAGGGGGTACCTTGCTCAATAGTAGTAACTGTGAGAGGGATCTCGGAGTCCTAGTGGACAATCAACTTAAATATGAGCCAGCAGTGTGCTGCAGCTGCCAAAAAAGCCAACCAGTGCTAGGCTGCATTAACAGAGGGATAGAATCAAGATCACGTGAAGTGTTAATACACTTTACAATGCCTTGGTAAGGCCACACTGGAATACTGCATCCAGTTTTGGTCACCACGATGTAAAAAAGATGTTGAGACTCTAGAAAGAGTACAGAGAAGAGCAACAAAGATGATTAGGGGACTGGAGTGGCCTAAAAAACATATAATGAACAGTTTGCTGGAATTGGTATGTCTAGTTTAAATGACATGCTATGTGCAATGTATGTATGTGTGTTTGTGTACATCATACGCACACAGAATTTTGGGCGCAATTAAAGTGTTACCAGCAAGTAGCATTAATTAACAGATATAAATAATGATTCCTCTCATCTAACTATATTTTAATTAATCTTAAAGTTTGATAAGTGCATTAGAGAATAATTATAATGCTATACAAAAATAAGAGTGAAGCTGTGTTTAGTATTTGTAATTTTTTTCAAAAACTTACTTCAGACATACTGCTTCTTTGAGTAATATTTCCTTATAGTACCTCCAGTTTGTTTCAAGCCCTGCAGGACGGTGATGTCCTTCCAAGTGGGTGATTCTTTTGATATTAAAGACTGGCTTCTTTGCATACTAATGTTTCCTTCTTTGTTTCCTGGTTGTTAGGGGAAACAGGTCTTTGTAACAAATTTTTGGGTTTGCAAGATCTGTTTATGGAGTTGGCAGCCCAAGAGCTGCTGGTCTGTGTTGGAAGACTAGGTTCTACTGTTTGTAACACTGGAGACTAGGCGAGGCTATTGTTGCTGGTTAATGGTGTGGAATTTGTTTCTTTGAAGCTGGAGCTGAATATCTTTCCACTCTGAACTGGCCCTGATCCTTGCTACGGGTTATTTTGAAATTTTTCCTTGGTGACCTAGTGGAATTACCATGAGTTTGTTTCCCCAGTGGTATTTCTTGTAATCTTCCTTCTTCCCCAGCGCTAGTACTTTGCCAATGTCTGCATATTGCAAAATTTGGCATTATATGGAAGAAGAAAATAAGAAAAACTTTAAGATTAAGATAATTATAATCAGCTATCTTCTAACCCAAGCAAACTGTTAATATGCTATACTACTACGTCTATTTCAACTGGAAAATTTGAATGCCTTTTTGAAGCATCACTCTTATGAAGGTGGACTTCTTCTGGAGCATCTATGGACTTCTTCTGGGAGCATCTAGATGAGATCCCACTCTCAAATGAACTGTATTTTTGGTGTTTTGGAAATTCACAGAAAATCGACCATTTGAAAAGGGAAAAAAGGATCTGCTTTGTTTTCAATACATGAAAGTTATGTTAAGAGTTAGAGAGAAATTTTTCCATTCTAGCCCTGCTGGATCTTCTTGCATGTTTTTCCTGCATTTTCTTAACCATGAATATTTGGAGGGCTTTGATCCATTTAATGTGATGAATGAGGCTTACATATCTATTTGATTTCTCATTCTCTCTAATCGATCAGCCCTGCCAATACAATGTATTGTCCTTTTTGAAGAGGTGCCAGAAGAGGTATATTATATATTCAATTGATCCATGCCCTTCTTACATATACAGGATCGCCATTTTTTGGAATCCTGATCCTTCTTTCATTATTTCCCAAGTAACATCTATTATTATTCACAGCATTTTTCTCAGACTTTCTTTCCAGAGTAAAAATAGCTTTCATGACAAACTCATAACTATTTAAAGGTTGAAAAAATATATATTTATTGAACATTTAATGTAATTATTTCCCCATCCTCAGTTTGGATCTATCTGTTTTAGATTAGATTAAAATAAGCCAGAAGTTCATATGAACTTTGATTTTCATCAACTTTTTATTGAACTCACAAAGAGTTCCATACGACTTTTTCTCAGTTTTTTTAACTGACTCCAAAAGAATGAACATTTATAGATATAATTCAAAATGAGAGAACTGACTATATCAAAATTTCAAAATAACTACAATGGAATCCTTGTTATGTTTTTGGTTATTTCTTAGCCTGTACCCCGTAAATAACATTTCTCTTATCTTTATAGTTTTCTCAAAGACAGAAATTGCATAATAATAACAGGAAGGTTAAACATATTTTGAATATGGCAAGGCCAAATATGTCGGTATCATCAACTACTAAGATATATGTGCACATACTAGCCATACATAAACACATTATCATTCCCTTTTATATCAAAATGAGTTGCAGCCACCAAACCTCTGCCTTTATTTCTTTGTATTATTTCATTCCCTCCTGTACGTTTACCCATTCCTGGTTTTACAAGAACCCTGTTTCTAGTTCATACCCTACTCAGTGGTATGATTCAGCCAGTTTCGCACCACTTCATCAGAACGTATCTACATTTTTATTCCCAGGCCCAGAATGACTTCCGGAGCGGCTCCACACAGAAACTGGTTGTTCACATATTTGAATCCACCACTGCGTCGACTCAAAATCATTTTGTGAAACAAAATTGTGTAATAATCAACTTTTCATATTTTAAGGCTATCTGATAATCTGGCAAGTATAAGATTGTTACTGCCAGGAGACCTTCCTCGACTAATATAATTGCTGATCTGATAATCAGTTTGCAATATTTACTACTAAGAAAACTTCTGGAATAAAACTGCACGCAAAAGAACAGATATAAATTTATTTTTATAAAATTACTCTTTTCTGCTCTAAAACGGGAATAACCTTTATAAATGGTCTTTCATTCTCAATTACATATATTTTTCAGATATTTGCCCCAGGTGAGTCTGCTTATTCAAGTTTTCTATCCTTGAATGCATCCTAACCAAACTAAAGCTGCAGATAAGGATCGTGAAGAACCTGGTTCCAGAATCACAGGTTGGGAATCTTATTACCTGGTCAATATTCAGACTTTCTTTACTTGCTTATGTCAAATCCTTTATGCTTTTTTCCCTCCTTTAATCACAAGCAGATTTATGAGCGTTGTTGCCATATCATTGATATGCTATTTGATATTTTCAGGTCCAACCCTATCCCTTATTTACGTTTCTTTAATGTTTCACTTTATATTACTCTTTTTCTCTTTATGGCATCCAAAGTATTCTATGAGATTGAATCCTCAGATTTAATTTCACACTTAATGTATGTTAATGAAGGTTTATTGGCCAGCTAGCGAGACTCCAATTTCCTTTTTTTTTGTTTTAAATGTTTTGTTGATTTAACATAAGATCACCTTAAGATTTGGTAAACAGCATGTTGTCTGGGTTGTTTTAAAAAACAATCAAATAACAATTAATTTCTATAATTCTATAGTCCATATAATGGCTTTGCTTGATTTTCTCTTCTTCCAATAATATTCTCTTTTGCCAACCTTAAATTAATACAGTTCTTATTATTTGAATAAATGACAATTAAATATAGACATTTTGTCTCATGTTTCTGTAAATAATAACCACATCAATATAAAGCTTCTTTTCTAATTGCCTCGTCATAGATCCTGTTTACAGAATTCTTATTTAAATTTGTTTTCCCCACAATATTCAAAGCATTCTTACTGGTTAAGATTTTCTCGAAATTAGTTACATTTAAGTATTTAAGTCTTTTTTCTCATACAAGCCATCCCAACACTTTTACATTTCTCATATCTTAAAAAAAGAAAAACAAACAGAGAAAACATCTTTTATATAACCATCCTAATATTTATATTTCTCATGACAAAAAACAAAACACAAAGGGAAAAAAAAGAAAAAATACTGTTACTTGAGGGGTTCATCCCTCTTAAACTAATCTTCATTTATTTTCTTTAACCATATTCAAACAGATGTTTAATTTTTAAATATTCCCTCTGGTAAATCCCATCATCTAATTTCTTAATTCTCACTTTAGCCTTTTTTTTTTTTTTGCCAAACATCTTTCCTGATCAATATGCTTCGCTGAATCAAAGAATCTTTCCATAATCCTAAAAATGTTGTTGCAGGTACAAAAGGCAAAACAGGTAAGATGTTTTTATAGGAAGGTTTCGCCCCTTTGTATTCACTGAGAATCCTCCTTTCTTTCTTTCTTGATTTTATTTATCATTTTTTGTCTCTCAAGTTCTCGTAGTTCTCCTGGCAGAATCCATTTTGTCAACTCTTTTTTCTTGTCCTCAAACTTATTTTGTAATCTTACAATATAGGTTACCTTTTCCATGTCCAGTATTTCCTGTAAGTTTTTTTCCATCTGGGTTAAATCATACTTTCTTCTATTGTTAAGTTCCATCTTGAAATCTCTCTCCTTTGTCTCGTATTCAGTTGTCTGTTTTTTCTGCTCACTCTCTGTTTTTATTTTCTGATATTTTTTGTGTTGTAAAGTTCAATTTGGAAATGTGTTAATTTTTATATTTCAAAGTTATTATTAATTTTTTGTTCGTGGTTTGAGATCATTGTTGTTTGGCTTAGTTGCAAATAGCATAGATTCTCCTTCCTGAAAGTATTTTGTTTTTTTTCTTGGTATATTTCTTTCTGCAGATCTCGTTTTCCATGATAACGAAAAATCAGGGTTTTCCTTTCTCTGCAAACAGCTTTAGAATCACAGTTTGAGTTGGTATTTTTGTATCCAGAAGGTCAATTCATTTTTTTTTAAGTTTATAATTCTCACTTTAAAGGTTACCCAAATGTTTTTTTTTTCCTTTTTTGTCACAGCTTGGTTCTCTGTTATTAGATTTTAGGTCCCCGACAAAACCAAGTTATCTTTTCCTGCTTTGCAGGTCCCTGTAATAAAGCAACTGCCTGTTGTATATTTTTCCTCCACACTAGATGTCCACACCAGTCAGTAATATACAATTTTTTTACTTCTATTTTCATGATTTAAAAGGAAAATTCTTACAGATTCCCCCGATTTCAAACTTATCGCAAATTAAGTCTTATATTCATTTCTTTCAGTATATCTCTATCCCCCCTGAAAAGTTTTCATCTGGTAGGGGTGGAGCAAAGACTCCCCCTTCTCACTTTCAGAGGCTTTTGCTTCTTGAGGTTTTTTCTTTCTTTCTTTTTTCCAGGAAATAAATTTCACGTAGAAGAGAGAAATCACTGTTCTTACCTGCTTGTTTAACAGTCAGCTTAAAGTGTGCTTTTGGGCTTCAGCTGCTTGTAGCTTTGGGCTAGACTCTGAATTAAGCTAGCCTTTCTCCTGCTGTTTTCTGCAGGCTTTCCCAAACTGATCGGATCGACCCGCCGGCTCTCTGCAATCGGCGGACTTCCTTCCTTCTTTGTTGCCTCTACGGGCAACGTCAAGCCCATTTATGGTCCCCTACAGGCAGAAATCGGCCATAGGTGTGGGAGCCCCGCGATCCCTCGTCTGCTGTGCTAAGTGCAACAAAACCAGAAGCACAACTCCAATTTCCACTTGTTGCCAATAGCCTTTCTTTGTATTTTCATACAAACAATAAGCCATGACCAGGAGAAATAAATTCCATAGAACTATCGACATACGGACATCTTGGTTCAACATACATAGGTGGCAATAGCCCAGTCTTGAATCACCGTCTTCCTCCATTCATCTATTAATTTCCTTGTTCTCAATGTGGCTTAATACAAGCAGAATTATGCTCCCAGTTTGGCAATTTAAATTTTCAAACTTCTCTCTTCAATGTACCTCTCAGGTTTGAAGTGATCTACATCATTCCAGAGGGAATTCGATTTTAGAGTAGCACTAGAAAAAATTCCCAGGCCTGTTTCTGCAGGCATTAGGCGTGAATAGGTTATATTCGGGAGAAAGTTTGGGCTAGATGACTTTCAGCTTTCCAATTCAGTAACTATAAAAATAGTATGAAATAGAGGCACTTAGTATGGTTTTGCAATAACATTAATGCCATCTGTCTGTTATTTATTTTTATTTAATTATTATTTATAGTCCCACTTTTATTATTTTTACACATACTCAAACAACAAACATATCCTCCTCCTATTTTCCTACAACATCAACCCTGTAGGTGGAGTTTGGGGCTGAGAGTGGTTTGGCCCAATGTCTCGATGGCTCTCATTGCTAAGTGGGCTAATTCACGTCTCCCTGCTTTCCCTGGTGTCTTACCACTGGTTCTCTCTGGTTAATGCCATTATTTTAAAACAAGATTTTTGTGATACATTTGAATGCATTATTAAATGAACTTAAACATCCAAGGGTGTCTGATCAAGTCAACTTATATAAATAATAGGTCTTCTTAACAATTTACTGTACATTAGGCTGATACACTTCAAGAAATCATTTAGAAGTGTTTAGCATCTCAAGGTAAAGTGTTCTTAAAGTAGTTTGTTGCTATTTTTCTTCCATCCTGAAACTTGAAACAACATCTTTTGTTGAACAGAAAGAGTCTGTGATCATGTGAGGCCCAAAACAATTAGTGCTGAATCCTTCTTAATATGCATAGTCCTCTCTATACTGGTATAGAAGTATACACCATTCAACTGTCCTTTTATGCAATAAGCAATATTTGTTCATTTACAGTATGTCTTAAATCTGCAATAATCTTCATTCAAGTTATTTTCAATGAGTTATTTTTAAGTTAAGCAGTTTTAAAATATTTCCCTTGAATTTTAGTTTAAAAAATAACCCCCTTTTGTAAACATACAGCACTTGAAATGTGGCAAATTACCTTTAAAATTTCGGTTTAAGAAAATAACATGGATGTTTTAAGTTAACAATGTGCAATAAATCATCTTTCAATTAATTAACCTGTGTTTTTGGAAATGATTGGTTCCATTACTTATCTTGCAATGAAGGAGAGATGGTATGTTGGGAAAAATGCAGTATTATATGTTTTCAGTTAGTTTTCAATAACCATTAGAATTATGCACAGCTTCAGTTTCTGCAAAACCTGATTGGTTCTGCTGATAAGTAAAACATTTAATCATTTCTCCACAGTTTACTTTCAATTTTCGTACAAAACATTATTTAGCATTGAATGTATTCTATTTTGAACATCAACTTTCACAAATGAAAGGAAGTATTTCCAAGAACAGTGTCATTAAATACTTACAAGCATGTAATTGGCCCATTCATTGCTTTTAAAAGGCTCATGTCATGAACCACTGAATGGGAGTAGTACTGTAGCATGGTAAGAGAATATTATATAGCCCTTTTTAACAATGAAGAGGCTGTGTGGGATAACAAGATATCCCAACTAATTGCTTGGATACCTTGAAAAGGAAACCTAGCAAACCTTTTATTTGCTAAAAACTCGAACACATTTTTGCATTCCTTGGAATATTTAAATAACAAGAATGTCCGTTTCTCATGTTTTTCCAATTTTCAAGGTAGTATTTAAATATCCAGACCTGAATGTCTCTATTGGGCTTGGAGAGAAAGAGCAAGTATCATAAGAATCAGAAAAGCAAGTGAGAAAATCCATAATTAATGGAGCACCTAAAACTCTCATGTTCTAAAAATAATTGTCATTGTCTGCCTCCTAAGCACAGCCTAATAACATATATAGATTTTAATCAGAGACGTCACTGAAACTGTTTTTCCTAAATTGATGCAAATGTACTAAGATACTGTAATACAAAATCAGATTACGAGATTTATCTTTTTTTTTAACTAATACAGTTTTTCAAAGAAGGACCCTTGATAATATGAAATGTATGAATTTTGCCAGCAGAATACACCTGCACTTCGTTCTCAATAATTGATGCTAAAACTTATCAGTCCTATGGTAATACTCAGCCTTAAGCACCTGGCAAATATAAGGTATAATAACTTATGGTTAAGAGATGTTAGTATTGGGTATTCCCTATTATAACCGTTTTCCTAGTTTTTCCTCTTGTTTTCAAGAAGTATTCATCCAGCTAGTTTGATTTGATGCCTTGTTAAAATTATGGCAACAAATGATAAGCATTGGAATAATTTATTTTCTAAAAATGGGAACACAAGAGCTTCATAAGGAAAAATGCTGTGACGCTAAAATAGGAGACTGTCCTACTTCCATGACAATTAGTGCACCAGTCCTTTTGTGCTTACTACAATCTGTCATCTTCATCTTTTCTCATGACAATTTTCGGTCATGTAAATATGGCAAAATTAAGAATTTACGTTATTCTTCATAATCTGGATAAAAGTCAATGATTTTAGAAAAAAATATCTCCTTCAAAGGCTGGATTTTCTGAAGTTATTCAAGAAGATGTATGCAGTGTTGTCCTACACTATTAATAAAAAAACCGCTGGCATATATTATGTGAGGTATTTTATCTCCTTTGATTGCTATCAAAAACCTATTGTCACTGCCTGTCTATAATCAACTGAGTAGACACAGTCTTCAGATAACCTTTTCTTATCACATTCAGGCCAAAGCATTTTTGCGCAAATGGTTTCTAATGAAAGTCTTATAGTCTTAAAGTCTTGTACATAACGTTTATACCAGAGAGGTGTTTTCCATAGTTTGTAGTTCGTCGTGCAGCCAGTGAATCTTCTAATTTTCTGACTTGAAAAGTCTCTACTTCTGACCCATCATGTCTAGAGCCCATGCTGGCTGGAATTCTAGAATAAACTCAAGACAAGGAAGAACACATTTTACAAATTTGTGGACTGTGGATTCATCTACATAATCAACTCAAATGACCAATTCTTTTAACCACATAATTTAGATGTATCAGTATATCAGTAACTATCTTTACATTTTCACAAGTTAAGGTCAATGTTATTAAGTGAATGTTTTTGACCAAATCCAGATATTATTTAATTTGCATAAACCCATTTATTTTACTGAACGGCATTCATTTAGTCAACATCAATGATCTCAAGATGAATATATCTACTCTTTTAGCGGCAAAGAGTATCTCCATTCCATTATATACTGCAACAACTTAGGACAACAGCAATAGCAAGTAGCCCTTTAGACACTATATACTAATTCTAGTGCCTTTATAGTACTCTCTAGCAGTTTACAGAGTATTAGCATATTGGCCCCTAACAATTAGAGTCCTCATTTTTACCAGACCTCAGAAGGATGGAGGCTGAATAACCTTGAGCTAATCAGGATCGACTCCTGGCAGTCAGCAGATTAGTCTGCAATACTGCAATTCTACTACTGCACACCACTGCAGCCCTACAACATTATTATACTTTAGAATAACTTATTGTCAAGAAAAACTTTCAGCTATTTGGCTTACTGAGCAATTTGATTATGAAAAATACTAAAGTACTAAAGACATCCAATTGATTTTAGAAGTTATCTTTAAAATAAGAAACTGAAGTAATTTGGTGGTTTTTTTTGCAGACAACAAATTATAAGCAGGTAATATCACGAAAACAAAGAAGTGGTTTTTAAAAATATTAAATTATCTATACTTTAAAATATTACTTCTCTTCCAAATTTTAAACAGTATTTGATGAGAAATACCAAAACTTCAAATTAAAACACTATTTACTATGTGAGACATGGTTAGAAAGCTGTATAAGTTTTGTCTTAGACTATTCCTGAATACATATTTTCCAGTCTGACTCACAAATTCTTGACAGATATGAAACAAAATTGTTTTAAAATAGATATTCCTGTTTTTCATTAAACACTTACTGATAAAAACGATGTAATCATGTTTTCCCACCATGCATTATATTTTTAAATGAGGATAGGAATTAGCCATGAACTATATAATCGACTGATATCTAATCTTGAAGTTCTGCATAGTACAGAAAAGAAACCTGGCTGCATTTACGTATCATATCAGTCAATTCTATAAAATCTGCTAAAGATTCCTGACATATTTTTCTTACTCAGAAGAGTGACTTTGCAAGATTTTTCTACACAACTTATCCATTGCATAGAGTTTGTTTCCATATCTAACTTCTATCCCCAACTTACCACATGATGTGTATTGAAAAACATATCCATTAATGGAAATCTTTAACGAATATTTGCTAGTGGAAATATGCAATGAATGTTATCAACAGAGAGGAATACAGTAAATGATTTTATAGTCTAAGCGAGCCTTGCCAAATTTATGAAAAGTAGATCTTCTTTATATCTATATAAACAATTAACATTGTGTTTGAGGGAAACTGCTAGATGTTCCAATCAACAAGATTTATGGATATCCTTCCTTCTTCCTTCCTTCCTTCCTTCCTCCTTCCTTCTTCCTTCCTTCCTTCTTCCTTCTCCATCCCTCCATCATTCGATTATAGGGAAATTTAGGGAGTACACTTACCGTTGGATTGGAACCTCTTCTTACTCTTTTGTAAGAAGCAGACAGTTGAAAAGTTACTGAGAATCTTCAGTGTATGAGTCCGAATTCTCATGTTCAAACATTTCTCTGACCATCTGAAACTTCAGCCATTAGTATTAAGATTGTATGCTTAACAACATTGCTGCTACATAAATGATTCTATTTCTCCCTGTTAGATTATCTAACTATTGCTTGAGGAAACTTTAGTTGATTTATTTAGGGTTGGATTCAAATATTGACAGATTATTTGATTCCAAATATTGCCTTTTACTAAATCACAAAATACTTGTCATCTACTATGTGATTCAAAGTAAGCAAGGAAGCCTATATTTGCCTAGAATGATGGAAGCGGTAACACAGAATGTATTAAATTATACATATGTACAATATACTCAACAAAAAACTAAGGGTATGATTGAGTACCTTGAAAGTCAACCTCTGGTACAAAGAAATAGTTCAGCCATTAAAGCTGCTAAAGTGTGTGCTTTTAATTGAAGTAATAATGGCTTTGCACACTTCTACGTAAATTGGAGATGGAATTTGCACAGCATCCCAGCCTGAGGCAACCTAGATTTATACCGTACGTGCTCTGATATACCATTTTGTTGGTTTGTATTATACCAACACACATAGTTCAATTCTATGTCCTATTGATCTGCATGCATCAAAGCTACTATGCCATTTTCTAAGATTTCTGTACAAAGATATAGGAGAGGCCTGGAAATTTTACAATACTATTTTGTAGCTTTTAACCTAACTATTACACCAACTAGCAATTTAATGGTCCCTTTCTAGTATCAATACAGTAACATTAATTGCACACCTAAGGTCTAAGTTTAACTTTCATTCTTTGTTACTGTAACTGTTTTCCCCAAAACTGAATCTGCAGCCAGGTAAGGTAGAAAAGCAAAGAAAACTCATAGATAACAGTTCATTTAAAATTGACTCCACAGTGATATCTAGTGGCCCACATGAACTTTCATTAGATGCTGCTGTTAATACACCTTAAACTTCTGTATACAGCAAAATCAGTATCAATAAAAACGAAACCAAATATAATTTGCGGAGGTTCAGTTAAGTTCCTTTCACATACAGATGTCCATTTTGCCAAAGATAAACATATCAATGTGTCAACTATTTCATTTCTTGTGAAGTGGCCAGACAATGAATACTTGGCGGGAATATTTGAATGAAAGACTGCAATAGAAATCCATTATATTTATTGCATGTGAATCAAGCTCTATAGGTTATGCCTGAAAACATTTGCACTGACAGAAAATACATCCTGTCACAAATGCAGTTCTTAGCTAAGATTTAAGGTGTACTAATCTGTATGCTTAACTGATGAAAAGGCTTTGCAGAAGTGATAACATTTAAGACAATCTATTTTTGCTGGAGAAAAGAGGTTATTTTTCAATTTTCCAATTCCCTTTCTTTGTTATCGAATAGCCACAGTTCAGGGATTTCTTACTGTATATCTGATGACTTTAGGAAAGCAATGAAGGTTAACGCAATGCCTCAAGTCTTTTCAATACAATTAAATAATGGAAATCATCAAGGCCATGCCTTTTAACATAATCACAGAAAATCTTGAGGAAAAGCTAGACTGTGCAAATGGCATTAAAAAGGCTGTATTTTTTGTAGGCCACATTTCCACACTTCTTTCTCTTTCTGCTTAGGGGACAGAGTAAAGAAACCCTGGTCCAAAAATGAGAATATTCTCTTTGATGTTATTGTGACATTTTAAATGCCTGGTTAAAATATATAAAAATATTTCTTATGGGCTTTTCATTTTTCAAGTAAAGAAAAAAAAAAACAAGGAAATGACCAAATGTCCTTGTCCAGTGTTACTTTTGCAATGGGTTTTGACCACCTCCTATCTGATTTGAACTAAGGCAAGACCCCAGCTATTACAACAGTAGAAAGCTGTTACTCTAATAGATTTAAGATGTGTTTGCCAGCAACTAAGTCAGCCATATGTCCACTTTTAAAAAGCCTTTTCCATATTCCTTTCACTATTTTTCTTTCACTTACATAACGCTTTTTTTTGTTTTTACTCAGGTTACAAACAAGCAAATTCTTTCTGGTTATCAATGTTCCAATTCAAAGACTCTTTAATTCGTTCTTATATTTTGACAATTGGAAAAGGACTTGTTTGAAAGGTTCTTAATAACAACCTATAGAAGGGCAAGATAACCTATCACTAATGTCTAATTTGGTGGTGTGTATGAAAATGGGTAATAGAGATAAAAAGTTAATTTTAGATTTATATTATCCTCCCTTCCAAATAGTCATGACAGTGCCTACCTCCCACTCTCTTTTTCCCCCTAGAACAAGGACTCTATGAGGTTGTTGGCCTGGAAACTATGTGAAATCTCCTAACAATTTTCCCTGGGGTGATGATTGACTTACTTATTGAGTTCTTTTTGCTAAACAAATAATTTATTAAAAGCAACAACAGTAATAATTTTAGGCTAAAGTATGGAGGATCATAGTACACATAAATTGTATTTTACAACATGTAAAATGATAGAATGAGCCATATGACTATGGGAAGCAGGACTAAACTACAAGAGTTGTACGTCAACATATAAGATGCTCTAGTTTTTCACTCCCTGTTCTAGGCAACCAAATTCAAGATCATGACTGCCTTAGTTTGAAAGTCAAGTAATTGTTCATATATAAAAGCAGGCCCCTTCATATTACCTCTATGCTGATTGACTATTTAGAATTTTTTGCTCATTCTGCCCTTTAAACGCTTTTCATCCTCGATAGATTCATTAATCCTCTGGCTGAAACAATATACTTGTCCTTTTAATTTACTAGTCCAGATCCTGCAACTTCCTTTCAAAGAAGTCTATGAGATACTCAGTCATCCAGGGCATGGTTGTACCTTTCAATTCTTTCAAAGAAGTTTATTTTATTTTTTCTAGCTATCTGCCTTGAATAATTATTTTGTCAGTCTTAATGCCATAAACCTGGTTCTGCTTTCTTAGGGAGGGGTCTAACATTAAACATCAGATAAATTTGTGAAATAGTTTAAATTTCATGTTGCTGATTTTTCAGTTTTATACCACAGCTGTCTATGTTTGAATTTTGAAAACAAAAAGGGGAAAGAAAAAAAGGTCATTTCTAGTGATTGGGGGAGAGAGGAGACCACACTCATAACATCTTCCTTAAATTAAACATATCTTTTCCTGGATTGATGAGAGTTCAGAAAAGGAGGTAGTTTTCTGTAGATCCTACCACTCCACGTGGCTTTCCCCTTTGAATTTCATAATTTTCAATGCCATTATTATAAACTTGAACAGATGTTTGCAGCAACACTGTGCTATTATCATATTCAGTAGTATATCTACAACAAAAAATGCATCTTTGACTAGAGTGCAAGAAAGGCAGTCTTCTTGGACCTGCTACCCCCCTAAAAAAAAAAACATCACTTTAGAATTTTGAAATTTTGTGGATTTACTGAGGAAAGGGTGCCATTACCCTTTAGCATCCATTTTAAAACCCTTGAACACTTCCCTTTAAAATCCCACCTCCACCATCCTGAGTCATGCCCACTTTAGATCCTGGCTTTGGTTCATTTTTAGACTACAGTTTTGAATAAGCTCTTGAAACTGCTAGAATTTGAGCATTCCCTTGTTTTGGGTAATAAAAGATGTTGTACTATGTCTGTCTTTGCATTCAGAGACCCAGTATGCAATTTGAATATTTTTTACAATATAGATGTATTGGCTCTCTGCATACAGATAGGTTTCTTTCTGTCTTATACAAAAAGAAAGACTAAGTTTTGTATAAGAATTTCCAAGTTTTTTTCCTTAAAAATATCCATCACAATGTATAGAATTAGCACTATAATGCTCCTGATATTAAGAAAATTTAAAAGTACTGAGCATTTCAAGCATTTCAAAATAATTGATAGAAAATTAAAACCCGGAAATTGTTGTTTAATAATTAGCTTCTTCCAAATTTAATTTAGTCACCTGAACTTTTTATTTTAAATATTTTACTGCCAGCAAATTTATGAAATAATTTTACAATTTTTTACAGAAAAAAACAGTCTGCAGTAATCAGCTTAAAATTTCCAAAATAGAAATCCTTGTCCCAAATATTTTAAAATGCACTAAAATATTTTTTTATAATCCCATGAATTCCTCTCTTTTTCTTGCTAATCCTGTTGAAGCCGATATTTAGAAAGCTGATTAATATTCAAAGAACTAATGAAATATTTAGAATGCTGGATTCTTCTAAGCTTTCTGCAGTAAGAGTTCTTCTACACTATTCTTCTGTAGTGAGAGTTTTGTTCCATGAGTTATTCATGCACATGATGGGAGTTAGTTCATTTTCTAATACTACTTAAAAATAAAAATTCTCTTCAGAGCTTTGTTATAGTATTACAATTATTTTTAATCCTTAAATCTAACATTAGAATTTGTTTTATATCAAATGATATCTAAATGAAATTATAAGTCAAACAACCTGCCAGCACATTGTTAATATCAATAACATATTGAGATAGCTCTTCTCAAACCATGATTCAAGCTAATCAAATACAGGAAAGTGACACAAAAAGGAGCCAGGTTTCAAGATTCTGTTATTATAGCCTATAACAATAAATATAATTCCAATTAATTAATGCACAGATTGATGCAGCTGATTTAAATGTTCTCACTCATGGACTGGGGACAAGATGACGGCACCATCATAGGGAAAAAGCAGAAAAAAATTGCTGGCAGATTAGATACAATTGGAAAGACTCTTAACGCCCAGTAGTGTAGATGTGGTGCAGAAGGCTTTCCAGTGAAAAAACAACATTACCAAAAAGAGCAGGACCAAACATTTTTAACCAATTTTTCTTTAGATTTGGCAGACTTGGGGGCATTAAGAGAGGGATGTTTTAGTTTATGGATTCTGTATGCTTCCATTCTTACTTTTATATGCCGCATATCATGAAATTTTCCCCATTGCTTAATTTTATTTATTTATTTGTATCCCAACTTCATTATTTTTTACAATTAACTGAAGGCAATGAACATGTCCAACCCACCTTCCTCGTCCAATTTTCCTCACAGTAACAACCCTGTGAGGTGAGCTGGGCTGAGAGAGACTGACTGGCCAAAAGTCACACAGTTGGCTTTCATGGCTAAGGCAGGATTGGAACTCATGGTCTCTCACTTTCTAGCCTGGTCTGTTGACCACTAGACCGAACTGGTCTAATGATTTTATCCCATTATCCTGCTCTTCCCAAGGTCACAGTGACCATGACAGCTTCCAAAGAGACCACCATAATTTTTATTTTCTTATTAAAAAATGAAACTTTAGAAAGAAGAGGGAAAAGCAGACTAGTTGTAGTTACATAAATAATTTTGTGGTTGCCAGAAAACACAGTGCATGTTGACTTTTTGACGCCACCATAATATTGGAGAAACTTGGATGACCTCATCAATTCCGATCTCCAGAGTTTAAAAGATAATTTCACAGCTAGAATCCTTACTTGGCTGAAACAGTACCCTTTATCTCCAGATATGACTTTCCATTGTCAAAATATAAAACTGTTTGCCATGTTACACATTGTTTAAAAAGAAAAAAATTTTCTTTAGATTCACAGCCATCTTTAACTAGGGAGAGAGGGAGGGAGGGAGGGAGGGAGGAAAGGAGGAAGGAAGGAAGGAAGGAAGGAAGGAAGGAAGGAAGAAAGGAAGGAAGGAAGGAAGGAAGGAAGGAAGGAAGGAAGGAAACGTTGTAGGCCAACATTTAAGACACCATTTAAATTTAGTTAAAGGTAAATATCATCACTCCTAGATTTAACTGAACAGCAGTTCTTTATTTTTCAGTTGGGTTTGTTTTACCAGTATTAGACTGTATCCTATATATAATGTTAAAAATTACAAGGTTTGTTGAATAAAAATAAAATATGAAAAGATAGAAATGAAGATATTAGTGTGCCTTACTAACAATAATGTGAATTTGGCTTACTTTTCAAGTGTCAGATTTCTCATTCTGTTCCTATCCTGTTCAAACCGTAAACATTATATTGAAATTTTGCAGCACATTGTAAAACAATATCTACAATTAAAATGTGATTTCACTGGTTCAGCTCACAAACAAGTCATAACTGCTTAAGCTTATCTCCATTGTTAAAAAGCATAGTTAATGCTGCTATATAAATGCATTTGAGAAATGAATGTCACTTTAATTTCTGAAGAATAAAAGCTAAAATTTTTAGATGTTATATTAACATTATAGTATGGTATGGTATGGTATGGTATAATATATCTATTCTTAGATATTATATTAGATATTATTTTCTTAGTTGCCATTATCCAAACAGTACAATTCCTTGTTTGCAGACTACATCTTTTTATATACTCTCACATTCATACTCAGCTTAATCTTCGTTAAAAATTTAAATGGCATGAGCTAATATATCTATAAACATACTTATAATACAATGTTTATATTTCAACCTAAGTATATATTTTTTTAAAAAAAGTTGATCAGCTACCCAAGTCAGCAGTATTCAAATTAACTGATCATGTCAAGTAGTCTGTCAGGTAACCACTTTCCAGTTAATGCAGTTGTCTGTCTTGTGTTTGTGTGTGCATGCCTATATCTATGTCTCTGTGTGTATATATGTATATATATGTATATGTATGTATGTATGTCTCCTTCACGGATTACTGCCTTGTCGTGGCGAAGGGGCTTGCGTAACTCAATGAAGATATGAGCTATGCCGTGCAGGGCCACCCAAGGCAGACAGGTCATAGCAGAGAGTTCTGACAAAATGTGATCCACTGGAGAAGGAAATGGCAACCCACTCCAGTATCTTTGCCATGAAAACCCAATGGACAGTACTAAAAGGCAAAAAGATGACGCTGGAAGATGAGCCCCTCAGGTCGGAAGGTGTCCAATATGCTACTGGGGAAGAGCAGAGGGCTAGTACTAGTAGCGCCAGAAAGAGTGAAGCGACTGGGCCAAAGCCGAAAGGACGCTCAGCTGTGGATGCATTTGGTGGTGAAAGGAAAGTCCGATGCTGTAAAGATTTTTTCTCCATAGGAACCTGGAATGTAAGATCCATGAATCAAGGCAAACTGGACGTGGTCAAACAAGAGATGACAAGACTGAACATCGACATCTTAGGAATCAGCGAACTAAAATGGACAGGAATGGGTGAATTTAATTCAGAGGACCATCAGGTACACTACTGCGGGCAAGAATCCCACAGAAGAAATGGAGTAGCCTTCATAGTCAATAAAAGAGTAGGAAAAGCAATACTGGGATACAACCCCCAAAATGACAGAATGATCTCAGTGCGAATCCAAGGCAAGCCATTCAATATCACAGTAATCCAAGTCTATGCCCCAACCACTGGTGCTGAAGAGGATGAAATTGACCGGTTCTATGAAGCCCTACAGTACCTTATAGAATCAACACCAAAAAATGATGTCCTTATCATCATGGGGGATTGGAATGCTAAAGTAGGAAGCCAAAAGATAAACGGAATAACAGGCAAATTTGGCCTTGGAGTACAAAATGAAGCAGGGCACAGGCTGATAGAATTTTGTCAAGAGAATACGATGGTCATAGCAAAAACACTTTTCCAACAACCCAAGAGACGTCTCTACACATGGACATCACCAGACGGTCAACACAGAAACCAGATTGACTATGTGCTCTGCAGCCAAAGATGGAGAAGCTCTATACAGTCAGTAAAAACAAAACCAGGAGCTGACTGTGGCTCAGATCATGAGCTTCTCGTTGCAAAATTTAGGCTTAAATTGAAGAAAGTAGGGAAAAACACTAGGCCACTCAAGTATGAACTAAATCATATCCCTGATGAATATACAGTAGAGGTGACAAATAGATTTAAGGAATTAGATCTGATAGACAGAGTGCCTGAAGAACTATGGACAGAGGTTCGCAACATTGTACAAGAGGTAGCAACTAAAACCATCCCAAAGAAAAAGAAATGCAAGAAAGCAAAATGGCTGTCTGAGGAAGCTTTGCAAATAGCTGAGGAAAGAAGGGAAGCGAAAGGCAAGGGAGAAAGAGAAAGATACACCCAATTGAATGCAGAATTCCAGAGAATAGCTAGAAGAGATAAGAATGCCTTCTTAAATGAACAGTGCAAAGAAATAGAAGAGAACAATAGAATAGGGAGAACCAGAGATCTCTTCAAGAAAATTGGAGATATGAAGGGAACGTTTCATGCAAAGTTGGGCATGATAAAGGACCAAAATGGCAGGGACCTAACAGAGGCAGAAGAGATTAAGAAGAGGTGGCAAAATTACACAGAAGAACTATACAAGAATGAGCTTTAGGCAGCCCTGATAACCACGATGGGGTTGTCACTGACCTCGAGCAGACTCCTAGAATGTGAAGTGAAATGGGCTTAGGAAAGCTGATCAACAGCAAAGCTAGTGGAGGTGACAGTATTCCAGCTGAGCTATTCAAATTCTTAAAATACGATGCTGTAAAGAGTGCTCAACACTCCATTTGCCAGCAGATTTTGGAAAACTCAACAGTGGCCACAGATTGGAAAGGTCAGTTACATTCATTCAAGAAGGCAATGCAAAAGAAATTTTCAAACTATCGCACCATTGCACTCATTTCACATGCCAAGTAAAGTTTCTTAAAATCTACAAGCTAACTCCAGCATATGTGTCGAGTAACTTCCAGAAAGTACAGGCAGGATTTCGAAGAGGCAGAGGAACTAAGAGATCAAATGCCACATATGCTGGAGTTCCCAGAAAACATCTACTTCTGCTTCATTGACTATGCTAAAGCCTTTGATTGTGTGGATAACAACAAATTGTGGCAAGTTCTTAAAGAGATGGGAGTACCAGACCATCTTATTTGTCTCTTGAGAAACCTATATGCAGGTCAAGAAGCAACAGTGAGAACTGGACACGGAACCACTGATTGGTTCAAAATTGGGAAAGGAGTCCGGCAAGGCTGTATTCTGTCGCCCTGCTTATTTAACTTATATGCAGAGCACATCATGAGAAAGGCAGGGCTAGATGAATCAAAAGTTGGAATTAAGATCGCCGGGAGAAATATCAACAACCTAAGATATGCAGATGATACCACTCTAATGGCAGAAAGTGAAGAGGAACTAAAGAGCCTGCTTGATGCAGTGAAGAAGGAGAGTGCAAAAGTTGGCTTGAAACTCAACATTAAGAAAACCAAAATCATGGCCCTCTCAATTCCTGGCAAATAGATGGGGAAGAAATGGAGGTAGTGACAGATTTTATCTTCCTGGGCTCTAAGATCACCACAGATGGGGACTGCAGCCAAGAAATTAAAAGACGCTTGCTCCTGGGGAGGAAAGCTATGGCAAATTTAGACAGCATACTAAAAAGCAGAGACATCACCCTGCCAACAAAAGTACGTATAGTCAAGGCCATGGTGTTCCCAGTTGCAATGTATGGCTGTGAAAGTTGGACCATAAGAAAGGCTGAGCACCAAAGAATTGAGGCCTTTGAACTATGGTACTGGAGAAGACTCCTGCAAGTCCCTTGGACTGCAAGGCGATCAAACCGGTCAGTCCTAGAGGAGATCAACCCTGACTGCTCCTTAGAAGGCCAGATACTGAAGCTGAAACTCAAGTACTTTGGCCACCTAATGAGAAGGAAGGACTCACTGGAGAAGAGCCTAATGCTGGGAAAGATTGAGGGCAATAGAAGAAGGGGACGACAGAGAATGAGGTGGCTGGATGGAGTCACTGAAGCAGTAGGCGTGAGCTTAAATGGACTCCAGAAGATGGTACAGGACAGGAAGGCCTGGAGGAACGTTGTCCATGGGGTCGCGATGGGTCGGACACGACTTCGCAACTAACAACAACAAAAAGAAGTAGGCAAAGGTTGAAATAACATTTAATGCCAACATTAACTTTCTCTAATGTTAAAAGTGTTCCATTCATGCATTTCAACTCAGTATAAAGTGAGGGGAAGTGAAGGGTGGCAAAAATAGTTGAGAGCAGTTTAAATCAAATTGAGAGCACATACATTTACATAGATTCTGAGAAATAGTGCAGATGTGGTTTGAGCAAGTCTGGTCTTTAGACTGAGATTGAAAAATAGAGAAATTGTTCATATTTGTTTCTCCCCCCCCCCATTTTCCGTGCTTTTTCTCTTCCTCACTCACTTTGTGTCTCCCTCTTTTTGCCTTTAAACAGCAAGAACCATTTGGTTGGGCTGCACATTGTTGTCTTCAAAATCTGTTTGCCAAATTGTGTCATTTGAGAACACCTTCTAGATCTTATGCATAATCTGTTTGTCTAAATGTTTAAAAAAGTGTCCTGACTGCATACTTTTTGCTTCTGTGGCCTAATTCTCTGCCCAATCCACTTATAACAGTCTCTTTTTCACTACATTATATTGGCTCTCATTCTATTTTCAGAATGTTTTTTCTTGTGTGTAAAAAAGAGAAACACCATTTGGATGCAGAAATTTCTCCATCTTGCCTACCATGGTTAAGCTTCTGAGGACAATGGGCAAAACCTGTTTCATCTCTCATTTCTAGAGAAGTTTCTGGAAGTGAGTTTAGAAGCAGAATAATAAATGTCTCTAGACATATATCCTGCCTTTCACATGCCTTATAATTTCTTACTTTCATGCACATGCTAATTTAGTTAATCTTTTGGGCTCTGATTCTATAACCTCTTAAAATATGCATTTTTGAAAGCATGATCCTTGTCTCATATAGTATGGATGGGATTGCCAGATATTCTTTGATTCATCTAAACTCAAAGATGAATAAATATCAAATTGTGTGTCCCAAGATTAAAAGTTTCTCGTTATATTCACTATTTTGGGCCCATTCCCAAAATTGATGGAAAATTTTCTGAGTGTGTTTTTAAAGACCCCTGCAGTTCTTGTAGCTCTAAAAATAAACCTTGCTTCAATAAATAATTCTTTCATATCTCTGGCTGCAGGAGGGGGCATAGGCAACACATACATCATACAGTATGTCAATTATGTACAACCAACCAGGAAGACAGCTAGAAAGTAATTGAGCTGGGATGTTCAAAGCATGAAAAAGTACATTAAAATTACAAAATTTAAAAAAGAAGAGATAAAAGAAACCTATTGATATACATATTGCTGCTCACTGTGGTTAAGAGGTTGTGAGAAAACCAGTGCAATTGAAATTTCATTTCCAACTTATTTGATTATTCATAAAATTACCTGCCATGCCTGGGGACCCTGAAGACTGAGTTTTCTGCCATTAAACTTTTCCCTACATCGTTGGTCCAGCTTCATGGCATGTAAAGCATGTGCTATACCATACACTGCATTATATATACTGTAACTATGACTGGTCATCTTCATTTCAAAAAAGGCCTCAGGAAGGCTCTCCAATTTCTCCCACCCTGTACAAACATCATCATTTTTCTCATTCCTAGATGGATTTGGAAATGCACAGTCAAATGCATGTTCCCATACATTTTTGAGGAAACCATCCTGTTTTGAGGAGAAATGGTTTCTTGTCTGGAGAAAGTTTTGGAATCCTGCAACTTCATTTGAGTAAGCTGCAAAGGTCAATACACCATGGAGGACTTGGATATCCCAGCTCTTCTGATAAAAGAATGATGCAAGATCCACTTTGTAAGCCACAATCCACACCTTATCTTTCGGCTTTATAGAAACCATTTCCATTTCAGGTAGACGTAACAACCATCTTAAATTTATAAGATAATTATCATTGACTATGATAGCATTGGCTTTACTGTTAACATAAATGTAAAAGCTTTTTACAAGCCATTTCAAACCGTCAATAAACTGATCAAAGTAAAGCAGTCTGAATTGTTCCACAAAGGCTATGCATATGCCATGGAGAGGAAAGATTGAAACAATTAGGTGTTGAAACGATGCCTCAAAGCCTTTCGTAAGTACCCCAACCCAAGTCCACCTGAAGTACAAGAATAGTCGAATAATCCCCATGTAAAATAGTTTTTCACTTGGAACCATGTTGTAGTAGGAAGGGATTTCATATGGGGAAGAGCCAGTTGGAAACTATGGAAATAAAAATTATATTGGTTAAAAAAAATGGAAAGACAAAGAAAATTTTTATTCTTTATAAATTAAAATCTCTGAAGTATCTCAGCATATGTTTAACATAATTTCTATATAGAAATACTTAGAACACTATAATTGGATTACGTGTTCTATTTATTTCCTTCCAAATCTATAATTCTTTTTTTTTTAAAAAAAAATATGTTTTATTATTTTTATCGGGATAGAAAGGGAAGGGTAGGTAAAGGTATAACATAGGGTAAAAAAAAAAAAACAAGGATTAAACCAAGGGTAGGGGTAGATACAATAATGGGGTTACCCCCAACAATAAATCAACGCTTTAGCAAGCAGACTATCGTCCGGGTATACATATTAAGTATGCATGATTAACATAATACTAAAAAGCTATATTAATAAATTTATCACTATTAATGGTAAAAGCTTAACCCAATACAACCCATACAAATCTATAATTCTATGACTATCTGAATTCTGTTCCCCAAATTTGATTCCATTAAAGAGCCTGAGATCTGAATCCCTGCTTTTTCTTATTATTATATGTATACTTATATATATACTTAGGGCACTTTTACTTGGCCCAAAATTCAAAGGACTGTGGTCAGCATACTACTTGGAAAAATGAAATAGAGCATAACAATGAAATAATAAATAATACAATTTCAAATAAGAATGAGAATTTTATATACATACTGGAGTTTATGTTAAGAAACTATACTCTTTTAAATAGTTTACTCTTTTAAACTTTTTTTTCTAACTGGTTTTCTAAAAAAAATACAATCTACATTTTGCTTTATCCTATTTCACACTTATATGAACTGCTCAACTTATGGACTTCCTGGTACTATATCTCCAAGGAAAGTCCTACCAATTCCTCTTCAAGTATCTGTTTTTTCACCAGTTAATGTGAGCTATTGAGGGAAAAGGGTAAAACATGACAGTGAGTAAGCAAAACTCTAGTCAGTGAGTAAGGACCAGTAGTAGGAGAAGGCACTGCCTATGCCTCCTTGAGCACCTGAATCAAAGGCAGGATATAAATCTAATAATGCCATAAAATAAAATAAATAAAATTCAGAAATATATTTTTTTCTCATCATAGAAGACTACAGAGATCCAAAATTCCTGCCTAATAGGTAATTTTTAAAGCTTATTAAGGGTTAACTTTGAAGATTCCCTATTATAACAAATTCTGAAATGAGTTCACATTGCTTTATCATTTGTAAATACGTTTTCTTAAATATACTTCATAGAGAAATGTACATAAAATTAAAAATATCTTAAGGTCTTACAATTCCCCCTATCTGAAAATACAAAGGAAAGTGTGAATAACATATCATTAATGCATCTCACCAGTGGAACTTTGTAAGGAACTAAAATATCTGCCATATCAGAAGAAATTGCAGGATGGAGAGTCCCAACAACTGATATGAGTTTATTGAGGATGCCACACTTGTAGTTGGGAATGAATTGTTTCTGACTGGATGAAAGTTCCATTGAGGCATGATATGTGTACTCCCCACCATAACTCTCATAGATATTAAATCCCAAGGTGATATTAGGTAAGAGCTGGAAGTCTTCATTGATCTTCTTCACAGCAAATATCATAGTCAAGATATGCTGATAATACTTAATCAAGACTCTGGAAAGGAAATAAGGTACTGTATCAAATAAAAATCTGCATGAGGCAGGGAAACTAAATATCATGAAAAAACAGTGTCTTACAAATTAATAGATTAAGCTCTATCAAAATGATATTCATTGTTTCATATTGATTAAGTTATATATTATTAAGTATAAATATTGTGGAAATAATTTTGATGGAAATAATCACAGATTTTTTAACCCTCTTTGCTATTTCTGTGAAATTCTAACTATATGAAGATTACCAGAATCATTTCAAGTATGTAACATTGTACAACTAGAAAGAAAAATTTGAGAAACCACTTTTTCTTATGCTAGAGATGAGTGACTAAAAAAAATGGCATAAATTCCATACATTTTGAATTCAGTCTGACTTCAGCATATTATATTTAGAAAATTAAATATATATTATGAAAGCACAAGCAGTAATGCTTTTATAGCACCACAAACTCTTGCTTACTAATGGATAAATTGTAGTTTTTTCTATTATGTTAAGAAAAAATTCAAAACTCTGTAAGTGTAGAGTAAAAAACTCTACCGCAATTTAATTAAAACTCAGAGTTTTATTCCCTGACAACATCTGTAGAAATTAGTCTTACTGATCTAATGTTTATGGTCTTGATAATCATTGTTATAAGAACCTGTTGCAATGAAAAAAAATGGAGAAAAGTAATTAAAAAGATTATCAAAAGCAAAGTGAAAATTTTACCAAAAAAAAGTACTGTATATTGAGAGTATATGACTCTGTTCTACTCCTCTTCTCTTAAAACAACTCTTTCAGTTCATGAGATAATTATTCCTGGAGAAAACTGCATGTCTTATTAACTGATAGAAAATATGATGCATTTCCGACTGTACATTACTATTCAATACAACCTTCTGCACAGTCACTTTAAAGACTAATGCTGTAATTCTCATCCCAAGGGAAGGACTGGAGGATTGGGGGAGGGATTCCTATCTTGTCTGAATCTACTAGCCATGAGAAATTGAATGATTAGTTTGACATAGTTTCTATCTGTTTTCTTTCCTTTACCAAGTACAAGAAAATAATTTATAACCTGAAAAATAACGTATCATTTAAATTTTTGCTAGGAAAGATTTAGATGTACCAAATAATTTATATAGATTGATATATACTGTATAAATAAAATAATGTCTTACAAGGATTCAAAGGCAATCAAATGATGAGGATCTTCCTCAAAACGTCTTTTATCTTTAGTTATGAAGACAAATGAAGTAATGGCACCAATTGTTAGATCACCTGGTTGTAAATAATTGTGAACAATTGGGATAGGATCTTGGATTCTGCATTTGCTTAAATGAGTTTTACAAGCTATATGTGGCAATGGTAGAACAAAGAGAATCCATATCATCATAATTAATAATAGTCCCAGTTTGAAAATGTCTCTCATTTCGATAGAATGGTTAAGAGTTCCCAAACATGGACTAGCTTGAACTGAATCTCTCTCTTCCTCACGTGACTTTCATTCTGTATTAAATCTTAAAACATAAATGGTTCTGGAAGATATTCTGATAATTGTACCTGCCCTTAAACACACAAATATGTAGCTGACCAATAGTACTTGTTCTTATTCTTCCAAGTATAATTTCTCAATCAGGACTTTGAGGAGAAGGAAAGTTAATAGTACCAATTACCATTGGTAATTATAATGGTAAGAGAAAATTGCAACTTTCAAATTATTAATGAAATACTAATAGTGGAACGAGTCAATAAGTCATCTTATAATGAAAGGAAAGTTTTCAACATGAAGGAAAAATAGACATGGCAAATATGAGAAAATTCAAGCTTCATTCTAAAGCCATAAGATTATGATCTAATTAAAAGGAAGTTCTAAACAAGACCTATTAGTGACATTTAAGAAAAACTCAACATTTATTTTTAAGTTTCTGAGCAGAATGCTTGGTTGAATGTCTCATGACAACTTACACTTAAATTCCCACCATTTAACTTCCTTCAATCAAATCAATCAGATGGAATTAACATTAATTATAATAACTATTACAATTATCTAGCATGAGTAAATATTATTAAAAATGTAAAAACAGGGCTCTTTTTCTCTTTTTAAGGCTTCTAAAGAAGGAAGATTTCTGATATCCCATTTTTATAAACTGGGAAAGATGACTAAGAAAACCTGGTCCGAAATCACCACAAGATCTTCTGGTAGCACCTGCAAATGGAACTATCCTGGCAATCTTTCATTACCTGGAGAAAAATATTCTAGCTGGGGGAAAATCCATATTAGCATACATGAACAAAATGAGCTCTTTCGTTATCTGTGTTTTCTTTTCTACATGACCATTGCATTTCTTTGTACATTTCTGCCAACAATGGATGAGTGTTTAAAGCAGTCACACATACAATGAAGAAAATGTATACTTTATCTCTTCCTCAGCCAAGTTATGACATTCCCTTTGTCATGGAAAAAACCCAATGAAGAAACAAGATACAGCAACAGAAAGCAATCATTCTTACTTTAAGATTCAGAGGTTTATTTCAGCAATAATTTGGAACACACACATAAACCCATTGCAATGAGGTCCAATGGCATAGCAGTTCCAATAAGGACAGCTATAGGCCAATGACAAATCAATCAGGTCCAGTCCCAACCTTTTATACTCTTTCTCATCCTAAGACCATAGACAGATGGTCAGCAACCTTGCACTTTCTTCAGACTTTCTGCTGACCATAACTTTCCTCATATCCATGTACATCTGAACTCGCACCCATCAACTACTTTCAGTTCCCCATTTCTCACAATTCCAGTCCTTATGTTCTAAATATATTTGAAACAAGCAAGCTTAGCAAAATCATATTAAGTAAAGTACAATTGCAGTTTATATTACAAATAGTTCCTTCGGATTGCAAAACTGAACATAGCATAGACTTTGGTTCAATACTTTTTCCATGAGGCCTGATTTAGTTTACCTGGGCCTAAACCTTGCATAGAAGAACAATAGCCAATATTTTCATTTCCCACACCTTTTACCATATTGTTTGAGCCAATGAAATGCCCATGAAAGTATTCCTTCAATTCTGGAAAAAGCTAGCAGTCATGTGGTACCAAGTCTGCAGTTTCTGACTTAATTTTCTTTCAAGATAGTGAAAGAATCAGAGAAATGTTGCTGCATTAACAAATTTATAATATACTAAGTATTCGGTTTTAGTTTCCCAAAATGAACCTGATGAAATTCCAGAGCAAAGTTTGTGCACATGAAGGCTTAACACTGGTGGGACACCTTGACACTTTGACACTGTTAAAGTTTGCTAAAGAGTTCAACTTTAGAAATGTCATCTTCAACTTTGACCTTCTGTAGTAGGCCCATATTACTTATAGACACACATTGTTTTAAACTATTTGCAACTAGTAATTATCACAGTTAACTCAGAGGAATCTGAGACCATGGTACCTATTCAAGGAGAATTGGAAAAACCCCATCCCAAGAAGGAAAGCTTCAATCATTCAAGCAGCTAAAACTGATATGCCCAACATTCATCAGGACCAGATGCCCCACTGTCAAAGGAACTAGAGTTGGAGAAACTGCCATGCCCTTGAACACTTGCAACTGAGAGCAGAATACATGGGAATACATCCTGGTGCATATTTAGAGATGAGATATAAATAAGAACACATTTTATATCTGATATGATCATTGTTTTAACTTTTGGTCTATGTAATGTTGCTTATATCTTTCAATATTTTATGAATAATGTTTTCCATGACCAGCATATCATAATTTATCTGGAAGATATACACATACTGTGTCTAATCCAAACATGAAAAACATGTCCAGACTTTATTACAATTCTTCTGAAAGCATCATCTCATTGCCAGACATGGCAAATAGAGCTATAGATCTTTTGGACCATCACGTCTCCCGTACTGGCATTAACCTGAATTCTGACAAGGTGAAAACCCTCCAGATATGACAACCTCCACACAACTCCAAGAACATCAAAGGCCTGCTTGCCTGGCAGTTTTAGAAATTTCCTACTAGGTTTTATGGACCTCATTATAGAGTAACCTACCTGCCATGCAAGAAGAGAGTACGTTTCTTTGGGATGAGTCTGACCAAAAGACATTAAAATCCCTAAATATTACCAACTATTTGTAGTGGAGATGGATTCTTCCAATGTCACATTTAAGCTAGTTGGCACTCATCCATTTTGTTTCCATTTGTGCTTTTTAAAATATGGTGATATCTTCTGGAAAGCACATTGCACCCTGTCAGAGACCATATAGACCACCAGAATTTAGAATAATGGTAGATGGCTTGAAAACTGAATCAGTAGCAGATTGTTTAGTCATTATTCTTAGATTGCTTAGATATTACAATTAATAAATAGCACAATGTAAATATATACTCTCAGAGATGTTTGCTGGTATTTAGTGTCCCATGAATTTCCTAAAACAGAAACAGGAGCAATAGAATCAACAGTAGGCCCATGCCTACTAAAACTCTTCAAATGTACATTCTGGACAACCAAGTGCTTTGACCACAGAACAGGTATTCCTCTTTTTCCAGGGTTGATATTACGTCCCTGCAGAACCAATATGCAGTATGGGCTATGTTTCATTAGATCAGTACAATTAAGGTATAAAAAATTCTTTTGATAATATCTAAAAGTGGCTGATTGATTCTAAGATATACAGATTTTCAGGAATTTTGATGTTTCCACATTATGGACTATAATTTATTTAGTTATTATTTATTAATTTATTTATTAAACCTCTTAAATCAATTAATAACCCTCTTCAAAAAAAGAAACCTAGATACTAACTAATTCATGAACACTTACTACATTTATTTTAAGCTAGAATGCTTCCAAGAATTTTCTGCTCAATATTTATACCACAAAACTACTTCTGGACTTTGTGCTTGAGGTGGAAAAAATGAAAGTTTGATTTGGGGTTTTACTGATTAATAGGTTTGTTGTTATAGAAATGGCTAGTTTATATTATTATGTAAAAATAAAAAGTTGAGGTTTGATGTTATTATCTTATTCTACTGTAGCAAAGGGAGTCGGAAGTCAACACCTTTTCTTTCTTTTTTCCCCTTTGTCTACACTTTTCCCTTCCTTTTTCCTCCCCTATTTTACTACTATTTTCTTTTGTATTTTTGTATTATATATTATAAACTAATAAATAAATAAATTTAAAAAAAATATTTATACCACAAAAGAAATCATACACTATAAATGACAAAGATCAAAAAATGTAAAAGAAGGAATAATGCATGACAGAAATAAAGGAAATAGAAAGCTTTGAAAGTATCCTCTCTTGTTTAACTGTCCCTTTGTTGTTTGCAGATGAAAAGAACATTTCAAACATGATCCTTGATGCTCTCCCATTATAGGCTATGAACAAACATTTATTTTTAGACTGAATCTTCATTCTTCAAGCAACTTGAATCCAATCAAGTAATCCTCAAAATCTAAGCTGCATCTTTAAATAGACTGATACCCTGTTCATTTCTCAGATTTTCAATTTTAATGGGAAAAGGGCTCATTTGACTTGACTTTACTAATATACCCAAAAACAATCCCTAGAATAGAATAGAATAGAATAGAATAGAATAGAATAGAATAGAATAGAATAGAATAGAATAGAATAGAATAGAATAGAATAGAATAGAATAGAATAGAATAGAATAGAATAGAATAGAATAGAGTAGAGTAGAGTAGAGTAGAGTAGAATAGAATAATAGAATAGAATAGAATAGAATAGAATAGAATAGAAAAGAATAGAATAGAATAGAATAGAATAGAATAGAATAGAATAGAATAGAATAGAATAGAATAGAATAGAATAGAATAGAATAGAATAGAATAGAATAGAATAGAATAGAAAAGAATAGATGTAAGGACCTGCCTCCCTTCTCCTACCAAGAAAGCAGAACTCTTGAAACAGGCATCATTTCAAAAGGAACTTTTATTGGCAGGTACAGACAGCAGGCAAGATCTGAGATTTTCCCGCCTGAATCAATAGGTTAAAAGAACAATCAAAACCCCACCCAACTGTCCATTCAGTCAGTTCAAACAGGCCAATCCATAGGTGTCAACTCGCTGTGGGAAAGAATCAATAAGGTGCCTCTTCTCAAGGTTGTTAGGTCTCCACAGCTTCCTCCCTCCGTCCGGAGATAAGGCAGATAGCCTGGAGGCACATTCCATTCACACCCTGAAGAAGATACATCAAAGGGGATAGAGCAAAGTGGAGGAAGTGTTCCCCCCCAGAACAGCAAGACCTGCAACTCCCCCTCCCTCTGGGAGAATGGCAGAACCTGAGGAGATTATGATATGAAAATATAGGGTTCTGACATGCCACCCCCATAGAAAAATGAGAGGTCCACCTGGAGAAAGAGAAAATAATAACAGGGAGAAAAGTGAAACATCAGGGTTAGTCAGGTTTATCAGGGTAATTGGTATGAAACTTTTTCAGCCATCTAGGGGCTCTGACATGCTTCTTATGTACCCACTCATTTTGGGAGGATGGCAGATCTTTCCAGGTTACCAGGTACTGGGTGGACCCATGATACTTTTTAGAATCTAGAATTTCCTTAATTTCAAAATGTTGTTCACTCTCTACTATGATGGGTTGAGGGGGGGCTCTTTGGCTGGCCTTAAGGGTCAATATGACTCCCGTTTTAGTAAACTAGAATGGAATACAGGGTGAACCTGTCTTAGTGTTTTTGGGAGTTCCAATTCCACTGTTAATGATGTGTTCTATGGGAAATGGCCCCACAAATTTAGGGCCCAGTTGATGGTTGTACTGACTTTAGGAACTTCTAGGGCTTTTCTAACCACTGGCCAAGTGTTCTGTAGTTGTTTGATCCACTCCTTCAGGGGAGGGATTGTGGGTTCGTTGACTGGTAACTCAGACATCGGGTTGAAACGTTGTCCTGTCGTGACTTGGAACAGAGTGTAGACAGTGCTGGAATGCACTGCATTGTTGCAAGCCACTTCTGCAAAAGGCAGTAGCTCAGTCCCGTTGTCTTGCTGATAATTTATAAAGCACCTCCGGTATTGTTCTAGAACTGAGTTTGATCATTTTGTCCCCCCATTCATTTGTAGATGATGACTAGATGACAAACCTTGGTTGATACCTAATAGACCCAAAAACACTCTCCAAAACTCTGAAGTGAACTGGACCCCTCTATCTGAAATTATGCACTGTGGAGCACCATGTTGCACAAACAGCTTAGCCAAAGCCTTGGCCATCGGGATTTTTTGGCAGGGAATAAAATGGACCTGTTTGGAGAATAGGTCCATCATGAACCAAATGACAGTATTCCCCGCACTTTCTGGCAGCTCTAGTACAAAATCCATAGAAATCCTGGTGTTTTACCTTGCCTCCGCTTTGCTGCCGCGCAGATAGGGCAGCTAGCCACATAGCTTTCAATGTCCTTTCTTTCTTTCTTTTTTTTTGAAAATTTTATTGATTTTCTAATATTAGATTTATATCTTTGAAAAGCAACGTGGCAGCTGAGTTACCATAATTCAATTACGTACAAATATCATTAGTACAAATCTCAAACTATTACAGTAAATATTTCCTCTCTTTTCCCCTTAATATATACTGTCTCATATTTGAATTAATACACTTCTTATTCTATCAATCAAATAAAAAATAACTTTCTTACATTTATCAATAGTTTTCAATTTATATATATCTTAATTGTTTTAACGTTCAGTCTTTGAGATAATCAATGACCTAATAACTTTTTCCCAATTTTAATTTTCCATTAATATTTAAAATTAACATTTAATATTTATCATTTCCAAGTTTCAAATGTTCCCAATTCCCTTTATCACAATTCCTCACAAAATCTGGTGTTCAGGGTACACATCTTATCTATTTAAGTTCTCGCCATCTATATCAACAAATTAATAATACAATAAAATATTCTTATTTTTAATAGTTTCCAAATATCTTGAATTTAGTAACCAAAATTTCTTTTATTTCAATGTTTAATACTTCCTCTCTCTTCCTCTTTGTATCTACTATCTCATATTTAAGCTAACAATTTTTATTCTTACCGCTACGTCAAGACATATTTATTACATTCATCAATAAGTTTTTTTTGAGCAAATCAATGTTCAAATTTAACTGTTAATATTTATACTTCTAAATTTTAAATGACCAAAGTTTTCTTTATCTCCATTCATAATAATATCTTATATTCAAAGTACACATCTTATCTATTTGGGTATATTCTATTTTAATTCTCATAAGTAAGTCAAAAACCCATTCTTCTTCAGTCTTATTCTAGCTTTCTTTCTTTGCCAAATCGTCTTCCATGTCTGTGTTTTTGAGTCGTCAAACAAATCTCCTTGTGTTGTTATATATATTATTTGCCGTTGAAAAAAACATCCGGTCACCATTTTTTTGAGAGGACTAGCAAGTCTAGCAGATCTAGCAGGTCTAATAGGTCTCTTTATTTTTCCATCTTGACGTAGTTGTCCTGAAGTGTTTCTCTTCTCTTCCATCTGTTCTTCTTCTTGATTCTCAAATTCCTTCTGATTTATATAGAAAGTCTGTTCCTTTTTCCATGTTGTCAGTTTCTTTTCTGAATTTTCCATTATCTGTGTTTGTTGATCTGTTAAATCTTCTGTCGTGATATTTAATTGTTCCACTTTTTCTATTGCATTCTGTATAGTTGATTTTTAAATTGTAGTCAGTTTGAGTTTGCATATCCAGGCTGCTTTCTTGTTTTTTCCTATTGGCTCTTATTCCATCATCAGCTGTAAGAAGGGTTTGATAAATTGCTTTCAACGTAGAAAGGATTTGTTCCTGATCTTCATCCATAAGGAAAATCTGTTCCTGATCTTATTCCATAATAATGTATTAGGCTAGAAGCTTTACAATCAGGAAGTCCAGAAAGAAAGTCTTTTTTTCCCCATTGAGTAAGGAACACAGCTGAGCTTCAAGTTTCAAGGTTACTTGAATCTTATCTATTTTCTGGGCTGTCAGCCAAGTCACTCTTAGACAATAACAAATTGCAGCATCAGGTTTAGCCACAAGATGTCGCCCCTACCATTTGAAATTTCCCTTTGAGTCCCAAAGTTGTTTTAATCTTTTCAGCTTTAAGTTTTCAGTTTTAAGGAAAAACCCAGATCTTCAGTAAAAATAGAAAGTAAAGAATAGAAAATAGAAAATCTTTTAGTCCACAAACTTTAGGAAATAAAATTCCGCTTGGGATCCAATTATTTTTTCAATGTTTTAAACTCCCCTGGATAATCGGTCGCCACTGTTTCCAGAGGGAGGGCTAAAATCCCCCTTCCCTCTCCACAGGGGGGAAAATACTTTAGCAGCTTATGTAGGTAAAAAAAAGTAGTTAGGATTTTAGAGAGGTAGATCTAACCCAGTGTCTTCCACGCTGCTTTGAAGTTGCCTGGTGGTAAGTGTGACTTTGGCTGCTGCAGCCTGGTGATGGGCCATATTACTATGGCCGGTCTTTTGTCCGCCGGTTTGGAGGGTTGCACCGGCTCTAGCGGGAGAACTACTGCTCTCCTGCAATCCAGCAAGGGCCCCTCCTTGCTGGTCACCTCTACAGGGTGACTTTCGACCCTTTTAGGGTCCCCCAGCGATGCGAAACTGGACGAGGAAGACGGAGCTCGTCTTCCAAGCATCCATGATGGCCGCATCGGCAAACCGGAAGCCTCAATGTCCTTTTTAATAGAGGGCCACCAGAACTGTCATTTGGTTAAGTGGAGGGTCTTTACGAACCCAGAGTGCCCAGCCACCTTCGAGTCATGACAAACCATTCGTCCTTCTCTAATGCTTCTCTGAATTCTGCTCCTGCTGTGCTGTCTAAGGTGGCTGGCTTTTTCGCCTGTGCCCTCTTGGTGATGAGGGCCGCTAGCTGTTTTGGGATCATCAAGGGTTTAACCACCTCGCTTTTTGCACTGTTGTACTGTGGCATCCTCGATAAAGCATCACCCAGAAAGTTTTTTCCCCCAGGGATATATTTAATGGTGAAATCAAATCATTGGAAATGTTGGGACCACCGGGCTTGTTTGGGGGACAGTTTCCTTGGGGTTTTCTCTATCATATTGAGGGCCTGCTTAAGGATGCTATCGGATTGGGTTGGCCTCTCTTCTTTGCTGATGTTGAGTGATCTCTCCATCTCACGCTTCCACCGGGTTGGTGGCTGCCACAGTGGAGGGTCACTTTCTTCCCCACTCCAATCGACCATCTCGGTTTCTCTCAGGTCTTGGCTTCATTGGATGAGCTGGCAGAGTCCAAGCTACTGTTGCTCAGGCAAGCTTTTGGGGGGACTTCCCCCCAGTGCTCGCTTTCTCCTTTCTCACTGTCATGGTTAGACATTGTCTTGCACAGGCCCCATGGTAGGAACTTTTCCTCCAGGTTGATCACTTTGCAGATCCTTCCTAATGTAAGGACTTGCCCCCCTTCACCTACCAAGAAAGCAGAACTCTTGAAACAGGCATCATTTCAAAAGGAACTTTTATTGGCAGGTACAGACAGCAGGAAAGCTAGGCAGGATCTGAGGTTTTTCTGCCTGAATCAATAGGTTAAAGGAACAATTGAAACCCCACCCCAACTGTCCATCTGGTCGGTTCAAACAGGCCAATCCACCTGCTGTGGGAAAGAACCAATAAGGCGCCTCTTCTCAAGGTTGTTAGGTCTCCACAGCTTCTTCTCTCTATCCAGAGATAAGGCAGCTGGCCTGGAGGCACGTTCCATTCACACCCCGAAGAAGATACAATCAAAGAGGATAGAGCAAAGCGAAGGAAGTGTCTCCCCCCCAGAACAGCAAGGCCCACAACTCCCACTCCCCCCAGGAGAATGGCAGAACCAGAGGAGGTTATGATATGAAAATATAGGGTTCTGACAATAGAAATAGAGTCGAGTCGAGTCGAGTCGAGTCGAGTCGAGTAGAGTAGAGTAGAATAGAATAGAATAGAATAGAATAGAATAGAATAGAATAGAATAGAATAGAATAGAATAGAATAGAATAGAATAGAATAGAATAGGATAGGATAGAATAGGATAGGATAGGATAGGATAGGATAGGATAGGATAGGATAGGATAGAATAGAATAGAATTAGAATAGAATAGAATAGAATAGAATAGAATAGAATAGAATAGAATAGAATAGAATAGAATAGAATAGAATAGAATAGAATAGAATAGAATAGGCAGCGCAGAGCAGAGCAGAGCAGAGCAGAGCAGAACAGAACAGAACAGAACAGAACAGAACAGAACAGAACAGAACAGAACAGAACAGAACAGAATAGAATAGAATAGAATAGAATTGAAAGGGACCTTAGTGGTCTTCTAGTCCATCCCCCTGCTCAAGCAGGAGAACCTATACCATTTCAGACAAGTGGCTGTCCAGTCTTTTCTTAAAAACCTCCTGTGATGAAGCACCTACAACTTCTGAAGGCAAGCTGTTCCACTGGTTAATTGTCCTCACTGTTAGGAAGTTTCTCCTTAATTCCAAGTTGCTTCTCTCCTTGAATAGTTTCCATCCATTGCTTCTTGTCCTGCCCTCTGGTGCTTTGGAAAATAAGTTGACCCCCTCTTCTTTGTAGTATCCCCTCAAATACTGGAATACTGCTATCATGTCACCCTAATCCTTCTTGTCTCTAGACTAGCTAAACCCAAATCCTGCAACCGGCCTTTAATCATGTTAGTTGCTCTTCTCTGCACTTTTTCCAAAGTCTCAATATCTTTTTTGTAATGTGGTGACCAAAATTAGATGCAGTGTTCCAGGTGTGGTCTTACTAAGGTTTTATAAAGTGGTACTAATACTTCACATGATTTTGATTCTATGCCTTTGTTTATACAACCAAGGTTTGTATTACCTTTTGGCTGTGATTGTCCACTAGGACTTCAAGGTGCCTCTCACAGTTACTATTTTTGACCCAGGTTTTGCCTAATCTGTACTTATAACTTTGGTTTTTTCTGCCTAAATGTAAAACTTTGTTTTTTTCCGTATTAAAATTCATGTTTTTGGATAGGGTCCATTGTTCAAGTCTGTCAAGATTCTTTTGGATCTTGATCTTGTCTTCTGGGGTGTTGGCTATTCCCTCATCTAAATCATTTATGAAGATATTGAAGAGTTCTGGGCATAAGATGGAACCTTGTGGTATCCCACTGCTTACTTCCCCCCATGTTAATGTAATGTTTCTCCTCTCAGTCAAAAATTAATGATTAAATGTGTGAAGACTTCAAAGAAGGGATATGAAAAGATAGAAATATTGAAAATAGAAAATGTTTGTGCATATATTACAAATATTTTCTCTTTATTAGTTGTTCCTTGCTGTTTAGCTCTGGCCTAACAATTATTATGTAACATTTGGGGAAATAAACACAGACTAGCAGCCCAGCACTGGAGGCCAAAATAGAGAAAACCTCCACAGCCATCATATATTTGCCTTTAGTGCTCAGGTAGAATGGAACAAAAGAGAGCTACACACTGCAGAAGATCAGCATGCTGAATGTGAGACATTTGGCCTCACTGAAACTGCTGGGGAGATTCCTGGAGAAAAATGCTACTGTAAAACTGGTAGTTGCCAGAAAGCCCATGTAGCCTAGGACATAGTAGAACATGGTAGCTGAACCTTCATTGCATTGCAATATGATTTCCCCAATTTCTGAATGGATATCAATATCAGGGAAAGGGGGAAATGTGAACAGCCATACCATACAGATGCCTGCTTGAATCAGGGAACAAGAAAGAACAATGGACATGGCCAGTCCTCTTCCCACCCATTTTCTCATCCTGGATCCTGGCTTGATGGCCATGAAAGCCAGAACCACAGTGATAGTTTTTGCCAACACAGAAGACACAGCCGCTGAGAAGATGATGCCAAAGCTAATTTGTTGGAGCAGACATATTATATCGCCTGGTACAATAAGGAACTACAATGAGCAAAGGATGCAGAGCAAAAGGGAAATGAGTAGAAGGTAGGTGAGATTTTGGTTATTTGCCTTGACAATGCGAGTATGGTGATATTTCAAAAATATTGTAAGCACCACAATTGTGCAGACAGAAAAGAAAAGTGCCAGAGTAACTAAGCTTATTCCCATCGGTTCTTCATAGGACAAGAAAGATATTTTCTTGGGAATACATGAATTTTGGTCCTTGTTTGGATATTGATCTTCTGTGCATTTCAGACAGTCATCCATATCTAGAATTTAAATATATAAAATTATTATTTTTTCTATAGTCATCCTATTTTTAGTATCATTAAACAGGTTTCTTTTTGAAGCAAAACTGTTATTATCCATCTGAATTTCTGCTTTTACACATAAGAGAGCATAGGGGAATATGGGAATTCTGTATTTTGGGGAAAATGTTACTTACACATGATTTTATTTCATGACACTTATTTCTTCAAATTGTTTGTGTCTATCTATCTCTTTTGATTTGTTGTTAAATCAGTCTTGAATAAAGAGCTCTATGGCATGGTATAACAACCAAACAGGACAGATACAGACGTCAACAGATAATGGGGATTGCAGAAGGAACAGTTGCAAACAGCTTTCCTTACTTAGAAGACTTGTATATTGTGTAGTTCAAAAAGAGAGCTGAGAAAATATCTACAGACCCCTCACATCCTGGACATAAATTGTTTTAACTCCTCCACTTAGGGTACTACATGCCAAAACAACTAGACATAGGGACAGTTTTTTCCCTTGTACCATCACCCTGCTGAATACCTAATTCTCACAGTACTATCCATGAACTATAGCTGTGGTATTATTATTATCTTCTTATTATCTTTTTTATATTCCCCCTTATTGGTATTATGGTTCATCGCACAGTTAGTCAGATGTTCAGACTGCTTTTGGCATTTTTGTCTACACTGTGCATTACAATTTGTGAGTGTGGCTTCTAGTCACTCTTAACTATCAACAAGAAATTTTGCAGAAGTTTCTTGTAATTGCCTTCTTTCTGGGCTGAGAGAAAATGATTGGCTGAACATCATCAAGTTGGATTTGTGCCTAAGTCAGGACTCAACACTGTGGCATAGCCACTAAACTAAACTAGCCCTCGTCATTTACAGTAGTGCTGGTATAAAAATTGTATGCATTTTCCTTGTCTTTTAAATCTTAACAGCAAAATATGCTTGGAAAACTAATATTAATTCATAGATATATATCCCTGTTTTTTCAGAATTTTTTATTTCTTACCTTGCTGATAATTCCTCCTAGTATTTGATGTACTATACATATTAAACCTTAACTCTTAGAATATCATCCCAATCATGTCAAATAAAATAATCTGGCTACAATCTGTAAGTTTGGGGAGGCTGGACCAGAAAAGAAGCTGAGGCCCTGATTGGATCTCCATTGTATTTAAACTGCATTTAAACTGCCCAGAGCTTGCTGGGAAGTGCTACAATCTGTACGTTTGGGGAGGCTAGACCAGAAAAGTAGCTGAGGCCCTGATTGGATCTCCATTGTATTTAAACTGCATTTAAACTGCCCAGAGCTTGCTGGGAAGTGCTACAATCTGTAAGTTTGGGGAGGCTGGACCAGAAAAGTAGCGCCCCCCGTGCTTAACGGCGCGTGAATTATATGACTAAAAATCAAAAACAGCAGCGGTACATTCAGGGCAAGTGCGTCTGAGATTCCTTGTATCTACGAATATCTGGCTTAGTTCAGTGCAACATTTGTTTTGCAGCTGTCTTTTGCAGTACCTTTTCAAACTTGGAAACTGTCCTATCTGTAAACAAATCACTAGTCTACAAGGACATATTATTTATCTAGGGTCTGTAATCTGTGCTCTTCAGGCAGAAATTAGGTGTCCAGTTCAGCCCTTCTACTCTATTGAGCCTCCACACTTTCAGCCCCCTCTACCACAAAGAGCCTGCAGGAGAAGGGCAGTGTGGACAACTGTGGGATCTGGCAGGGTGAGAGCTGTGAACGATAAACACAAAGCTTTCACTGTGTCCCTGCACAACAGATACAGTGCCCTTGCTGACCTTAATAGGGACATTAAGGAGACAGGTAAAGGTATTTGTGATGTTAACTCAAATAAGCAGGGGATCGTGGTCCGAGATGAAGAACTTGTTTTCGACAGGGAGAAATGCGAATCAGTCATTACACATCAGTCATGCAAGAACAGAAAGGCATCCAAAAAGAGAACCCACCTTCTGGTTGGTGATTCAATTATAAGGGATGTAAATTTAGGAAAGGACACAGAAGTTTTGAAAGAGGTCAGGTGTCTTCCAGGTGCTACTGCCAGTAGGGACAAGAAGCGTATTTCTAAAATAATCAAGAATGCCAGCAAGGACTGTGATGAGGAGGCTATTGTACATCTTGGCACTAACGATCTTTCCCAAAAAGACGTACTCTCTGTGCAGAATGATTTCCAGAGCTTGGGGCAGGAACTTAGCAGAATAGGCTGTAGGCTTACTTTTTCAGAGGTTTTACCAGTGTATAAGGAGAAAAATGGAAAAGGCCAGCATATAGCACAATTCAATATGTGGCTAAAGGAGTGGTGTAAAGGGGAAGGCTTTGGATATATTAGTCACGATGTCTGTAGCTGGTCCAAAGAAAAAATGTACAAAAGAGATAGTTTGCATCCATCAAAGAAAGGGACTCAGTTACTCGGCTATAAATTCACAGATTTTCTGGAGGAATATTTAAACTAAACAGCGGGAACAGTGAGTTAATTGATACAGAATATCCCTGTCCCCGGCAATCTAAAAATTATAGGGCTATCAGTGCATGTAACATAGATGTGTGTGTGGACAAGAATATCAACCTTGCTGTCAAGCAAAATCAAGCTTCTAATAGCGAGTGCCACACAAAGTGCACTAACCAAATAGGTGGTAAGACAATAGGGGAACTCAGGCACCACACAGGTTATGTAGAAAGTAATCACAGGGTCAGTCATAAAGGACTCAAATGTCTATACACCAATGCACAGAGTATGAACAGCAAACAGGGTGAACTAGAAATTCAGGTTAATGAGGGCAGATATGATATTGTTGCCATTACGGAAACATGGTGGGATGAAACCCACAAATGGAACACACAGCTAGAGGGATTTAAATTATTTAAAAGAAACAGACCAAATAAAAGAGGAGGTGGAGTTGCTCTCTATATAAGAAATAACTACTTCGCTACTGAAATAGAGCACAACAATGATGAAAACTGTCTTGAATGCATTTGGATCAATATAAAAGGGGGGGAAATGACATTGCCATAGGTGTATACTACAGGCCACCCAGCCAAACAGAGGAAATAGATGAACTTTTTGCTAGTCAGCTAACTAAGGTATGTAGGAAGCACATCACAATAATAATGGGGGACTTTAACTATCCTGACATCAACTGGGAGACAAACTCTGCACCAAGTGGAAGATCAAACAGATTCCTGACAAACCTAGCAGACAACTTTGTCTTCCAAAAAGTAGAGAAGTGAACTAGGGGATTAGCCATTTTGGATCTGATTCTCACTAACAGAGATAAAATGATAGAAGGTGTTGAAGCCACAGGAAGCTTGGGAGGAAGTGATCATGCAATATTGGAATTCAACATTATGGAGGCAGAAGCAATAGAATACAGTCAAACTAGAGTCTTGGACTTCAAGAGAGCTAATTTCAATAAACTTAGAGAGGGCTTGGGAAGGATTCCATGGATGAGAATCCTCAAGGGGAAAACAACTCAAGAAGTTTGAGAAATTTTGAAAAGTGAGATAATAAAAGCCCAGTCTAGCACAATACCAACAAAGAGGAAAAATAACAGCTCTCAAAAGAAACCAGCATGGCTGCATAAAGAACTCTCTGATAAATTGAAAGATAAAAAGGACAAGTATAGGAAGTGGAAATTCAATCTGTTTATTACAGCCGTAAGGCCAGACACAATCAAAATGTATAACAACAGTAACAATCTTACTTCCATATTTACAAGATATAAAACCACCAAACAATCAATATAGTATAATCCAAAATTCTCAAAATAAAACATCGTATTAATTTTTTTTCAGACCTTAATAATAGTGCGACGTATTGTGCAAATGGTGGCACAAAATTGGGCAACCTGAATTGATATTTTCGGATCCTTATCCAAAAGTAGCAACTTTAAATATAATTCATATCCCCTGCCTGGAAATTTCTTCAATATCGGATATATAAGAATCTGTCTAGAGTCTTTATATAGAGAACAATGAAGCAACATATGGCTTAGAGTTTCTATAGAGCCATCACCACATGGACACAACCGAAGGTACATAGGAATGCCCTTAAACCGTCCAAAAAGGACTGCCGAGAGCAATGCATCCAGCCTGGCTAAGGTGAAAGCTTTACGAAATTTTGAAATTGTAATGGAAAATAGATAAGAAGCTGGGAAAAATCCTTCTGGAAGCAAGTGACAAATGTTGGAATGTGCCACCTTACTTAGGTTTGTTTGGAGATCAATATCCCAGATTCGTTGTTTCAAGGCAGTTTTAGCATTATCAAATCCTAATGAACACATACTTTCCATAGAGAAGCCCAGCGATTTAATTTTATCTAGGGCTTTTTTTCCCCACGATGATTTAAAATGGTCTACAAATACTAATGGGGCTAAACCTACAAGTATCAAAATTAACTTTAGCCAAAAGGTAAGAAGAAGGAACCATGCTCTAGCTTCTAATGAAACTATACCTATTTCTACCCATAGGACGGCATTTTTGATACTTTTAGGTACCATCAGTATGGCTCTAATAAACTTATTTTGAATAATTTCAATAACATTAAGCTTTGCAAGTGAACATATTTGCGAGCCATAAAGGAGCTGAGGGACTACCTTAGCTTGAAAAACCTTACAAGCTGCCGGGATATAGTAAGCTCCTTTTGAATGATAAAATTTTATGAAAGCTGAAGAGGTGCGCTGTGCTACACTTGCCCGATAAAGGAAATGAGTATTCCAGGATAGGGAGGCATGAAACTGCACTCCAAGATATTTATAGGTATGCACCTGTTCAATTGAAGTCCCATCAATTTGCCATTTATGGATCTTATGATGGTAAGAGGCAAGAGGGGCACGTAACTAAGTCAGAATATCAGCAAATAGCCCGAGCCTGAAAAGATGAAGTGAGGAAAGCTAAGGCTCAAAATGAACTAAGGCTTGCGACCAAAGTCAAAAATAACAAAAAAAGCTTCTTTCAATGCAGCAATGGCAGCCTTTTTAGCTTTTAGAGAAAGATAATGTTGATATTTTGAAAAATAAGTCCAACCTTACCTCCTTGTTTTATAAGCTGTTTAATTTCACAAGTTACATTAGATATTAAATGATCTGATGTTCCCTGATCAGTTTGTCTCCTAAACAAGGCAGAAGCTTCTTAAAGTTCTTGCAAAAAATAATACAACCTTGAAATACAACAATAATACAACAAACAACATTTATTTATTATATAAGAGGTTTTAACAGTAAGATATATTTTTGGATATTAAAATATTTATGGATTTCTTGAACTTGATTATTTTGATTATTGAAAATTAGTAGACATTTCTTATATGAGCACTAGAACTTTAGAGTAGGTACAGTCTGCCACATATTTAAATTTTTCAAGTAAAAAGAATCAAGATGGTGTCACATAGTTCTATACATTAACCATTTTTTTCATATTCAGCTTCACTTCTTTTTCAAAAGGGTCTCATTTAACAACAGTGCTGGGGATGAAATTTCCTTTGATAAGTATGGAAAACTGATTACAGGACTAGGGATTGAGAACTGGGTCACCTTCCCCAACCAGTCATTACGTCAAATGAAAGTTGGGAAGCTGGATCCTTGGGCTGCAGAAGACAAAATGTTCACCATTCATGAGGAAGCCTTCAGCTGGCCCAGCACTTTCAACAAAATAGGCTCCGAATTAATAATTAATAATTAATAATTAATAATTAATAATTAATAATTAATAATTAATAATTAATAATTAATAATTAATAATTAATAATTAATAATTAATAATTAATAATTAATAATTAATAATTAATAATTAATAATTAATAATTAATAATTAATAATTAATAATTAATAATTAATAATTAATAATTAATAATTAATAATTAATAATTAATAATTGATAATTAATAATTAATAATTGATAATTGATAATTGATAATTAATAATTGATAATTAATAATTGATAATTGATAATTAATAATTGATAATTAATAATTAATAATTAATAATTAATAATTAATAATTAATAATTGATAATTGATAATTGATAATTGATAATTAATAATTAATAATTAATAATAGTTGGAAGGGACCTTGGAAGTCATCTAGTCCAACCCTATACCATTTCGGACAAATGGCTCTCCAGTCTCTTCTTAAAAACCTCCAGTGTTGGAGCATTCAACGCTTCTGGAGGCAGGTTGTTCCACCGGTTAATTGTTCTAACTGTCAGAAAATTTCTACTTAGTTCTAGGTTGCTTCTCTCCTTGATTAGTTTCCATCCGTTGCTTCTTGTCCTGCCTTCAGGCGCTTTGGAAAATAGCTTGACTCCCTCTTCTTTGTGGCAGCCCCTGAGATATTGGAACACTGCTATCATGTCCCCCCTCGTCCTTCTCTTCATTAAACTAGACATACACAATTCCAGCAGTGTTCAAGTCTGTCCAGATCCTCCTGTATCTTAAGCCTGTCTTCTGGAGTGTTGGCTATTTCTGCCAGCTTGGTGTCGTCTGCAAATTTGATGATTTCCCCATCTATCCCCTCGTCCAAATCGTTGATGAAGATGTTGAAGAGCACTGGGCCTAGAATAGAGCCCTGGGGCACCCCACTACACACTTCCCTCCATGTAGATGCAGTTCCATTGAGGACCACATGCTGAGTACGGCCGGTCAGCCAGCTACGGATCCATCTGGTGGTGATGCTGTCTAACCCACATTTTTCTATCTTACCAAGTAGTAGGTTGTGATCTACTTTATCAAATGCCTTACTGAAGTCCAAGTAAATTATATCCACAGCATTCCTCTGGTCCACTAATTTTGTCATTTGGTCAAACAATGCAATAAGATTTCTCTGGCATGATCTGTTTTTGACAAACCCATGTTGGCTTTTAGTAATGACTTTGTTTGCCTCTAGGTGTTCGCTGATTCGTTGTTTGATTATCTTTTCCAGAATCTTCCCAGGTATTGAGGTCAGGCTGATAGGTCTGTAATTTCCTGGGTCCATTTTTTTTCCTTTTTTGAAGATGGGAACTACATCAGCTCTTTTCCAGTCCTCTGGTAGTTCCCCAGTGCTCCAGGATCTTTAAAAATATAATTCAATGGATCTGAGATCACATCTGCCAGTTCCTTGAGAAACCTGGCGTGTAATCCATCTGGTCCTGGTGATTTGAACTCATCTAGGCTGGACAGGTGCTCACTTACTGTTTTCTTGCCTATCTTAACTTGCGTTTCTATTCTGTTTTTTATGGCACTATTTTTGGTAGGTTGGTCTGTTTTTTCCCTTTGTGTAAAGACAGATGCAAAAAACGAGTTAAATAGTTCTGTTTTCTCCCTGTTGCTTGTCACCTTCTTGCCACTTTCACCCACTAATGGACCAATCATTTCCTTCACTTTTTTCTTGTTTTTTACATATTGAAAGAAGCTTTTTTTGTTATTTTTGACTTTGGTCGCAAGCCTTAGTTCATTTTGAGCGTTAGCTTTTCTCACTTCATCTTTGCAGGCTCGGGCTATTTGCTGATATTCTGACTTAGTTATGTGTCCCTTTTTCCACTTTCTATACTTGTCCTTTTTGTCTTTCAATTTACCAGAGAGTTCTTTATGCAGCCATGCTGGTTTCTTTTGAGAGCTGTTATTTTTCCTCTTTGTTGGTATTGTGCTAGACTGGGCTTTTATTATCTCACTTTTCAAAATTTTCCAAGCTTCTTGAGTTGTTTTCCCCTTGAGGATTCTCATCCATGGAATCCTTCCCAAGCCCTCTCTAAGTTTATTGAAATTAGCTCTTTTAAAGTCCAAGACTCCAGTTTGACTGTGTTCTATTGCTTGTGCTTCCATAATGTTGAATTCCAATATTGCATGATCACTTCCTCCCAAGCTTCTTATGGCTTCAACACCTTCTATCATTTCATCTCTGTTAGTGAGAATTAGATCCAAAATGGCTAATCCCCTAGTTCCCTTCTCTACTTTTTGGGAGACAAAGTTGTCTGCTAGGTTTGCAAGGAATCTGTTTGATCTTCCATTTGGTGCAGAGTTTGTCTCCCAACTCCACCTCCTCTTTTATTTGGTCTGTTTCTTTTAAATAATTTAAATCCCTCTAGCTGTGTGTTCCATTGGTGGGTTTCATCCCACCATGTTTCCATAATGGCAACAATATCATATCTGCCCTCATTAACCTGAATTTCTAATTCACCCTGTTTGCTGTTCATACTCTGTGCATTATGTTTATGATCTTAGTGGAAGTACTAGTTGTAATGGAGAAATGTGGAGGAAAATAATGAAGATGACTAACAAAGTTACAATGAGATTTTTTTTACCAATAAGAGTATTAAGAGCATATTGTTCTCCCATTCATAGGGAAATTGTTCCTGGAAGAAAAGATAAAATATGTTTTCTCTGACTGAACTTCATTATTTTTAAAGTTCAACACAATTTCATATCTTCTGAAGAGTCCGTTTTAGAAGTTGATGTTGTAATTCTCATCCCAAGAGAAGGGACTAGATCAGGGATCGGCAACCTTAAACACTCAAAAAGCCACTTGGACCCGTTTCCCACAGAAAAGAAAACACACACACACACATATATATATATATATATATATGTAGGTCTTTGGTAATTCGGGTTTTCTCCCGCGTAAAATTGAAAGTGTCTTGGCGACGTTTCGACGAAGTCTCATTCGTCATCTTCAGGCTGGTGTCTCTTCGGCCTCGTGCTTCTAGAAGCAATGTGTGATCGCAGCTGTTTCTTCCTTTTAACTGCCAGTGGAGGTATGAACTGATTGGATGGGAGCTTGGCTGTGTTCTGATTGGGTGGAGGTGTGTTCTGATTGGTTAGGGGCTTGGCTGTGCTCTGATTGGATGGGGGGTTGGCTGTGCTCTGATTGGCGGGGTGTGTGCTCTGCTTGGGTGGGGGCCCTGTTGTGCTCAGATTAGTCTGAGTTGCAGGGGGATTTGAGATGGAGAGCTGCATTGCTGTTGTTTGACTTCGCGTTCGTGGTCGTGCCACATCTTCAAGGTGGGTGTCAGTTTGCTTCACGTATGAAATGGAGGGGTTTAAAATGGCCAATGATGCAGCTGTGGTCTGGTTTCTGGTCCACGGTCGTGCCTCATCATCGGTGCGGGTTTGAGTCTGCTTTTTGTGTGGATGTGTGGTGGTGACATCATGTGTGCTTCTAGGAGCACGAGGCCGAAGAGACACCAGCCTGAAGATGACGAATGAGACTTCGTCGAAACGTCGCCAAGACACCTCCAATTTTACGCGGGAGAAAACCCGAATTACCAAAGACCTACATATATATATATATATATATAGATAGATAGATAGATAGATAGATAGATGATAAAATTCTTACAAGAAAAAAGGCGAACACCAGGATAAAAATAAACAAGGCTGTTTAATATAAACAGGCCTGTAGATAAAAGAGCACTTAGCTTTCGTCTGCCAAACTACGGACGTCCTCAGAGTTGGAGTGGGAGGCATTCTGGGAGCTGGCCTATATAGCCTCCTGCCTCTGCGCCCGGCTTCTCGAGCGCAGTCATCGGCCCATTGGTTGTAATAGTCCACAATGTGCTGAGTTGGTCTACACCTGGCAATCTGTCAGTGGCCTTGCTGGTTGCCTTCAGATCCTCCTTCGCTTTCCTTGAGCACGTACATGCACTCGGGGGGTGGCTGTCCAGCTGCCTTTGCTCCTTATCTCCTTCCCCTCCCATTTTGGAGCGATCTCTCAACCTACAATTAAGAAAACCCGAATTACCAAAGACCCATATATATGTCTCTCTGTCTCTCTGTCTCTCTGTCTCTCTGTCTCTCTGTCTCTCTGTCTCTCTGTCTCTCTGTCTCATGTGCGGGAGGGGGGGCTTTAAGGCTGCAGACTTTCTGGATTTCCCTCTTCTTGCAGGTTCCAACCAACTGCTTTGTATCTCGCCGAGGTCCCCGGGCTGTAGCCAAAATAACTGTGATCAGAATACGCAGATAAAGCAGCGTTATGGTGGCATTGAAGGCAAGCGGAGGCAGCGGATGGAGCAGGCAGGGCTCACTCCCAACGTCTAGCCTGGGATCCGGGCAGCTCCTTTGGACTAACAGACTGCCTGCTAGCTAAGCACTCGGAGCTGGCAGCCTGGCGAGCGAGTCTGACTGCACGCCACAGCTGAGCTGCTGCCAAAAAGGCCATCCCCATTTCTTCTCTGCTGCTTGCCTTTCCCGGGACGCCCTCACACACTCTCTCAGTCGCCTCCTCCGGATGAGGCAGTGGCGTCCCAACTGCAGGAGATAGAGGAGCCCCGCTGGGCGAAGGCACTGCCGAAGAAGTGGGACCCGGGTGAGGGGGAGCAAGGGAAAGGCAAGCAGGCCAGGGAGGGAGCAGCTTGCTTCTCTCTCTCTCTCTCTCCCCCTCCCTCCCTCCCTTGCTGCATCTCCTCCACCAATGTAAGCCCTGCATGTGGGGAAAACCCAGCACTGGGGACTAATTGTTTACCTCTTCTGGGCGATGGGAGAGGAGTGGACTCATCGCCTTCATGGCAGCTGGAACTCCAGCATGCCTTCCCAGCCAGTGGGACCAATGGTAGCGCCGGCTGGGGATCGCAGGGGCTGAGCTCCCTCGGGGTCCTGGCTTGCGGGAAGGCTGGCCCACTCAGTGGAGGCTCCAGCGGGCTGCTCCCAGGGGGGATCCTGGGGCTGCCCCGCACGGCTCCCCGGCCATGTGCACCTCGGAAGGGGCTAGACCGGGAAAGGGACTTCCTGGCTGCGCTTCTCCCAGGGGGCAGGGTGCCCGGGCACAGGGCCAATCAAGAGCCGAGAGAGAGAGAGAGAGAGAGAGAGAGAGAGAGAGAGAGACAGAGAGAGACAGAGAGAGAGAGAGACAGAGAGACAGAGAGAGAGAGACAGAGAAGGGAAGCGAAGTGCAAGTGCAAGTGCAAGTGCAAGTGCCTCTCTCTGTCTCTGTCTCTCTCTCTCTGCAAATAGCGGAGGAGGACTGGAGCTGCAATAGAAGGCTGAAAGATCTGCATGTGACTCCAGAGCCACGGGTTGCTGACCCGTGGACTAGATGGTCAACCAGGAAAGGAATTCCTGTCTTGTCAGCGTCTTCTAGCCATGAGATATTAGAATTTTTTTTCTAATTTGATTTAGATTTTCGCTTGATTTCTTTCAGAAAGTACAAGAAAAGAATGTTTAAGCTGAAAAATATAATCTAATTTAAACTTCAGAGAGATCATTTTTAATCACAGTAAGTAATTATGATTAATAGAATAAGTGTAGTAAAGAATTTTATCTAAATTAATATAGACTTTTGAAAGAAAATAATGTCTTACAGGGTTTCACTAACAAGAGAATTATGGGGATCTTCCTTAAAGCTTTCTGCATCTGTGGTTGTGAAGACAAACTTAGTAATGCCACCAATGATTAGGTCACCAGGTTGGAAACATTTGTGAACAATTGGGATAGGATCTTGAATGCTGCATTTTATTGCTTCAGTCTTGTAAACTATATGTGGCAGTAACTGTATGAGAAGCAATATCAGCATAATAAATGTTAGCTTTTCCACCATTATGAAGATGGAGCAAGTCATTGTGGAATATACCTGGTTTAATCTGAATATTATCCTCCTTAGCTCCCAGATGAATGAACTCTTGTTCCACTAAGCTCTGGCTTCCACTGCTCTAGAAAAATTCTAACCTGAACCAGCTCACCAGAGAATTAAAGCAAGGGTTCTGCCCAACAACTCAGCATGTTTGTAGAAAGCAAGGAAGATGATCTTGTTGGAGATATACAGGCCCTACCATTGCTATGGCAACAATAGATAAAACATTTTCTAAGGCCATAATATCCATATAATACTTGGAAATGGCACAGACAGACACTCCCATGAACAATAAAAAGGATTACAATAAGGACTTGGTTTGCTGAAAAATCAACAGATCTCTCAATATTTATGAATTTGTTTGTTTATTGAAAATTATCAGCAACCTGCCTCCAGTGGACCCTGGAGAGTGCACAAAGCTAAAAAAGACATAAATACAACTAAAGACTTTAAATCAACTGTAAGCTTGAACTAAATGCTTTAACAAATCCATAAAAGAAAAACAGGGGCTTTAAGCAAATAAGAAACATCAGCTTCAGGTCTGGGATCAAAGCCCAGTTTTCAAAACTTTCCATAACCCTAGGAGAAAGAGTACCTATGTAAACTGAGGAGGGGTGCTTTTCCAGAGAAGGCCACAACAGAGAAGGCATGCCTCCTAGATTTCCATATGATAGCAGTATTTAATGGAGAAAACCTACAGCACAGCCCTTCTGCTATAACATGCTGGATAGGCCTAGATATTCAGGCCCTATGCCATTCAAACACTACTGATTGTTGAAATCATTGATGGCCAGGCCCTGATGGGTAAAAAAGGGATTGCCAATGCAGTCATCACTTTGAATAGGTCTAGTTCAGGGGTCGGCAACCTTAAACACTCAAAGAGCCATTTGGACCCGTTTCCCAGAGAAAAGAAAACACTGGGAGCCACAAAACTTGTGCGCGCACGCGCGTGCGGGGGGGGGGGAGCTTGATTGAACAGTTTAATTAAAAAGAAAGAGGCTGCTGTGCATGAGTTCTCTCTCTCTCTTTCTCTCTCTCTCTCCCTCTCTCTTCCTCTCTCTCTCTCCCCCCCCCTCTCTCTCTCCGATCTTCTGCTCACCTGGCAAGCTGGCTTCACGCTGATCTCCAACAAGCTGACACACATTCTTATTGGGCTGGCCCTTGGTCTGCCAGTCCTCTTCCCCCACTCAGTGTGTGTGTGTTTGTGTGTGTGTGAGAGAGAGAGAGAGAGAGCTGCTGCTTGCTGCTTGCTTTTGCTTCTGCTTCCTGCTTCCTGCTTCCTGCTGAGATGCAGCAAAGGGAGGAGCCCCGCCCAATAAGCTTGTCAGCTTGTCCGAGAACAGCATGAGGCCACTCTCTTTTTTACACACACACAGAGAGAGAGAGAGAGAGAGAGAGAAGGGAAGCGCAAGTGCTTCTCTCTCTCTCTGTCTCTCTCTCTGCAAATGGCGGAGGAGGCTGGGAGCCGCAGGAGAAGGCTCAAAGAGCCACATGCAGCTCTGGAGCCGCGGGTTGCCGACCCGTGGTCTAGTTCCATCTAATAACCAGATCTTACTTTACCATTTTGCTAAGGTTTGAGTATCTTCATGCTCACAATCTTCACAAGATTGGTCCATGGGAATTATCAGCTTTTTCCCTTATATTATGTATCCTTTGTAAATATAGTACCTGAAATCCTCATCATTCAATGCATAGAGGAACCTTCCAGGGCCTTACCCACAAGTATCGTGTTTCCCCGAAAGTAAGACCCAGTCTTACTTTCTTTTGGGCTGTGAAATAAGCACTAAGGCTTACTTTTGGAGTAGGGCTTACTTTTACCGATACCAGCAGGCCACGAGTGCATGGGGATGGGGTAGGGCCTGTGCATGGGGTGGAGATGCAATGCGGCAGTGAGAGCATAGTGGCAGACCAAGTACCAGTGTAGCCATGCAAGGCAGGGCAGGATGCGTGCCCTTCCCATGCCAGGCCAGCCCTGGGGCAGCCATGCTGGGTGGCAGTGGGAAGGGCGCTGAGATGGGGGCGGCCAGGCCAACCTTCCTCTGGCTGGAGTGGGCAACCATTGCTCCGGGGATCCAGGGAAACTGCCTTCCTGGCCTGGCCGGGCCCACCTGAGAGGTGAGGGTAGAGGCAGCAGCCCAGGACCAAAGCAGCAGGTGGAGTGCCGGAGGCTCAGGGAGGGAGGATGCTGAAGCAAGCAGGTGTCCTGCCATCAGTGCCCATCCTGTCTGCCCCTTCTCCACCAGAGCTGGAATGCTGCCGCATTTACCATAAGTGCCGGTAGAAGTTGGCCTGCCCTCCGGCGGGCCTGCGCAGCTGCGGGACAGAGACGGGCCCATTTCAGCATCTTGCCACCTGTTTTGCAGCTCTGTCGCAGTTCTCTGCCACTGGAGAGCTGGAGAGCTTGCCACACCATCGCCCAGATGCCCTCGCTTCCCCCAGGAATTGCATGTCTTTGCTTATCTGACTTCCAGCCCTGTCCTGTTTCTCCTTCATGCTTCTCCACCACTGCATGCAGGGAAACCAAAGAAGTTTATGGGGGGGGGGGAAGGTCAATCAATTCTAACTTCACCCAAATTTTTTTTTGCAAGAAGTTGGAATTGATTGATTTACGTTTTGCCCCCCACAAACTACTCGCTTCAGCACCATCCCTCCCTGAGCCTTGGACGCTTCACCTGTCACTTTGGTGGCTCTGCGGGCAGAGCTGCAAAGAGGGACAGGTGGCCAAATGCACCAGCAGTCTGGCTTGGAAATGAAACGGAAGAGGCTGGGCAAATGAAGGGTAATCTGCCCTACTTGTTCTGTGGCCGCTTTCGGCCGAGCCGCATCATGCCCACTAATGGTGCGGCCGTGAGGCTTGACAGATTCCCCCATATGACCCACTCAAGGCCATAGCCAGGCCTCCCAAGCCTATGGTAACCCTAACCCCCACTCCCCCCCAAACCTAACTGGAGATGGGAAGTACTGAAAAAAAAACTGGAAAAAGTTGGGTGTGAAAAAAACAGGGTTTTTCCCATTTGTTTCCAAACTCCCCCTGGATCCGCCAAGCCTCATGGCAGCGGCATTGGGTATGATGCAGAACAAGCCGGGCAGCATGAGAGGCAGTGGTAAGGTATACCATAGGTTAGATCCTCCCTCCCCCACCGGCTTTGCCTCGTCACAGAGGCACTGGCAGTTACCCCCCTTACCTTGTGTCTATGGTAGAAACCATACAGAATCGGTGGCTGGCTATCTGCTTAGGCTCTTAAGTAGGACTTACTTTTGGGAGAGGGCTTATATTAGGCCCATCCCTGCAAAATCAAGCTGGGGATTACTTTCGGGGGAGGGTTTACTTTCAGGGAAACATGGTAGGTAGACTTTGCTGATATGTTCACTTAAGATTAAATGAACTAACTTCCTTTGTAGTGGACATATGACTTAACTAAGTTTGTGGTTTGCAAAATTCCAGTGGACAAGTGGACACACCTACCCACTTTCACAGCTAAAACTTCATTGACTAGAATCTGAGGAAGACACTTTTCTTTAAGTAACTTCAATCCAGTCATTTTGTCCTCAAAACCGAAGTTGCTTCCTTAAATAAACATATTCCCTCTTCATTTCTCAGACTTTCAATTTTGATTGAAGAAGGCTAACTGACCAGCCTTTACTCATAGACCAAAAACACTTTCAGCTACCTTTCCAAAGTCAGTGATTTAAAGTTTAGGAACTTAAAAGAAAAGATATTAAAAGACAGAAATAATAGAAATAAGAATTTTTCTTTGTGTATTATTAATATTTTCTCTTTATTAATTGTTCCTTCTTGTTTAGCTCTGGCCTAACAATAATTATGTAACATTTTGGGAAATATATGCAGCCCAACAATCCAGCAGTAGAAGTCAAAATGGAGAAAACCTCCACAGCCACCATGTATTTGCCTTTGGTGCTTAGGTAGGATGGAACAAAAGAGAGCCACACACAGCAGAAGATCAGCATGCTGAAGGTGAGACATTTAGCTTCATTGAAATTGCTGGGGAGCTTCCTAGAGAAAAATGCTACTGTGAAACTGGCAGTTGCCAGAAAGCCCATGTAACTTAGGACACAGTAGAACATGGCAGCTGAGCCTTCGTTGCATTGCAGTATGATTTCTTCAATTTCTGAATGGGTGTCAATTTCAGGGAAAGGGGGAAATGTGAAGAGCCACACCATGCAGATACCTACTTGAATCAGGGAACCAAAAAGAATGATGCAGGTAGCCAGTCTTCTTCCCACCCATGTCCTCATCCTGGATCCTGGCTTAGTGGCCATGAAAGCCAGAACCACAGTGATGGTTTTTGCCAGAACAGAAGAAACAGCCACTGAGAAGATGATACCAAAGCTAATTTGTCTGAAGAGACATATTATATTACCTGGTACAACAAGAAACTGCAATGAACAAAGGAAGCATAGGATGAGGGAGATGAGTAGAAGGTAGGTGAGGTTTCGGTTATTGGCCTTGACAATGGGAGTATTGTGATAGTTCAAAAATGTTGCGAGTACCACAGTTGTGCAGAGAGTAAAGAAAAGTGCAAGAGTAACTAAACTTATTCCCATTGGCTCTTCATAGGACAAGAAAGATATTTTCTTCAAAATACATGAATCTTGGTCCTTATTTGGATATTGATCTTCGGGGCATTTTAAACAGTCATTCATATCTACAATTTAAATGTATACATTTATAAACGTTTGTTTATTAGTCATACTATTATTAGAATCATCACATAGGTTATTTATGGAAGCAGGACTGGCCCTGACATTATCTATCTTACTTTTTACTCTTGTATGTGAGGCATACAGTAAGGGAACACTCAAGAATATGGGGGAATGTTATTTCCTCATGGGTTTATTGCTTATTTAATACTTATGCTTCAAATTGTAAGGTTTCTATTTGTTTGGTTTTATTGCTATATCAACCATGCCCGCAAGGAGGTAGAAGGTTTGGTGAACTGGTGTAATAAAAACAGCCTAGTTTTAAATGTTGGAAAAACTAGAGAGATCATTGTTGATTTCAGAAAAGGCAGGCACAGCCACACTACTCTGTGTATTAATGATTCACCTGGAGAGATGTTTAGCAGCATCAAATTTCTGGGTGTGCAGCTAATGAGTAGGCTGGCTTGGTCACTCAACATCAAGACACAGGTGAAGTGGGCACAGCAGCACCTGCATTTTCTATGTCACATGAGAAAAGTACATCTTCTTTCCCCTGTCCTTACCACTTTCTATAAAGGGAGGATCGAGGACATCCTGTCATATTGCATTACAGTCTGGTTTGGAAGCATTACTGCATCAGACCGGAAGGTGATGGAGAGAGTGGTGAGAATGGCAGAAAAGATTATTGGCAGTTCACTCCCTTCTATCCAGGACATAGCATATAAGCGTTGCTTGAGCAGGGTCTGCAGTATTGTTGGGGACACTATCTTCATGGCCTGTTTTCCTTGTTACCTTCTGGGAGGAGGCTTCATGGTATCCAAAGCAGAACATCCAGATTCAGACACAGTTTTGTTCCATACAGTATCAACCTTGTGAACCCTCAAGTTTCCTCTTTCCATTATGTATTCAAGATGGACAGTGGTTAATATGTATATGTATTTATACGTAAGATATAGGTATATGTACATACATCTGTATGTATATAGCATGTTTATATATATGCTATGTATGTGTACACTTTTGAGAGCAGGCAACAGAATTTCATTTTTAATGTGTGACAGTGTGCCCACAGTAAAAAAATGACGATAAAGATTATCTTATCTATCTTCACCATTGTCTTCCTTTGAAATGATTTATGGGGTTTTTTTGTAACAAGTTTTATTTACAAGTACATATGGAGGAATCCTACCCACGACTGAATTACAAACTTACACTTGAAATGATTTATGTTTAATATTCCTCTATCTGTATACTTCTGTATGATACAACAAAATTAATGCTCACATTCATGAATGCAATTTTACTGAAGAAAAAAGAAGAAACAAATCTGTTATTCTCTTTACATGAAAAGTTTCTGAAGCTTTCTTAATAGCAATAGCAATAGCACTTAGACTTATATACTGCTTCACAGTGCTTTACAGCCCTCTCTAAGAGGTTTACAGAGTCCGCATATTACCCCCAACAAACTGTGTCCTCATTTTACCAACCTTGGAAGGATGGAAGGCTGAGTCAACCTTGAGCCCGGTGAGACTCGAACTGCCAAACTGCTGTCAGCCGGCAGTCAGCAGAAGTAGCCTTCAGTACTGCATTCTAACCACTGCACCACCAGGGCTCATAATGAAGTAGAAAAGATTTTGCAAAGGTTAAAGTGATATTTTTTTTTTTAAAGGGAGACTATAATCCCAGAAACAAAAAGCTTTCTCATCTAGCAACTGCCCTGGACAGTGACTGCTCAAAGTTAGGACAGTGATAAAAAGGTAACTGCGTACAATCTTTGCAGCATATGTGTTTCAGACATATGTTTGCCATTACAGTTAGTTGATGCTATGCCTGACCCATTCCCCCCCTCCTACTCAGAGCAGAATCATTGTTTGAAGAAGTTGCCCATTCCTGTGGTCCTGCAACTGCTAACCAACTCTGGACCTTAAGTAGTTGATTAGAAATATCCACATGGCTCACACTGCTGCCTTACACTGAGAGACCCTAATCAGTTCGACACTAAAGACTTTTGTTTTACCCCTAAATGGCCCCTGGCTCATAGCAACCACTATACTAGGCAAATCACCAGTTCAACTGTCTTCCTTTCCATATTGTTACCTGCTATTGCTCTTATATTCCCTTTCTCTCCATTGAATGTAAATACAAATATCAAGTCTCTTGCTAATTATCCCAGCATTGTAAAGAATGGAGGGATGGGGAAAGGGCTACAGATAATCATTATTTAGTGATTGCCTTGTTTAGCCATCATTCCCAGTTACAATAGTAATAAAAAAGGAACTTTGTCACCAATTCTTTCATCGACGACCTATATTTGTAGGTCTATAGAAAAAAGTTCTTACAATGAAATAACATTGTAAGAACAGTTGCTTTACTTAATGACTGATTGGCAAGTCCCAATTGTGGCCATTAAATGAGAAGAACCTGTATTTTTTAAATCAAGTCTATTAATTCCTTTGAATTTTGTAAAACACATAAATATATTCTTAAAGGGAAGTTCTATATAAAAGTTTTAGATAAATCCAAAAACAAATCAACGTACCCTGGAAATAATATATTCTGGGTCACTTAGGCCCCAACTCATATGAAGACTTTCCAGTTTCCACCAGCAAAAACCTTTAAATCCTTAACTCTGCCTGAGGTCTTTCTTTGAAAGGGTTGGGAAATCCTTCTTTATGGAAGAGGAAAAATATCTTAATTGATAAAAATATAATACTTATATGTTCATGGATCTGCTTGGGGTGACCTGCAGAACAATAAGGAAATTTGGTTAGAATGTCTCTTACCCTTCTGGCTGGACATTTTCTCTTTGGGACATGGGAGGCAATCATAGCAGCAAAAAGGTTTCTCCTCCTGCTTTTTCTTAAAATATCCAGGTAGGCAGCTCTTGGTACACACAGAAACAGGTATGGTCTGGCCGATAAATGAAGGAAGCAAAATATTAATCATATATTTGAAAAAAAAAGTTGAAAAATCATGGTTGATTGTTGTTCTACAAATAAAGAGTTCCAGTTGCAAGAATTTGAGTTTTTTTATCAATCACATTACCAAAACTATTCCAGACGGAATTCTTTTTTTCAGTTCTACCAATTATATAGGCAACCTCAGACACACACAGACCATTTCCTAGTGCTGAAATTATTTCAGTGGATTCAAAATGCACTTCAGTTTTGCTCAGGACATTGAAAACTATCCATTCTTACTGTTGGATAATGCAAATAATTAAATATAATTAAATAATTATAATGCAAATAATTAAATATAATTAAATAAAGGAAAATATATTTTTCAAAGTTATTTAAATAAAAAGGAATTTATTGTAAAATACTATGAAACATTTGAAAGATATCTATAAGTAGGTGATGGTTCTAGAGCTAGTAGATATATTGAAAAGCGATGACAAATGTTGAATAAAACTGCAGATGTGAGGATTAACAATACCCAACTGACAATAATCACATTTATATGCAATGGTAAAAACTATTAAAACTATCACTACAACTTAGATTTTTAAATAGTAATTCTAAGTAGTTAACTAGCAAATTAAAAAAGGAAAGATAATGAGTAATTAAATTATGTTTCTTTAATTTCCTAATGTGAAAATAATTTGCAATACTAAAGAAATTGTTTTATGTTTTAAGGTTGTACAAAGAGTGATACAGAGATAGATAAATATGTCTTTCAAACTTTAAATAAATTCTATTTAACCCAGTGGTGGGTTTCAGTTGGTTTGCACCGGTTCGGCAGAATCATTACCTATTTTTTTGTTGAGTTTGGCGAACCAGTTTGAAAGGCCTGATTGGTTTGTAAGCCTTTCCCCTTTTCTTGGAAACAACTTCATTTCCCCCCACCTAAAAAGGATATCCAGATACAAGCAGCTGTAGCCAAACCAGAGTCATAACTGGATGGATTGGAATCTAAACTGCTATTGGCAGATTTAAAGAGAAGGAACTGGGTTTGGAAATTGCAAGTGTATTGGAGAAAGGGGATATGGAGTTAACAGATTCAGTGAATGATAAACTGGACTTTCTTAATAGGATTGATGGTGATTGGAGAATAGACTTACTATATCTAACTGGAAAACAATTTGGACTGGACTTTTTTGGGAAAATGGATTGACAACAGAGGTTTATGATTCTAGGGAATAAGCCCCTTCATGTACACAAGAGATCTAAGTCCAAACCTCCTTCAATTTCATTGACTCTTATCTACTGTCAATTTGCCTTGACTGTTAGTGGTTCAGATACTTATTTAGAGGTAGCATGGAATAAACGTATACTATTTTGAATACTATTTGTCTGTCTGACAAATATATTTGTATTCAATTTATTATTATCAATTTTGCATAATTTATTTCATTTGCCTTTTATTCCTCACATCTCTAAGAAAAAGAATATGGACAATTTATTATTATCAAATGTGTTTGGGTTTTTTCTTTTTGCTGAAAAGAGATATTATATCTCCCAAATTCCAAAAAGCAGTCTATAAAAATTTCCTAATTATTTTTATCACTTGTTTAACCATCTCTCTCATTCAGTATAGATGGATATACAAACCCTGTTCTCCTGCAATTGTAACATCTTATAACTCTAGAAACAGTTTTCAAAATATTAAATATGTGAAGCTTTTATATTACATTACACTGGAGAAATAAATATGTATTTATTGGAGAAATAAAATTTAAAAATTAACAAACTTTTCCTATATATATTTGTGTGTATAATGAATCCTAGATGCATAAACCTACAAGTAAAATGTAATGTTTACAAACTATACACTGTAATTATATACATGTATGTTCATTACAGTTCTTCAGGTGAGGTTGTGCCTTCTAGTCACTCTTAACTACAAACAACTGCCTAGATTAATCCCTGAAGTTTTCTTTGAAATATTTTTGGAAATGTTTTAACTTGGTCTTTCCAGCACTGAGAGAATGACTGGCCCAATGTCACCAAGTTGGCTTCTTTCCTAAGGCAGGACTCTAGCCTTGTGGCTTAAAACCTACATCACATTTGCTCTCATTATTACAATAATATAGGCTTAAAAACTATATAACTTCCTTGACTTTTAAGCTGAAAAATAACATACTAATCTATTTTATAATCTATACTAATATATGTAATCATTTAAACATCCCTTACGTTCAGAAAGCTTGAATCCTTCGCTTGCTCAGAATTCTTTCCAATATTTGAAATTCTTTCTAATGTTAAAGGATATAGAATAGAATATAGAATATCCTTTAGGATATTATCCCAATCATTTCAAATAAAATAACCTACATGCAGAACCTACTTGGTTGAAAGTGCTGGGTCAGCTGATGGCTTCCTCATGGATGGTGAACATTTTGTCTTCAGCAGCCCAGGGATCCAGCTTCCCAACTTTCACTCGATGGAATGACTGGTTGGGGAAGGTGACCCAGTTCTCAATCTCCAGTCCTGTAATCAGTTTTCCATTATGATCAAAGGAAATTTCATCCCCAACACTATTGTTAAATGCGACTCTTTTCAAAAAGAAGTGAAGCTGAATATGAAATAAATATGTGAAAAGAAAGCAAGATTAATGTGTAGAACTATAAAGTAATAAAGGTGAGATAAAATTTAATAGGTAAATAAATAGCCTATCTATCTTTTTACTTGAAACATATTACATAAATGAAAGACTGTTCCTATTCTAAACTGCTAGACTTTCTCTCAAGCCTAATTATCTGTGATTCTTGATCCAAAATCATTCTTATGGTCTACTGACTTTCAAATAATCAAATAAATTACAAATAATCCAGTCCAAGAAAACCATGCATACTTTAATATGCAAAAATCTAACTTATTTGAAAAAACTTTCCCAAATAAATAAAATCAAGCTTCTGTGGTTTTTACAATAACTAACAAACTTGCTTCCTGTTGTTATTAGAGACAAACTAATCAGGGAACATCAGATCACTTTAATATCCAACTTTTAAAATTAATCAACTACACAAAAGAATAGTCAAGGCTTGAACTTACTTGTCAACATTACCCTTCTGTAATGCTAAAAAGTCTGCCATTGATGCATTTGGACACAGTAAATTTTAAAAAAGCAACAAAAAGGAAATGGTCCATTTTCACTGCTTCTATAAGATGTTATGATGGGAAGAGGAAAGTAAAGATTTTATTACTGAAAATTTCTTCTCAAATGAGAATGATATTTATAATCAGGTTATTAAATCATACAGGGGTATATAGCATGATTAGGGGAGGAATTGAAGGGAGGCAAAATAAACTGAGAGCAGTTTGAATCAGATTGAAAGCACATAGGAGAAGAAAGATTCCTTTCCCATAGAACAAGAAAGAAAGAGAATGGAAAATGCTGTAGAAATGAGGAAATGATTGCATCAGACCAAGAGATTGAAAAATGGAGAGATTGGTAATAGATTACCAATTGACCTATCTGTTCTCTCTCTTCTCTTTCCTTCTTCCCCCCGGTAGGTGTCCCACTTTTTCCCTTTAAACAGCCACCTTGATAATTGCCAAATCTGATTTCTTTTCTTTCTTTGCTCTTCTTTTTTCCCAATGAATGTCTCGCCCCCTTTTTTAAAAAACAGAAACATTTTTTATCTTTGCATGAATGCCTTATGAGTCTTTTTGCTAAATTGCATTATTTCTGAAATTTTATAGATATTATGTACAATCTGTCTTTACACCATTCTTTAAAAATTCTGGTGACTACGTATTTTTTGCTTCTCTGCACAATCCACAACAGTGTGCTTTTCATTACATTTTATGGGTTTCATTCCATTTTCTGTGTTCAGAGGAGAAATACAATTTGGATGGAAGCTGGTTAGTTTCTCTACTTTCTCTATCATGGATACACTTGTTACAATAAATAATACCTATATATGGGGGGAGGGGAGGGAGAGAATAGGCAAGGCATATATCCCAACAGCTACAGACTACAAGGAAGAGTTAGAGAGTAAGTGAGCTGGGATGTTCAAAGAAAATACACTAAGATTACCAATTCCACAAAAGGAGATAAAGAGATAAAGAAGAAACCTAGAAGATTTTACTAACTTTCCATCTACATATCACAGCTCTTTGTGGTCACAAATTTGTGAGATGTTGGAGAGCCAGTGGAAATTTTGATTATTTGATTATTCATAAAATTATCTGCCATGGCTGGAGATCCTGAACACCAAACGTTTTGCCACTCAACTTTTGCCCATGTTGTTGGCCAAAGTTTATGGCATGTAAAGCATGTACCACAGCACATGCTGCATTGTATATACTGTAACTATGACTGGTCATCCTCATTTCAAAAAAGGCCCCAGGAAGGTTCTCCAGTTTCTCCCTCCCTGTACAGATATCCTCTGTTTCCTCATTCACAGACAGATTTGGAAACACACAGCCAAATGCTTGCTCCCACACTTCTTTGAGGAAACCATCGTCTTTGGAGGAAAAATGGTTTCTTGTCTGAAGAAAATGTTGGAATCCTGCAACTTCATTTGAGTAAGGTGCAAAGCTCAGAGCACCATGGAGGACTTGGATATCCCAGCTCTTCTGATAAAAGAATGATGCAAGACCCATTTGGGAAGCCATGATCCATACCTTACCTTTCAGCTTTATAGAAACTGTTTCCATTTCAGGTAGATATAATAACCATCTTAAATTTGAAAGATTATTATCATTGATTATGACAGTTTGGGCTTTGCTATTAACAAGAAGGCGAAAAGTTTCAACAAGCAGTTCCATACCCTCTAAAGCATTGGTGAAATACACTGGTATGAACTGCTCCAAGAAGGCAACACAGATTTTATGGACAGCAAACAATGAAAAGATTAGGTGCTGAAATGTTCTTCCACCAAGTCCATAAACAAGTATCCCAACCCAAGTCCATCTGAAGTGCAAAAGTAGTTGAATAATCCCCATATAATGAAGTCTTTCACCTGGAACCATGTGGTAATAGAAAGGGCTTTCATTTGGAGAAGAGCCAGTTGAGAACTAGAAATGAAAATTAGATACATAAATAATGTCCACAAGTTCTTCCCACATTTAATCTTCTCCATAACCACTTCTTCCTTCCTTCCTTCCTTCCTTCCTTCCTTCCTTCCTTCCTTCCTTCCTTCCTTCCTTCCTTCCTTCCTTCCTTCCTAACTAATTAACTAACTAACTAACTAACTAACTAACTAACTAACTAACTAACTAACTGTTATACTCCATCTTGTCCTGTCAATTCCTCTTCAAGTATCTGATCAGCTCAAGTTAAGATGAGATTGTGGTGGAAAGAGAAAACATCAGGGAAGAATTACTAGGGAGAGGAAGGATTTTTCTTCTGTGTAATGAGGCTTCTGATTCTGCTCACATGGCACCTCCTGTAATGACTCAGTATGGTTCTAAATTCAAGGATATCTTTTTCTTTTACTAAAATGTATCATTCACCAAGATTTAGTGTTTGAATATCTCTCGTTCATTTCTCACAACAACCTTCTCCCTGATTGAATGGCATATCTTTTGTTAAGATCCATCAGAATGTCCCTAGCTTCAAGTAATTATTATGAATAAACTCTGGAAAATTAAGAAGACCCTATTGCTAATTTTCAACCATGATTGCTCACTGTATAACTTTGAGTCAATCCAACCTCATATGATAGCTATAGACAAATCTAAATTCTTCACTTATCAACTATCTCAGCCACTGTTTGGCATTATAACAGGTGGGGAGGGAAACAGCTTTTCTGTGAATCCTTGTAGTCATGAATATCACAATGACCTGTAGTCATATGATCACCATTTGGGAACTTCACAACTAGTGCATATTTATGACCCTCATAGCATTCAAAGGTCATATAATTTCCATTTCACAAGGTTAACAACCAGATTCCAACAAGCAGATTTAATAAAGAACACAAATGTGAAATCCCAAATAATAGTGACATGAAATGTTGTCTTTCTTAATACCCGATTCACTTAATGATGGAAGTAGACCTGAGGTTGTAAGTCTGGCAAAGTCATGTGTTGTTTCAGTTAGCAGCTCTGGAACTTAGTGATGGAGCTGCCAATCCCAATTGCAGTTGATGAGTGATGACTACCACTAGAAGAAGAAAGCACTACCTATGCCTCCTTCAGCAGCGAATGAAAGCAAGATATCAATCCAATAACATCATAATATTTAAATAAAATTCACAAACATTGTCTAGTTTTTTTTCTCACCACATCAGCAACTTACATGTAATTTTTAATGATCATTCATGGCTAATCATTGAAACTCAAAGGTACTTTATTTTATGATATTTTATAAATATCTTTTCTTAAATAAGCTCTATACAGAAAGTTAATTGTATCTTATTGTCTTGCCTTCCACTACAATCTGAAAAGAAAAATCCAATCCATTTTACCTGTGGGACTTTGTAAGTGTCTAAAAAATCTACCAAAGAGATTCCTGGATCAATAGTCCCAACAACTGATATAAGTTTGTTCAAGTTGCCACACTTGTAATTGGGAATGAATCTGTTCTGACTGGAGAAAAAATCCATTTTGGCCTGATAGCCAGCATACCTATCACAGATCCTGAAGCCCAGGGTGATATTAGGTAAGAGTTGGTGCTCTTCATTCATCTTCTTCACAGGAAATATCATAGTCAAAATATGTTGATAATACTTAGTCAGGACTCTGCAAAGAGAATTAGATACTGTATCAAATGGACTCAAAGGTGCAATATGGTTATGCATACTCCCTTGAAAAAATATTTTAGAAACAAATAATGACTCTTTTATATTATCTGATTAATAGATTTAGCTCAGTTAAAAATGATTTTAGAAAGTAATAGTCACCACTTCACACTAATTGATTGATATATTCTTACTCACTATAAAAATCACAGAAATATATTTGAAAGAAATAATCACAGGGTTTTTTTTTAAATCTCTTTGCTATTTGTAATGAATTCTAATTATGTGAAGCCTTCCAGAATCATTGTCAGGCATGTAACATGGACATTAGCATTGTATAACTGGAAAATAAAATTTCATTAATTATTTTTTCTAATACATGAGGTGCTTTCTTTTAATCATCTGAAAAAAAAATCAGTTCAGAAGAATATTATCCCTGCAAGAAAACTGCATGTCTCATTTACTGAGATAAAATATTGTATATCTCTGACTGAAGAGATATCATTCCTATGGTTCAATCACATTATCTATATAGTCTGTTTTAGAGACTGATGCTGTAATTCCTATCTCAAGAAAAGGGACTGGAGGGATTGTTTCTTGTCAGAATCTACTAGCAATGATTAGTTTAATTTTCTTCTAATTTTATTTAAGGAACATAGGTTCTAGCTGTTGGTTTCCTTCAATCATTCAATGTTAGAAAGATTATTTTTAATCACAGTAATTCGTTATGACACATATGACACTAAATAATTTTATCTTCATTAATATAGGCTATTGAAATAAAATTATGTCTTACAGCGATTCACTAACAAGAGAATGATGAGGATCTTCCTCAAAACTTTCTGCATTTCTAGTTGTGAAGACAAAAGAGGTGATGGCACCAATGATTAGGTCACCTGATTGGAAATATTTGTGATCAATCGGGATAGGATCTTGGATGCTGCATTTTATTGATTGAGTCTTGCAAGTTATATATGGCAATAGCAGTAGAAGAAGAATCAATATCATCATAATAAATATTAATCCATTTAACAAAGCTTCTCTAATTTCTATGTAATGTTTTAGAGTCTCCAAAATTGCACAAGCTTGAACTGAATCTCTCTCTGTTTCTCACATGACTTTCATTCTGTACCGAATCTTATAATTCTGGTTATTATTTCTGATTATTTTACCTGTCCCTAAATTCTAAAATATTTAATTGCAATCAGCACTTAGTCATCATTTTTCCAAATGTAATAATTTGTTTGTCAAGGTGTTGAGGCACAGCAAAGTTAATAATAGGTTTTTTTGATAATTATAAGGGGAAGAGGAAATTGCAAAGTTTAAAGTTTCATTCTTTTAATTAAATAGCAAGAGTGGGATGAATCACAATAATCACAGAATGAAGAAAAAGTTTTTGAGATGAGAGGAAGTTAAACATGGCAAAGATGGAGACATTCCTGATGACTCTAAATTAAGGGCAAAAGTATTGTGTCCCCCCAAAAAACAAACAAACATGTTTCAGTGAAGGTGAGGGCATAAACATAGTTCCTTATTACATTTTCCCCCTTACAGTTTCATAGTATCATAGTGTTGGAAGGGAGGTCTTCTAGTCCAGGGCTTTTCAACCTTTTTACCGATTGTACCACTTTTAGGATATGGCAATATTCAAGTACCACCTAGCAAGGTGTCAAAAACTTGATGACCAAAAAAAAATATGTTCAAAGTTGCAATTGCACTGAAATGACTTATGACCATTTTTCACACTTATGACCATTGCAGCATGCCCAGGGTCATGTGATTTATATTTGGATGCTTGGCAACTGATGATTCATATTTATGGATGGTCACAGTGTCCAAGGGTCATGTTCTCCCCTTCTGCAACTTTTTGACAAGCAAAGTCAATGACAGAGCTGCTGGTGGCCAAGTGCTAAGGCGGGACTTCCTTCCCTCCTTCCCTTCCCTGCCTCCCTTTTTCTCATTCCCATCTCCTTATGAAGGAAGAATTTGAACCCCACCCCCCCATATTTTCCCTCTTCCATATATTGATCAAACAAGGAAAGGCCTCCAGAGACAGAAAAGACAAGCTGCTGAGTGAACTAGCTTAAAAAGGCACATTCCCCTTTAAGAATTAGCTACTGGCTAGAAAAGAAAGTTAAGGAGTGCAGCCGGCACTTAAGGAAGAAAAAAAAATGTAAGTACTGGCTGCCGGCTAAGGCAGCCTCCCCAAATGGCTCCGTTCATAAGTAAAGGAATGCTATAGGCAAAATCCATTCAGGAGAAAAATACTTCAAAATCCCTTGCAGCAAAACTTACAGCTAACAACAACAGAGCAATAGAAGCTAACACGAGATATCAGCCAAATAGAAATTGCCAAACACTCCTTAAGAACACAAAGCCCACATTGCACAAATCCCAGAACTTCAATGTCACAAAAGCACATAAGAATCCTTCCACTCTCCATCTCCCTCCCTCCCTCCTCCGTGCCTCACTCCAGCCATTGCTGCCTTTTTTCATTCCTCATGGAGGGCGACCCCTCCCCCACTGTATTTCTTGCCTGTTTGCTGCTGCCAGCACAGGTGGCTGCCACAGCAGTTGTAGATTGGCTCATGGCCGGCCTGCTTGATCTCCTCTCCCCCCACCCTCCTCCTCCTTCTTCTTTCCCTTCGGTGCAGCTAGAGCTGACCCTGCCTCCTCCCAAGGCTGCTGCTTTTTTTCTCTCCCTCTCCCTCCCAAACTGCCTCCTTTTATAGCCTCTCCTGACTCCGCCCCCCTCCTCCTTTCTCATGGGGGAGGGTGAGCCAGAAGTGAGCCTGGGGCCTTTGCAGCTCCAGAGGACTGTCTCACTGTAAGTCTTTGTCTGTGCTGGCTCTTTCCCTTCCCCACTACACTTGGCTAGGCAGGGCTGCGTACCACCTGCCACTTATTAATGTACCACAAGTGGTATGCGTACCACCGGTTGAAAAGCCCTGTTCTAGTCCAACCCCCTGCTCAAGTAGGAAATCCTATACCATTTCAAACAAATGGATGTCCAGCCTCTTCTTAAAAACCTCTAGTGTTGGAGCATTCACAACTTCTGGAGGCAAGTTGTTCCAGTAGTTAATTATTCTGTCAGGAAATTTCTGTTTAGTTCTAGGTTGGATATCTCCTTGATTAGTTTCCATCCATTGCTTCTTGTCCTGCCTTCATATGTTTTGGAGAATATGTTGAGCCCCTCTTCTTTGTGGCAGCCCCTTAGATATTGGAACACTGCTATCATGTTATCCCTAGACCTTTTCATTAAACTAGAAATGCTCAATACCTGCAACCTTTCTTCATATATTTTAGCCTCCAGTCCCCTAATCATCTCTGTTGCTCTTCTCTGCACTCTTTCTAGAGTCTCAACATTTTTTTATATCATGGCAACCAAAATTGGATGCAATATTCCAAGTGTGGTTTTACCAAGGCATGATAAAGTGGTGCTAACACTTCGCATGATCTTGATTCTATCCTTCTGTTAATGCAGACTAGGACTCAATTGGCTTTTTTGGCAGCTGTAGCACACTGCTGGCTCATATTTATGTGATTGCCCACTAGGACTCCAAGATACTCCCACAGTTACTACTATTGAGCTAAGTACCACCTATTCTGTGTCTGTACATATAGTTTTTCTTGCCTAAATGTAGAACCTTACTTTTCTCATCACTGTATTTCACTTTGTTAGATAGGACCCAGTGTTCATGTCTGTCAAGATCAACAACTGCCTAGATTAGTCCCTTGCAAATATTTTTGGAAATGTTTTGACATGGTCTTCTTCCTAGGCTGAGTGAAAGTGACTGGCCCAAAGTCACCCAGTTGACTTCATTCCTAAAGGAGGACTCTAACTTTGTGGCTTAAAAATTACATCAAACTGGCCTTTATCGTTTACAGTAATATAGGTTTAAAAACAATATATACTGTATCTTACCTGACTTTTTAAGCAACACATGTTAGGAAAATTTATATTAATTTATGTAATCAATGTCCCTGATTTTCAGAAATTTTGAATTCTTCACTTACTTACAATTCCTCACCATATTTGAAATTCTTTCTATATTAAAGGGTCTTAGGACATCACCCCAATCATTTCAAATAAAATAACCTACATGCAGAACCTACTTGTTTAAAAGTTTGGGGCCAGCTGATGGCTTCCTCATGAATGGTGAACATTTTGTCTTCAGCAGCCCAGGGATCCAGCTTCCCAACTTTCACTCGATGGTTGGTTGGGGAAAGTGACCCAGTTCTCAATCTCCAGTCCTGTAATCAGTTTTCCATTATGATCAAAGGAAATTTCATCCCCAACATTGTTATTAAATGCGACTCTTTTCAAAAAGAAGTGAAGCTGGATATGAAATAAATATGTGAAAAGAAAGCAAGATTAATGTGTAGAACTATAAAGTAATAAAGGTGAGATAAAATGTAATAGGTAAATAAATAGCATATTATTTTCAATGAATACGAAGGGGCGAAACCTTCCTATAAAAACATCTTACCTGTTTTGCCTTTTGTACCTGCAACAACATTTAAAAGATTATGGGAAGACTCTTTGATTCAACGAAGCATATTGATCAGGAAAGATGTTTGGCGGACTTCCGGTTTGCTGCTGCGGCCACCGTGGACGTTTGGAAGGCGAGCTTTGTCTTCCCCGTCCATTTTCACGCCGCTGGGTGACCCTGGAAAGGGTCGAAAGTCACCCTGTAGGGGCAACGAGCAAGGAGGGGACCCCCGCTTCATCGCGGGAGGGCGGCAGCCCTTCCGCTCAATTCGGGGCAGCCCTCCAAACTGGTGGAGGAAAGACCGACCATAGTAATATGGTCCGTCACTAGGCTGCAGAAAGCCAAAGTCAAACTCACCACCAAGCAATTCAAAAAAACACAGATGAAACTGGGTGAGATCTGATCTACTTTCTCTTCCTGTAAAAGCTGCCTGAAGTATCCCCCTGTGAGGAGAGAGGGAAAGGAATTTCTATCCCACCCTCTAAGAATAGTGGCGTTTGACTACCCAGGGGAATTAAAGCATTTAAAGAACAACTTTAATCTAATTGGATTTATATGTTCCTGAAACTTGGGGACCAAAAATGTTCCTATTTTTATTGGAGACACTTGTTTTTATCTACAAAAAAGAAATAAAATTGGAAAAAAGGATTATAAAAATTTTGGACTTAAAAAACCTTAAATGGCATCAGCTTGTGATAAAATAAGATATAACATAAAAGATCAAGATGCCAGCTTAGATACACAAACACAAACTTTGACTACAATCAAAGAACCAACAATGCAGAAGATAACAGAAGAAGTGGAACAATCAAATATTAAGACAGAGGACTCAATTGACCAACAAATACAGCTGATGGAAAATCCAGAAAAGGAAGTGACAACACTGAAAATGGAAATGACTTTTTATATAAATCAGAAGAAATTTGAGAAAGAAGAAGAACAGATTGAATGGAAGACAAACATATCAGGGCAAACATGGGGAACTGGAATAACAGTGAGACAACTTAATGAATACAAATGGGCTAGTCCTTCCAAAAAAATGGCAATTAAATGGTCTCCTTTATTTCAAATAACAGGGAGGGAGGGAGGGAGGGAGGGAGAGATCTATTTGACGATCTAAAAGCACTGATATGGAAGCCTAGTTGGCAAAGGAAGAAAGCCAAAATAAGGTTGAAGAAAATTGGGGTTTTGACTTATTAGAGGGGATTTCATATTATTAATTAGAGGGCTAAAGGGAGAAGTTGAGATAAGGGGAATTCTGGTTATTAGATTCAAAATACTTGGAAATTAGTTGAAAATAAGGACTTTATCTGTTTAATATTTGAAAATTAGATCTAAAAGGAAAAAGAAAATTAATTATTATGAATATGTTTGATTGATTTATTAACCTAGATAATATACATAATGGTTTTGATTTATTAAAGGGGATATTGTATTATTAAGTAGATGATTTAATATGGTGGGAAATAGATAACTCTTAGGAAATAGAATAAGAGATAAAATATATATTTTGGATATTAAGATTTTGTTATGAATTGAGACAAGGGAAATCTTGGTTACCTAAGGCTTGAAAATTACAAATATCAAACGTTAAATTGGAATATTGATGAGAAACTAAAAAATAGATAAAAATATGGATTGTTTATGAAGATTGAATGGAATTAAGATACGTATAAGCTAAAAATTTATTGATAAATATAATAATGATGTTTTTATTGAGTTGATATAATAAGAACTATACTAGCTTGAATATGAGATAGTAAATGTTAAGGGGAAAAGAGAAGAAATTTTTGATGTTGCAACTTGAGATTTGTACTAAAGATTTTGTTATCGAACTATTCATTAACCCAGTCACCATGTTGCTTTTTAAATACTTAAATGTAAAATTGGAAAATTAATAAAATATTATTTTTTTAAAAAAAGGAAAGATGTTTGGCAAAAAAAAAAAAGGCTAACGTGAGAATTAAGAAATTAGATGATGAGATTTACCAGAGGGAATATTTAAAAATTAAACATCTATTTGAATATGGTTAAAGAAATAGAAAGATTTTGGATATAAATGAAGATTAGTTTAAGAGGGATGAACCCCTCAGGTAACATAGTATTTTTTTCTTTCTTTTTTCCTTTGTGTTTTGTTTTTTGACATGAGAAATATAAAAATGTTGGGATGGTTTATATAAAAGAAATGTTTTCTCTGCTTTTTTTTCTTTGTTTTAAAGTATGAGAAATGTAAAAGTGATGGGATGGCTTGTATGAGAAAAAAGACTTAAATACTTAAGTATAACTAATTTTGAGAAAATCTTAACCAGTAAGAATGTTTTGAATATTGTGGGGGAAACAAATTTAAATAAGAATTTTGTAAACAGGATCTATGATGAGGCAATCAAGATAATCAATTAGAAAAGAAGCTTTATATTGATGTGGTTATTATTTGTAGAAACATGAGAAAAATGTCTATATTTAATTGTCATTTAGTCAAATAATAAGAACTGTATTAATTTAAGATTGGCAAAAGAAATATTATTGGAAGAAGAGATAATCAAGCAAAGCCATTATATGGACTGTAGAATTATAGAAATTAATTGTTATTTATTGTTTTTTAAATATAAACCCAGACAACACGCTGTTTACCAAATATTAAGGTGATTATGTTTAAAATCAATAAAACATATTTTAAAAAGAGAGAGAAAAGGGGAAGCATCTTTCTCATACACCTTTACAAAACACAACAACTGTATAACCATAAGGCTTTGATAGAGCATGTACGTAACTGAAATTTCACATTGAATATTCAGTCTAAGCTCTTTAAACCTAAATGCTAAATTAATTCAAATTTTTCCTTTAAGATAATAATTGGCAAGATTTGAAAATAAAGAATAAATAAAAAAAGCATATCCATCTTTTTACTTGAAACATGATACATATCTGCAGGACTGTTCCTTTTCTAAAATGATAGACTTTCTCTCAATCATAAGTATAAGTATTGATGCAAAATCACTGTTATGGTCTACTAAATTTAAATCATTAAAAATAATGCAAGAAAGCCATAGCTATTTTAATATGCAAAAATATAACTTATTAGGGAAAATGTGTTGTTCAATAAACAAATATAATCAAGCTTCCATTATTTTTGCTGTAACCTTAACAAACTTGTCTCTTGTTATTTGACACAAACTGATTAGGGAAGAACAGATCACTTTAATATCTAAAGTAACTTTCAAATTAAACAGCTACAAAAAGGAATAGGCAAGGCTTGAACTAACTTGTCAACATTATCTTTCTGTAATACTAAAAAGTCTGCCATTGATGCATTTGGACTCAATAAATAAAGAAATCAATAAAAATGAAAGGGTCCATTTTCATTGCTTCTATGGCATGCTATGATGGGAAAAGGAAGGTAAAGACTTGTTACTGAAGATTTCTTCTCAAATGAGAGTGATATTTATACTCAGGTTATTAAATTACACAAGGATGTGTAGAATGATTAGGTCAGGAATTGAAGAGAGGCAAAATAAATTGAGAGCAATTTAAATCAGATTGAGAATACACAGAAGGATTCTAGAAGATACTACAGATGTGGCCCAAGGAAATAATTGCTCTGGACATTAGACCAAGAGATTGAAAAGTAGAGAAACTGCCAATTATCATATCTGTTCTCGCTCTCTTTCCCTCTCTCACTGTGTGTCTCCCACTTTCTCCCTTAAAATAGTATGCTTGCTAATTGCCATAACTGATTTTCTCTTTCTCTTTCTGTCTCTTTCTCTTGTTTTTCTCTTCCTTTCTCTTACTGAATGGTATAAAAAGATGTTTAGACTGTAGAAAGAGTGCAGAGAAGAGCAACAAAAATAATTAGGGGGCTGGAGATTAAACATATGAAGAACTGTTGCAGGTCTTGGGTAATTCTAATTAAATAAAAAGAAGGACTAGATATGACATGATACTGGTGTTCTAATATCTAAGGGGATGCCACAAAGAAGAGGGGGGGGGTCAATGTATTCTCCAAAGCACCTGAAGGCAGGACGAGAAACAATGGATGGAAACTAACCAAGAAGAGAACCAATCTAGAACTAAGGAGACATTTCTTGACAGATAGAACAATTAATCAGTGGAAGGAGTTGCCTCCAGAAATTGTGGATGCTCCAACACTGGAGGCTATTAAGAAGAGATTGAACAACTATTTGTCTCAAATGGTAGGGTTTCCTGCTTGAGCACGGTCCTTTTCTCATACAATGTGGAAGGGATACAAATATGCTTGGACTGATCTAAATCTCATAGATAAATACAAATTGAATTCTGTATCCCAGGGCAGATCATTCCTGCTTCTCTGTCATTTGTAGTGTCCAAGTTATTGGATCCTAGTTTTCTCGCACAAAGGCAGTACCTTTTGGCCTTGGAATTATTTTCATCTTGAAGAAACAAATAGAAACTTCTAGTTATTCCTGATCCTAAACAGGTGAAAACTTTCTCATTGTATTCTCATTGGGCCCATTGACTGAAATACTTCTGAGTGTGGTTTTTAAAAGGGAGACTTAACTTGGGCAAGCAACTCTTGTCACCTTGACAGGAATAAAGCTTCTTACAGAAAATAGTTCCCATATATGTGAGATAGGGGGTAGGAAAAGCATCTCTGTACTAGCTACAGCCTATCGGGAACAGACTTAGAAAGTTAGTGAGCTGGGAATTTTAAAGCAGAAAGAAAATACTTTGACATTACCAATTCCAGAAATGGAAATAAAGAGATAAAGCAGAAACTTGTAAGACATTACAGTTAGTCCTCAATTTAAGACCACAAATGGGAACAGAAATTTTATTGCTAAGCAATGTAGTCATTAAGTAAATCACCTCTAAATTTAAGACCTTTTTTTGCCATGGTTGATTTGTGAATAAAGTGGTCCTTAAGTGAATCACATGTTATAATTTTGTTGGAATTGTTGGAATGCATAGAGAGCCTTTATGAAAGGGAGAGAAAAATCTGCCTAGGAAGCTATCAGACAAGAGAGAGAGAGGAAACCACAATTGTTCAACGGTCAAAGAACTAAACTTAGGAAGCACTGTAACTGTTTCAAACAGTTAAAAATGACAGGCATGACAGGAAGAGCTGGGAGATCATGGAGAAGGAAATGCAATGGTTGAAAAAGGAGAAGGTGAACGAATGATGGATAAAAGAGGGACAGAGCAGGGTATAGAGGAAGTAAAAGGGGGAGGAGGACAAGATGGATTAGGACAACAGGGGAGAAGCCTTGAGGAGTTGAAGGAAATAAGAATTACCCGAAGCACTAAGGCACGACAGAAACAAGATAATGGGAGAGGAGTATAGGATATGGTCAACGAATATTAGGGGTTTGAATTCACCAGTAAAACGGCAGAAAGTTTTTAGTAAACTTATTAAATTAAATGCGGATGTCATTACATTACAAGAGGTTCATATAAAAAATGATCAAAAGTATCTATTAGAGCAACCTAAATTAGGAAGACTATACATCTCACTAGATGAGAAAGAAAAAAAAAGAGGAATTGCATTGTATGTTAGACAGGAGATAGCTTCCAAACAAATCTATAAGGACAAAGAGGGAAGGATCTTGATAGTGGAGGCTAATCTAAACAAAAAAATATAATAATTGTTGTAGTTTACGCACCAAACGGAGCCCAAGTATCTTTTTTTAAGGATCTACACAGCAAGCTTAGCGACTTAGAGGGAGATGGGTTTTGTATGATTGGAGATTTCAATGCCATAGTAGATAGAACAAAAGACCATAAAAGTAATGGGGCAAGGAAAGGAAACAAAAAAATACTTCCCAGAACTTTTTTTGAGATGTGCACAGACCTTAATTTGCAAGATGCTTGGAGGGAAAGAAATATAGATAAAAGGGAATATACATATTACTCTAATAGACATAACTCGTGGACCAGGATTGATATGTTATGGCTTTCAAAAAAATTAGATTCGGAAATTCAAGGAATTAATATAGAACCTAGTCTTTGGGCGGACCATAATCCTATAAGTTGTTGCTGGAAAGGGCAACGGAGCCGGCCAAGATGGACTCTTCAAAGAGTGATTATTAGAGAAAAAGAGTTTAAGGAAAAGATGGAGAAAGAAATGCACTTTTTCTTTCAAACGAATAAGAATGGGGATACATCTTTGCAGAATACTTGGGATACAGCTAAAGCATACATGAGGGGAGTTGCAATCTCATATATGGCCAAGAGAAATAAGGAAAAAAAACAACACAGGATAAGACTGGAAGAAGAATATAAGCAGGCTGAAACACAATATCAGGGTGACCTAAATAATAAAAGTTTGAAAAGTAAAATGGAATTAATTAAACACAAACTTTGTCTAGAAGACTCGGAAAAGTTAGCACAACAACTTAAGGCTGCCAAGCAAAATAATTTTGAACACGCGAATAAACCTGGAAGATGGTTGGCGTATAAACTGAGAAGGCAGAAAGAGAAGCAACAGATTGTTAATTTGCAAGATGAGGAAGGAGAGATTCAACATGATGAGATAATTAAAAGGGGAATTGCTCAAAGATATTATGAAAATTTATATAAGAGGAGTGAGGGACAAAGTGTAGAAAAGATAATAGACTATTTGGAAAAGACAGATACACCGAAGATACCAGAGGAAAAAATAATAATGTTAAATGAGGAAATAAGTATGATTGAAATAACTACGGCTATAAGTAAACAAAAAATTAATAAAGCGGCCGGCCCAGATGGAATACCAGCGGAATTATATAAAGAACACCAAAATGTACTTAATGAACACCTATTAGAAGTTTCCAATGACGTTTTAACTGAGGCAAAAATACCTAAATCCTGGTTAGAGGCAAATATAGTATTAATACCAAAAGAAGATGTAGAGAGAACACAGATACAAAATTATAGGCCTATCTCCCTACTAAACGTCGATTATAAGATCTTCGCATCAATAATGGCAGAGAGATTTAAAAATTATTTAATTGACTTCATACATAGTGACCAAAATGGCTTCCTCCCAAATAGGCAGACTAAGCGGAATATAAGGACAATTTTAGACATATTGGAATACTACGAATCACATAGCGATTGCCAAATGGCACTCTTATTTTTGGACGCACAGAAGGCATTTGATAATGTTAATTGGCTATTTCTGATCCAACAACTGAAATTAATGGATGTTGGAGAAAATTTTTTAAATGTTATAGCTGCAATATATTCCGAACAGAATGCCCAGATTATAATAAACGGTGAGGCCACCAATAAATTCAATATTCAGAAAGGTACAAGACAAGGGTGTCCTCTCTCGCCATTATTGTTTATATATACATTGGAGATTTTAGCCAGGACTGTAAGGCAAGAAGAGCAAAATAAAGGGCTTGAGATTAAAAAGGAAAAATATAAACTCCAAGCATATGCCGATGATTTAGTATTTATTTTGGAAGATCCCGTGCAATCAGGTCAGAAGCTTTTTGAACTATTGGAGGAATATGGAGAGGTGGCAGGCTTGAAAATAAATAGAAATAAAACAAAGATCATAGCAAAAAATATGACTAACACGCAAAAAGAAAATCTTAGGGAAAAATTAGGAATACAAGTAGTTACTAAAATAAAATATTTGGGCATTGTTATGTCAGCACGTTGCTCATCAATTAGAGAGGATAACTACGGAAAATTAGTTAAACGTATAGAAGTTGACCTAGACCGCTGGAAAAATCTACATCTTTCGTTTCTAGGAAGAATCTCAGTGGTGAAAATGAATATTTTACCCAAAATTATCTTTCTATTCCAAAATATTCCAATCCAATTAGATAAAAAATTCTTTAAAGAGTTGAATAAGTTAACTTTAGATTTTGTGTGGCAAGGAAGGAAGGCGAGGATAAAGCAAAAGTCTCTACAGGATGCTAAAGAGAGAGGGGGATTAGGCTTCCCGGATTGGGAGTTATACTATCAAGCGGCGGCCCTGACGTGGATCAGGGATTGGATAACATTGGAAAATAAAAGATGTTTACTATTAGAGGGGCACGATCTCCAGCAGGGCTGGCATGCCCACCTATGGACAGATAAAAGTAGGAACCATCAATACTTCCTGAGGCATAAAGTCCGGCAAGAACTAATAAAAAGCTGGAATATAGTTAAATGTCAATACTATACAAAACTCCCAGGCTGGTTCTCACCATTAGAAGCAGTTATATACCCCAACCTTTATAGGCAAGATAGGGTTATCATATACAAAGATATCCTGTCAGAGGAAGGATATCTAAAGCAAAGGCAAGAGTTGAGACAACAGGGGATTGCTTTGGAATGGTGGTCTTACCTTCAGATACAAGCAAGATACGTGAAAGACAAGAAAGAATGGGGAATTAATAGACAAGATACGGGGCTTGATAAAATATTATTAGGCCCGGAGAAAAAACAAATCAAAAAAATATATAAATATATGTTAGAATATAAATTATTTGAAGAACAAGTTAAAGAAACAATGGTTACCTGGGCAATAGATTTGGGGCACGCTATAAACATGGACCAATGGCAGCAAATCTGGGAACGTAATTGCAAAATTACATTGGCAACAACTTACAAGGAAAATCTCTATAAGATGCTCTTTAGATGGCACCTGCCACCGGCTAGGCTCGCAAAAATGTATAGTGGCTACTCACCACTTTGTTGGAAGTGTAAAAGGGAAAAGGGTACTTTTTTTCATGTTTGGTGGGCTTGCAAAGAGGTACAGGTTTATTGGCAGAGGGTTTGGAATTGGATAACAGAAATGACGGGTCAAAAAACTCAATATAAACCAGAGATGCTACTACTTGGCATATTAGAAAAAAATATAAACAAAGATGATATATACTTAATTATTCATGTAATAACGGCGGCAAGAATTTTGTTTGCCCAAAATTGGAAAACAAATGAAGTGCCTAGTGGAGATGCGTTAATAAGGAAAATTTTGTATTGCGCAGAATTGGATAAGTTGACGAAAGAATTAAAAAAACAGGAGGAAACAGAATACTATTTAAGCTGGAATAATTTTTACAAATGGAAGGAAAAAAAAGAAGGAAGGTCATTAGAAGGGATGTAAATAGAGGAAGAATATCTGAAATGTATAAAGTATGTGTATAATAAGGAATGTTTAGACAAAGATGTATGTCAAAGATGATACACTATGTTCAATGTTTTTTAATCTTTTTTTTTTTTTGTATTCAATAAAAATTATTTTGTTTAAAAAAAAAAAAAAATGACAGGCATGGTGTTTGTATTTCAGACTTGCAAGATTCTGTTAATGTAGCCTTACAATAATGTAGATTTAGCTCAACTGGGATACTACTGCTATAGTAAGTGCAATAACTGTTAGTAAGCCACTGTCTTCAGTGCCATCACAACTTCAAATAGATGTTAAACAAATATTTGTAAATCAAGAACTTCCTTTATTAACTTCCCATATACAGTACATCTTACTACTCTTTGGGATCAGAAGGCTGTGAGATGCTGAAGATTCAGTGCAATTCAAATCCCATTTCCAATATACTTGATCATTGATAGAATTACCCTCCATGGCTGAAGATCCTGAAGACTGAGTTTTCTGCCGCTCAAATTTCCCCTGTGTTTTTGGCTCTACTTCATGGCATGTAAAGCATGTGTCACAGCATACATTGCATTATATATACTGTAACTATGACTAGTCATCCTCATTTCAAAAAAGGTCCCAGGAAGGCTCTCCAAGTTCTCCTTCTCTGTACAGACATCCTCTATTTCTTCATTCACAGACAGATTTGGAAACATACAGCCAAATGCTTGCTCCCATGCATTTTTGACAAAAATGTCCTCTTTTGAGGAGAAATGGTTTCTTGTCTGAAGAAAATGCTGGAAACCTTCAACTTCATTTCAGTAGGCTGCAAAACTCAGAGCACCATGAAGGAATTGGATATCCCAGCTCTTCTGGTAAAAGAATGATGCATTTGGGAAGCCAAGATCCACACCTTACCTTTTGGCTTTATAGAAACTATTTCTATTTCAGGTAGATGTAACAACCATCTAAAATTTAAAAGATAGTTATTATTGGTTATGACAACATTGGCTTTGCTTTTAACAAGACTGTGAAAGGTGATTTCAAGAGATTTCAAACTATCAAAAATGTGTTGATATGATTTGCTCTCAATTGTTCTAAGAAGTCTATGCAGATACCATGAAGTGAAAATATTGAGATTAGGTGCTGAAATGTTCTTCCACCAAGTCCATAAACAAGTACCCCAACCCAAGTCCATCTAAAGTATAAGAGTAGTCGAATAATCCCACTGTAATGAAGTTCTTCATCAGGAAGCATGCGATAATAGAATGGGCTTTCATTTGAAAAGGCATCAATAGGGAACTATGGAAAACATTAGATAGGTAAATAGGAAAAAATAAATAAGGAAATATGTATCATTTCTAAATTAATATTTCGAAATATGTCATCATGAACATCATGTCATTACATAATTTCTGGGCACAAGTTAGTTATGAGATTATGATTGGGTAGATTATCATTGTTTAAATTGAAGAATAGCCTTTTCTTTTATTGAAATATATTGTTCATTGAGATTTATTATCTGAGTACTTTTCAAGTATGGATTCTTTCCTTGTTCATATCTCACAACAACCTTCTTCTTATAATTTCAATCATGATAATCCCAGCTTCAAATCCCAGCTTCATCCAAAGTTCTGGAAGAAAAATGAAAAGATCTTAGTGAAAATCCTCAGTCATGATTGTTCAGTGGTTAATTATGACCCACTTTCATAACTAAACCTTCTTCAGCTGATAGTTGTAGATTAATATACAGGTGAAGGTATAAGTCTCTCATTGTCACATGTTTCAATTAAAGATCACACTGCTTAATGATGGGGCTGCCAATCCCAACTGTGATCTCTAATTGAGGACTATCTGTATTAGATATCTATGACTCTTTGAGCACCTAAATGAAAGGCAGAATATAAATATAGTAATGAAATAAAATATAAATAAATAAAAAGCAGAAACATTATATAGTTTTTTTCCCATCACATTAGTAACTTACATGAAAAGACTACAGGGATCCAACATTCTTGACTAATAGATAACTTTTAATGATCATTAACTTATAAATAGTAACATCAAATTCTGAAACTGATGTTTTATTTTATGACATATTAAATGTATTTCCTTAAATATGGTCATTGGAGAATTATAGATGAAAGTTAATTATATTTTGAGGTCTTGTAATACCATACAACTGGAAAGACAAAACCATCCATCTTACCTCTGGAACTTTGTAAGTCTCTAAAATATCTGCCATATCACTAGCAATAGCTAGATCAATAGTCACAACAACCGATATAGGTTTGTTCAGGATGTCACACTTGTAGTTAGGAATTAGTTGTTTCTGACTGGAAGAAAGTTCCATTGAGGCATGATATATGTAGTCACCACCATAACTCTCAAAGATTCTGAAGCCCAAGGTGATATTTGGTAAGAGCTGGATGTCTTCATTGATGTTCTTCACAGCAAATATCATGGTCAAGATATGCTGATAATATTTAGTCAGTACTCTGCAATGGGAATTAAATGCTGTATCAAATGGAATTCTGCATCTATAAAGGACTGTTGAAAGAAAAATCTTCATCAGGGTCCAGTCCAAGCCAGGAATAAACAAAATGAAGACTGCTTTAGAAAGAAGGTTGTAGTTTATTGAAGAGCAGAACCACAACAGCATGTGGCTCTGGAGCAGCTGACCACATGTTGCTGGGAGTGGTGGGTTTTTATACCTTCTTGAGCTTTTGTGTTTGGAGTTGTTCCTGTGGCATGAACTTTGACCTGAGGTTCAGTGTGCCCTTTTAGTATTTTGATGGTGGTGGGTTAATCCTATTATGTCCTAAAAGTCACATCCTGCTTCCCTGATGGCTATGTCCTATGTTGGATTTTTTGGGTGAGGGGTTGTTGGTTCTAGGAATCTTTGTCTTTCTAATCCCATCATCTCTAAGCTTCCTAGCTCCAATCTTTCTGAAAGGATTATCAAATATGCATTTATACAGACCTGGTTTCTGTTTGGGGAAGAGAGACTTGGGAGGGGGTTCTGCTTTTTAAGATCTTCTCCATTATTTATTTGGGGAAATATAATATTCTGCCTTTTTAATATTCCCCAAAATATTTCTTTTTCTGGGTGGTGCTGTCTTCTTACAATCCCCCCTTTGTGCCATTTAGGTGTGAGTGACACACTTTTACTGGCGCAAGATTAAAATTTGATCTGGTCAGGGAGACTTGATGGGTGCTTCTATGGGTGCTCCAGGATGTGGGGAAACAAGCTTTTAAACTGTTAATGCAGAAAGGGGAAGACACTAATAGAGGCAGCAGAAAAAGATCCTTGCAGTGGCTCCCAAAAGGAGAGCCTTTCAACCATGAAGGTCTAAAGCCAGGGCAAAAGTTCTGTTAGGTGGAAAATAAATTTATAGTGTCCAATATTCTGTACCAATGATTTTCAGATGTTGGATGTCACTTTGAGCTTCCAGTCAGCTTTGCACATGTCTCCCAAAATTTTTCATAACCATGTTTTTGCCTTAGTACATAATTACTGGCTGTCCATTTTCAAGGGTTGCTTCCTGCCTTAGCTCTTAATTTAGTGCATCCAGGTTTGTGATGTCCAATTGAGGTTAGCCAGTGTGCATATTAATATTTCTTAAATTGCACACAGTGAGCCCTAGGACTCCCACTCTGAGTACACCAGTGCAACATATTTAGGGCTTGAGTTTGGAGATCTCTTTCTTGCTACTTCCTCAGTGAGGGTATATGAATTGTAAATTGTCTGAGAGGGCACAGTTCCCTCCCACATGAAATTTGCAGAAAGGTATGCATGCAGAGGCCTTAATGCCACATAGCAAGAACCAGCCTGGGGAACTTTACTGAAGATAGGTGAAGGGGATAGCCTCATTGTGATTCTGAATGGTGTGTGTGTGCATGTAGTTACTTCTACTAGACAGGTAATACAAACATCCTGGACAAATTTTCCCTCCCACCAGACAGAAATCCAAGGTGTTCAATACTTGCTGTGCCATCCATTCCCAAATGCCATCCCTCCATGAATCCATTTAACTGGCTGATTGCATTACAAATGAGGCAAGAAAGAAAACCTTACAATGAGTTTCTACCCTCCCCCCATAGTCTTCCTAGTTGTCTTCTGAGGCTTCATGTGGGGGCCAATGGATCTGGGAGTTCTTCCTTTCTCTGCAGAATTCACAGGGATCTAGGTGGTGGTAGGATCTGGGAAGATCTGTTCCACTCTGGTTGCATGGTGACTTTCTAGTGGATGGTTGGATTCAAACCCAATTCCATGGCTCAAATGAATGGAGGCAGCATCTGGGTCAGTGTGCTCTGCTTCTAAAGGTTGCTGAGTCATCTGTGCAGGGCTGAAAGATATGAGAACAGGGTCCCCTATCCCCTTTCTGGGTGACTCTCCCCAGAGAGGCTTTGCTGGTCAGACATGAGGAATGGAGGACAGAGGATAAAAAATGGAGAAGCGAAATGGGGGGATAGCTTGCAGGCACAGTTTGAAAACATTGATACTGCAGTTGTTAAAGAAACAGGTAGACAAAATGGGGACACCAGAGAAGAGGAGAAAAAAAGAAGCTGAGCAGCTTGAGAATGCTAAAAGCTGCAAATAATTTTAAAAGGCTAAAATTTTAAGGTGTACAATTTGCCAGGGGCAGGAAACTCTACCTTTTATGTCTGTTTTAAATATATTTAAACATCATGACAGCATTTTGCCCAGCATCACCAATGCACAATTTAGATAAAAAGACCACATTAAAGATTTAAAATAAATGCTTATGTGTTCCTGTTCTGTCTTGATGGCGGTAGACATTGAAGAGACTGATTTAACAATAACAAGGTTTATTCATTACTATTAGACACAGAACAGAACAGAACAGAAAATGAAAGTAGCTCCCTCCTTTTTATACACGGAGCTCTGGTTAATCTTAACCAATGAATGCAGGGGATTTCTCCCACGCTAAAATAAGTCTGCCCGGACCCCAGACATCCTGTCTCTGCAGTAGCCACGTGGCCGCCCCGCACCTGCTGCCATAAACAACTGAGTACATTACACCCCTCCCCCCTTAGTGAGGAGCATACTGTACCCCCTCTTATTAGGTTGCTTTAGTAAGCCATCCCCGGATGGAGGCTACCCATTCACTCCCATAACCTTAGCCCTACCTGCGACCTTGTAGGACGTGTCTCCTGCCTTTGTTCATTAAAGCTTTTGAGAATGCAAGCAGTTAATGGAAGCGTTTAAAAACAATGCTGGGCCATGCCAGCTTGAGTAAAAGTACATTTGTACCTGTGAGAACGCCTCAATGCTAGCAAGAACTCCGAACGCTATGCTATCGCTGATAGAGCCCTCACGTACTCCTTGAGGAATTTGGGAGGTCCTCGGATTCGCTCCGATCTCCATGGAAGTGCCGCGGTCACCTGATCTACAAGCTTGCCCACCAGGCTCAGCAGACCAGGACTTGGGGACCCATTTAAAACGGTCAGAAGTGGGACATGCAGGCTGACCTGTTGGTCCAGCTCTGCGTGCCGGTTTGGGGTAGAGTTCCCCGATGGGTGGTGTTTCCTTGTTTTGGGGTGGAGTTTGCCCAGATGGGCGGTGTTCCCTGAAGGGGTGGGATTCCCCTGAAGAGGGGTGGTGTTCCCCTGATCTGCAGAAGCAGGTAGTTGGGGGTCATGTCCCGGATGGGCAACCCCCTCCCTGTGGAGAGGCGTGAAAGGGGGTCATGTCCTGGATGGGCAACCCCCCCCGTGGAGAGGCTTGAAAAACCGATCTCACGCAATGTCCCATGCGCATGGTGCCCGAGTCAGGAGCCGCCTCGATGGCAAACCCCTCATTCGCTATTTGCGATGAGCCATATTCAGGGTCTTGTTGACCGTCCCAATCTCGGGAGCTTCCTCCCCCGCCCAGAGCAGAGCCAGGAGTGGAAGAGTGGCTTGGCAACCTTCAGCGAAGCTGGTCAATATGGCGCCACAGCACCCGACCGTCTTACAATGTCACTTCGTAGGAAAGAGGGTCGGTGACCCTACAAATGACAGCCACCACCCACAAGTTACCAGGGCCATAATTTTGGGCCCAAACCGGATCGCCCAAGTTCAGCCACCTCGGTGCCTGTGGTTGGGACACCTGCAATGCAACACGGTCCGGATGTAACCGATCCAGCTTAGTGATAAGCCGGCGACCCCATCGGAGCTCGGCAGGGCTTTTGCCCATAGCAGTGCATGGAGTGGTGCGGTGGCACAGGAGAAAGTCAGCCAACCAGTGATGCCAGTTACCGTGCGTGATTCTTCTCAAAGAATCTTTCGTAGTCCGCACCATGCATTCCGCTTGACCATTTGACGCCGGGTGGAATGGCGCCGACGTAGCGTGGTGGATTAGGTTTGCCCGCAGAAAAGACTGGAACTCTGAGGAAGTAAATTGAGTTCCGTTGTCAGAGACAATTATGTCCGGAAGTCCGTGAGTGGCAAAAATGCCGCACAGAACCCTGATGGTGATAGTGGAAGTAGCAGCGGACACTGGAACCACCTCCAGCCACTTAGAGTGACTGTCTACCACAATAAGAAAGAGTTGCCCCTGAAATGGGCCAGCGTAGTCGATATGGATCCTCGACCAAGGATCCTGTGTTGTTTCCCACCTATGGATGGGAGCTTGGGGCATTTCTGGCCTGGACTGTTGGCAAACCTGACACCCTTGGACCTGGGCTTCAATCTCCTTATCGAGCCCTGGCCACCACAGGTGACTGCACGCAAGCGCCTTCATTCGGACTATCCCCGGATGTCCCTCATGCAGAGATACTAGGACTCTAGTCCTCAGTGAGGTCGGGATGACTACCCGACTGCCCCACAGTAGATACCCCTTGAAGGTGGATAGCTCCGATTTTCTCCTCCAAAACCCCTGAAATTCTGTGCCTGGACACGTGTCCGGCCATCCCGATAACACCCAGTTCAACACGCGTGTTAACATGTTGTCAGCAGCCGTTTCAGCTGCTACATCCCCTGCGTGAAGAGGGGATTCCGGCAGATCCTGAATAGACAGGATGTGGTTTGCTGGTGCCGGATCAGGCTCTATATTTCTCAATGGCAACCTACTGAGACCATCTGCATGGCCCATCTCTTTGCCCGGCTTGTGAACCAAGCAAAAATCATACGCAGAGAGAAATGTGGACCATCTTAACATCCTAGGCGATATTATGTGGGGTGTCTGCTTTTCAGTTGTAAACAGTCCCAACAGCGGCTTGTGGTCTGTGAAGACCGTGAAACGGCGACCATACAAGAAGTCATGGAACTTCTTTTTTTTTTTTAAATATGTTTTATTATTTTTATCGGGATAGAAAGGGAAGGGTAGGTAGAGGTATAACATGGGGTAAAAAAACAAGGATTAAACCAAGGGTAGGGGTAGATACAATAATGGGGTTAACCCCAACACTAAATCAACGCTTTAGCAAGCAGACTATCGTCCGGGTATACATATTAAGTATACATGATTAACATAGTACTAAAAAGCTATATTAATAAATTTATCACTATTAATGGTAAAAACTTAAGCCAATACATATCATTCATTCTATAAGTAACAATAATCAATATACTATTAGTGATGTATTACTAAGTAAATATAGTTAAATATAAATATCAATATAACGCTTGGACTGGAAATGGATCAAATGAAAAAAGAACTGGACCAGGTCTTTAGAGTCAACTCAAGCTATGCAAGAAGAAATAGAGTTCCCAGAGAGGTCCACGTAAGATTTCTTAAAAGAACAATACGAGATGAGATTTTGAGAGCCATAAGAGACCAACCACTGAAATATAAAGATAAAGAACTTCTAGTTCTTAAACAGATTCCGAAGAGAATAAGAGAAGCACGAAGAGAATATCAATTTTTGACAAGGAAACTACTGAATAAAGGAATAAATTTTAGATGGTTGGTCCCAGAAGGATTATTAATTTTTTGGGACTCGAGAAGATATAGATTGGATACCCCATTTAAAGCAGAGGAATTTTTTAACAATCATAGAACATTTCTGGAAGAAGGCGATATCAGATCTAAGAAACCAGAGGAAGAAGCAGGAGCATCGAAACAAACAGAAGAGGAAGAACCTAAAAAGACTCAATCAGAAGAAGACGTAAGACCCAAAGATCAGAGACAGATAACTTCTCCTAGAAGACTGAGATCTAAGTACAATTAAAACTATGGATGAAATTGGAATTTTCTCAACAAATATAAATGGTCTTAACTCCCCATCAAAAAGGAGTAAAATATTTTATAGATTACAAAAATTAAAAATGGACATAATCTGTCTCCAAGAGACACACATAAAAAGACAACACTTTAGACTTCTAGAACAACCAAAAATAGGCAAACTTTATTTCTCATCGGCACTGCAAAAGAAAAGAGGGGTAGCTTTCTATATAAAAGAGAAGATGAGCCCAAAACAAATTTATGTTGATGATGAAGGAAGACTATTAATGGTGGAAATTACATGGAACCAAAAACAAATTTTGATGATTGCGATATATGCCCCCAATGAGAAACAAGATCAATTTTTTCAGCAACTATATGATAAGTTAATGGAATTAAATTATCAAAACCTTTGTATTCTTGGAGACTTTAATGCGATAACTGACGCAAAACAGGATTACAAGAGCCACAAACAAGGGAAAAAAGGGGGAAACACCTTATCTAATTCCTTTCTAGAGATGAAAGACGAATTAGGTATACAAGATATATGGAGAGAAATGAATCCAGATAAAGCACAATATACATTTTACTCAAATAGACATAAATCCTGGTCACGAATTGATATGATATGGACTTCCTATGATTTAAAGACTATGATACAGGAGATTGAAATAGAACCTAATATTTGGGCAGACCATAACCCAATTAGAATGACATGGAAAGGAACTAGAAAGAAATTAAGATGGTGGTTCAACAAAGCTATATTGAAAGAAAAGGAATTTTTGCAATTAGCAACGAAAGAAATGGATTTTTTTTTTTAAATAAATAAGAAAGAAGAAACTTCTATTCAAAATGTATGGGATACAGCGAAAGCATATTTTAGGGGCGTGGTTATAACCTATGTGGCCAAAAAGAATAAAGAAAAGAAACAAACACAACTCAGATTGAGAGAACAATTTAGTAAATTGGAAACGGAGCTACGAAATGATCCACAAAAGAAAGAATTGAAGATACAGATGGAAGTAATAAAACACAAACTAAATCTAATGGAAATGGACATAAGGGCACAACAGATTAAACGAGGTAAACAGAATTTCTTTGAAAATGCCAATAAACCCGGAAGATGGTTGGCATATAAATTGAAAAAAGAAAGAGAAAAAAGATTGATAAGTAAACTACAAGATACAAAAGGCCAATTGTATTGTCACAATGAGGCAATTAAAAAAATTACTACAGCTTATTATGAGACACTTTATAAAACTGAGGTGGTTTCGAATGAGACAATACAGGAATACTTAAAAGAAGCGGACCTTCCAAAAGTACCAGAGAATATGCAATACATATTAAATGAGAATATAACAATGATGGAAATTACAGAGGCAATAAAAAAACAAAAAAAGGATAAAACTCCGGGACCTGATGGTCTCCCTGCAGAATTTTATATAGCTTTACAAGACATTGTAAGCCCGATTTTGAAAGACCTTTGTAATGAAGCTTTTTTAGAGACAAAAATACCAAATTCCTGGAAAGAAGCCAACATCTCTCTTATACTTAAAGAAGATACTGACTGTACACAAATTAAAAACTACAGACCAATATCTTTACTAAACGTGGATTATAAAATATTTACTACAATAATGGCAGAAAGAATGAAGAAATTTTTGATTGAATTCGTCCATCCAGACCAAAATGGCTTTTTACCAAAAAGACAGATAAAGAACAATTTAAGGATTATTTTAAATGTGTTGGAGTATTATGAAAACCATCCAGGGAAACAGTTGGCGCTTATATTTCTTGATGCGCAAAAAGCTTTTGATAATCTTAATTGGCAATTTTTGTTTCAACAGTTGAAGGAGATGGACTTTGGCGGAAATTTTATAAATGCAATTCAAGCAATTTATAATAAACAATCAGCAAGGATACTTATAAATGGAGACTACACAGACAGCTTTGACATTAAAAAAGGCACAAGGCAGGGATGTCCATTGTCCCCTTTGTTATTCATTTTTACATTGGAAGTGTTGGCTAGAAATATTAGGCATGATATTGAGATTAAAGGATTGGAGATAAAAGATCAAAAATATAAACTACAGGCTTTTGCGGATGATTTAGTTTTTATTTTGGAGGAACCACTAGAGATAGCTGTTAAACTCTTGCGGAAAATAGAGAAATTTGGAGAAGTCGCGGGGTTGAAGATAAACAGGGAAAAGACTAAAGTATTAACGAAGAATTTAACAGATAAACAAAAAATTCAATTCGCTAAAAAGACAAACCTTCAAATAGCGAAAAAAGTTAAATATTTAGGTATCTACTTAACTTCAAAACATACAACAATAAAAGAAGACAACTACGAGAGATTACTAAAACAAATAAAAGTGGATTTGGAGAAGTGGAAAAATCTTCAATTATCATTATTAGGAAGGATAGCGACTGTTAAGATGAATATTTTACCTAAGCTAATTTTTCTTTTTCAAACAGTCCCTGTCAAGTTAAATCAAAAATTCTTTGATGAACTAAACGCTACAATAATTAGATTTATATGGCAAGGTAAAAAAGCCAGAATTAAAATTAAATTATTACAAGATTCTAAAGACAGAGGGGGCCTTGGACTCCCGGATTGGAGACTTTATTATCAGGCAGCTATTTTGCTTTGGCTTAAAGAATGGATTACATTGAGAAACAAAAGGCTTCTTTATTTAGAGGGGCATGATTTGCAATTAGGTTGGCATGCATTTTTGTGGTATGAGAAAAATAAAGTACACAAATATTTTCAAAATCATGCTATAAGGAATGTATTGTTTTCAGAGTGGGAAAAAATTAAACATAAAATGTATATGAAAATACCTGAGTGGATTTCGACAATGGAAGCCTTTTCCTATCCAAATTTAATTAACTATGATAAACTTGTTAGCTATAAAGATATTTTGGACAAAGATGGGAAACTTAAAGACAGACAAATTCTTCAGCAACAGGGTATTGACTTAACATGGTGGTCTTACTTGCAAATTCAGACAAGATATGAAAAAGATATAAAGTCTACAGGATTTTATAAAGAACAGACACCGTTAGACAAAATATTGTTAAAAACTGATGAACATTTGATTAAAAAACTCTATAAATTTCTGCTAAGCTGGAAGATGGAAGAAGAACAAGTAAAAGAAACAATGATAGTATGGGCTAAGAATTTTGGATATTCTATAGACTTAGAAGATTGGCAAAAACTATGGGATCGAAATATGAAACTTACTAAAGCGGCCGCATATAAGGAGAATTTATATAAAATGTTTTATAGATGGCATATGACACCAGTTAGACTAGAGAAAATGTTTAAAAATGTATCAAATATGTGTTGGAAATGTAAACAAAAACCAGGAACTTATTATCACATCTGGTGGATATGTCCTAATGCAAAGATATATTGGCTTAAAATTCATAAATGGCTAGAAAAGATGACTGAGATACAGATAGAATTTAAACCGGAATTGTTTTTATTAGGAATATTAAGATCTAATTACGGAAAAGAGAATGAATATTTAATCTTACATATATTAACAGCCACGAGAATAGCATTTGCCCAATTTTGGAAAAATGAAAAGATACCACCTGACCAGACTATTATTATGAAAATATTGGAATGTGCAGAAATGGATAGACTAACTTTAGAAATTAAAGAGAAAGAAGACACAATTTTTTTAAAAACATGGGAAAAATTTTATCAATGGTTAGCAATAAGACAGAATGAAAAAGGATGATGAAATTAAATAAGATAAATGATGTATTTTCTTTTGAATATTATTTTTTAACTTTTTGGTTAGATGTTTACATTTAACTATAATTAATTATAATTAAGTCATGGAACTTCTTGATGCCCGCTACGATTGCCAATGCTTCTCGATCTATCTGCGTGTAATTATGCTCTGCGGCAGACAGGGTTCTGGAGTAATATGCTATCGAGTCCCATCTGTTTTAAGGTGGCTTAAAACAGCTCCAATCCCATACAGGGAAGCATCGCACGCTATGCTAACAGGGAGCCGCTCATTAAAATGAGCCAATACCGCATTTGAGGAAAGCAATGCTTTGACTGCAGCAAAGCTTTTCTCGTGGACACTCGTCCATACCCAAGTAGACTGTTTGTCTAGGAGCCGGTGTAACAGGTCCGCCATGGCTGCCTTGTGGGGGAGGAATGCGTGATAGAAATTCAACAGTCCCAAGAATGCTTGGAGTTCTGTTTTTGTTTTGGGACTGGGTGCTTGCTGGATCGCCTCCAGCTTAGACTGAGCAGGGTGTATGCCTTCCGTGTCTATGCAAAACCCCAGAAACTCTGTGGATGTAACCCCAATCTTGCACTTATCTTTCCTGAGTTTCAGGCCTGCTTTGCGAAACTGCAACAACACGGCCTTGAGTCTCTCAGCTAGATTCTCTACTGATTCCCCTGCGATGAGGACATCATCGAAGTATGGGCATATGCCCAGGAGGTCTCTGAGCGTTTGCTCCATGACACTCTGGAAGATACCTGGTGCTACGTTAATGCCGAATTGTAGCCTCTGCACCTTGAAAGCCCCCCGATGGGACACAATGGTTTGTGCCTCTGCCGTGGCTTCATCCACTGGCAGCTGTTGGTAGGCCTGGGCCAAATCAAGTTTAGCTAAAATGAAACCCTCTTGTAGAGATGCCAGAATATGGCTGACTACTGGCACGGGATAGGAGTGTTGCTGCAGCGCTTTATTCAGCGTGCACTTATAGTCAGCCCAGATTCTGACCTCTCCATTGGCCTTAAGTGGCATCACTATGGGGGTTTCCCATGGACTGCTGTCCACAGGCTCTAAGATGCCCTGCTGCAAAAGTTTATCCAATTCTGCATTAATTTTGAGCTTTAGAGCGAACGGCACCCGACGAGGCTTGATCCTAATTGGTGCGATAGAAGGATCTAACTTTAATGCAATTGGTGGCCCCTTATACTCTCCCAGTTCCGTGGTGAACACGTCTGTGAAGTCTTTGCAGACTTGTTCCAAACTGGCCGTTTTTACGCTGTTCAGCCCCGTTACCTGGATTCCCAGGGCCTCGAACCAATCAAGCCCTATCAGGCTTGTCCTGTCCCCATCGACCACAACTATATTCAGCATTCCCATGAATTTCCAAAAGTTCACCTTTATATTGGCTTCCCCCTTAACTCTGACCGGGGAATTCTGGAAATCAGTCAATATTAGATTTGATGGCCTAATTTTCACCCGTTGGCCACTTTGGCCACAAATCCTATTAAGAGTGCTCTGGGATATGATGGACACGGCAGACCCCGTGTCCAGTTCCATCCTCAATGGGACCCCTTGCAACCTTACTTCGAGTTGCAGCTTTTTCTTTAAGGGCCTATGTCCCCCAGTTCTATGGACAACGCGCCGGCTGGTACAGAACCCCACCCTGTTTTGGCTGGGTATCCCGGTACCTTTCCGAGGCAACTCTTTCCTGGAAATTTCTTCCCCACGACCTAAACACACAGCAGCAATATGGCCTTGTTTGCCACATGTTCGGCAATTTGCTGTCCAGAACCGGCAGTCGGCTCGCTTGTGCCGCCCCTCGCTCCCCATGCACCTGGGGAAGGGATCTGCCTTGTCAAACAGTCTCGGAAGTCCTTTCTCTGGTGTTTGTCGCACCAGGTCAACTTCCTGGTCCGACTCTGCCTCTTCCTCCAGTTTGATGTCCTCGTGGTAGACAGTTTGCACTGGGTGAGTGTTCTTTGAGAGCTGCAAGGCCCTTACAGCTCCGCCGGCTGCTTCCTCCACGGTGACCTCTCGCAATGCTTCTTGGAACGAGACGGTCTCCTTCGTGAAGATCTTTTGCTGAAGCTCTCTGCTCCATAGTCTGCAAACCAAACAGTCCCGTAGCCGTTCCTTTAAGTCCTTGCACTCACACAGCCTCGCTGCCTGTTGGAGGGCTGCAATGAATTCTGTGATGGACTCTCCTGGATGCTGGTCCTGCTGCTCAAAGGTGTGCCACCATGCGATGACTGACAGCTTCGGCTCGAAGTGCTCCTTGAGCATCTTTTTTAGCTCTCCATAGGGCACTGTCTCTAATGGCACTGGGGACATGAGGTTTCCGCGATGTCAAAGATGGTTTGGCCACACACACAGAGTAGCGTGGCGGCCTTCAATTCGTCTTCTGCGATTCAGTTAACGCGGAAGTAGTTCTCAGCCCGGGCAACGTACGAGCTCCACCGCTTCGGGTGAGCAACGACAAACTCCACTAGCCGACCCAGTTTGGTCATGATGAGTCTCTCCTCTACCACGTGCTGCCACTCGTTAGAGGGTTTTCTGGGCAATTCGTTGCAGCACTCTCCCCCAGCATTTGCGTACTGGTGGGCGAGTGAGCCAAAATAGGAATGCCGTTCCTCAGCGTGGTCTGGCCCTCCTTAGGGTGATTCAGGGCCTTCTTTAAGGTGGCAGCAGAATCCCATCCTCATCACCAATTGTTCTGTCTTGATGGCGGTAGACATTGAAGAGACTGATTTAACAATAACAAGGTTTATTCATTACTATTAGACACAGAACAGAACAGAACAGAACAGAAAACGAAACTAGCTCCCTCCTTTTAATACACGGAGCTCTGGTTAATCCTAACCAATGAATGCAGGGGATTTCTCCCGTGCTAAAATAATAAGTCTGCCCGGGCCCCAGACATTCTGTCTCTGCAGTAGCCACGTGGCCGCCCTGCACCTGCTGCCATAAACAACTGAGTACATTACAGTTCCATAGTAGTTTCACTGATTAGCGATAGGATAAGAAAAGTAACTTAAGAAGAAGAAGATTATTTCCCTACACAAGCAAACTCGAGCTCATGAGGCTCCTGTGGGTGGACACATCTCATGTTTCAGGAGAAGGATAGACAGATAAAACTCATTTACAACACATACAGAAAATGTGTTTCCTCTAAATGAGCTTAAAACTTTCCCTCCTGACAAGGGAAGGAAAAGGGAACAAAATTCTCTTCACCCTGTTTTGCTGGCCAGGCAAACAGGGTGAAGATATTTTTCTTTTCTTTGCTTATTTTAACACAATTTTTTTTCTAGCAAAATTCTTTTCTCTAGGGATTAGAGACATTTAACAGTCACATTTATCTAATACACAAAGACTTTGACACAGACATACACACAAAGGCAAGGAAAGAGGAAAGGAAAGGGAAACAGAACTCTTAGTTTTCACACACTTGTTATTCCCACCATAAATATCAGTTAGCTCAAATTAAGGAAGGCACAAATCTTAACAAATATATCACATGGTTACATAGAAAGAGAGAGAGAGAGAGAGAGAGAGAGAGAGAATCACTATCCCTATATATTTTCCTTTTCTTTTTAAGTACTTTTATTTAGCCAAATTGGTTTTCCAGCTTTGTCCCTGAGCAAAGATCACTTTTTACATAATTTACGTGCATGCTTCTTTTTCATTCCCACCTGGATGGGTAACTTCTTTTGATCCCAGGCTTTTAACAGTCCCCCTAAAGGAGACATCAGCAGGACCTTGGAATCAGAGCTTCCCATATTTTCAGGCAAGAGTCTGAAACGTATTCCCGTTACGCACAGTGAGATTCCTTCCTTGATTCTCCCGAGTTTTCTGCTTTTTGGAAAGGCAAATCTCTTGGCTCTAGCCCCTTGGCAAGGCGACTTTTGAAGCCACCCTAGCCCCTTGTCCCAGTTTCAGACCACAAGGGGATCTGGGAGGACTCTGATTTCCTTTTCGCAGAGTATGAGGGTCCCTCCTAGAAGAGTGGAACTTTTCCCAGTGGTTTTAGCCAGTTGCCCAGGTTCAACTCTCTCATTCACTCATTCCATTCCATTTTCACACAGCCTGTCCCTTTTCTCTAACAAAAGCTCCTGTGCTCTGGCCAAACCACCATGCTTTCCAGAGTCTGTTGATTGAACAGATCTTTTGGTGGTTAGGAAAGGCCAGAGGGAGCAAGATCCAACTGTGATTGAAAAGGGGTCTTCTCACTCACACACACAGACATACAGACATTTCCCTCACTCCCCTGGGCTTTAAAGTTAAATTTTACTTGTTCTTCCTCCATCTTTAAGCTTAACAGATATTTATAGAGTTTCTTAATCAACTTTTCATCTGTTTTTAACAGTATCTGGTCAAATTCTGTCTGTTTTTTATAAAACCCCATTGTTTTAACATGTTTTTCATATCTCGTTTGGATTTGCAAATATGGCCACCATGATAGATCAATACCTTGTTCTTGTAAATCTTGTCTGTCTTTCAGTTTTCTTTCATTGTCCAAGATATCTTTATAGGTCACAACTTTGTCGTAATTAATTAAATTTGGGTAAGGAAATGCTTCCATTGTTGAAAGCCATCCAGGTATCTTGATATAAATTTTCGCTTTTATTTTTTCCCATTCTAAAAAAAGTGCATTTCTTATAAAGTGGTTTTGAAAGTATCTATGTATTTTATTCTTCCCATACCACAGAAAGGCATGCCAACCATTTTGTAGGTCATGCCCCTCTAGATATAATAGTTTTTTTGTCTCTAAGCATTATCCATTCTTTCAGCCATGTTAAACTAGTTGCTTGGTAGTATAATTGTATCATTTTGAAACTGTAATTCACCTTTTGAGTCTTGCAGCTTATTTATCATTTTTTTTCTCTTTTTCTTTTTTCAATCTATGTGCTAACCATCTCCCCGGTTTGTTGGCATTTTCAAAAATTCTGTTTAGCCCTTTTAATCTGTTGAGCCATTATTTCTGTCTCTGCTAGATTTAATTTGTGTTTTATTGTCTCCATTTGTTTCTTAAGTATTTTCTTTTGTGGGTCTATTTGTAATTCTGATTCTAACTTTCTGAATTCTTCCTTCAACTTTAACTGTTGTTGTTTCTTTTCTTTATTCTTTTTAGCGGTATAGGTTATAGCCAACCCTCTGAAATATGCTTTAGCCATATCCCACATATTTTGAAGCAATGTCTCTTCTTTCTTATTTATTTTGGAAAAAATATCCATTTCCTTTGTCGCTAGTTGTATAAATTCTTTTTCTTTCAATATAGATTTGTTCAAGGACCATCTTAATTTTTTCTTGGTTCCTCTCCAAGTCATCTTTATTGGGTTATGATCTGCCCAAACATTAGTTTCTATCTCAATTTCTTGTATCATTGTATTAAGTTCCAAGGATGCCCATATCATATCAATTCTAGACCATTATTTATGTCTATTTGAGTAAAATATATATTGTAATTTCTTTGGATTTTTCTCTCTCCATATATCTTGGATACAGAGTTCTTCTGTCATTTTTAAAAATGCTTTAGGTAATATATTTCCTCCTTTCCTCCCTTGTTTAGCGCTTTTATAGTCCAAAGTTCCATCTGTTATTGCATTGAAGTCTCCCATTATACAGAGATTTTGATAGTTCAATTCTAATATTTTTAATGTAATTTTTTATGTAATTTTTGGTAAAATTGTTCTTGTTTATCATATTGCTACCATCAGTATCTGGTTTTGATCCATCATTATTTCCACCATTAATATTCTCCCCTCTTCATCAGCATAAATTTGTTTAGGGTTCATCATTTCTTTAATGTATAAAGCTATTCCTCTTTTCTTTTGAAGTGCTAATGCAAAGTAAAGTTTACCAATGTTTGGTTGTTCTAACAACTTATAGTGTTGTCTCTTAATATGAGTTTCTTGGAGGCAAATTATATCCATTTTTAATTTTTGTAGTCGTGTAAAGAATTTTTTCCCTTTTTGAGGGAGAATTTAGTCCATTTATATTCATTGACAAAATCCCATTTTCTTTCTCCATCTCTTTCAATTATATCTAGGTCTTAATCTTCTAGTCGATCTTATCTGTCTCTGATCTCTTGGTCTTGCTCCTTCTTCTGTGTATGTGTTTTAACTTCTTCCTCCTCTCTTGGTTTGACTGTTCCTTCTACTGCCATTTCTTCCTGTTTCTTTGTTTCTCTCTTTGTACCAGATTCAAAATCACCTCCTTCCAGAAATGCTCTATGATTGTTGTAGAATTCCATTGCTTTAGGTGGCGTATCCAATCTATATCTTTTTGTATCCCAATAGATTAAAATCCCTTCTGGAACCAGCCATCTGAAATTCACTCCTTTTTCAATTAATTTTCTAGTTAGAAACTGGTATTCTCTTCGGGATTCTCTTATTTTCCTAGGGATTAGTTTGAGAACTACAATTTCTTTTTCTTTGTATTTCAAAAGTTCATCTCTTACTCTTCTCAGAATCTCATCTCTTATGGATCTTTTGAGAAATCTAACATGTACTTCCCTGGGAACTTTATTTCTTCTGGCATAGTTTGAGTTGACTCGATAGATATGATCTAATTCTCCTTCCATTTCCTTTTTCCCAATTCCTAATGTGTCTGCCAATAATTCCATTATCAGGTCTACAAGGTCCTCTTCCTTAACTTCCATTATATTTTGAAATCTTAAAAAATATGAGGCTCTTTCCATCTCCATAACAGCTATCGAGTCTTCTAGTTTTCCATTTATTTGCATCAATTTCTGATTTTCATCTTTTAAGACTTCTAATTTCTGGTCAACCTCAGTTGATTTATCTTCTATTTTTTGGGTTCTGTGTTGGTTATCTGTAACCATATGTTTAAAATTTTCAAATTGAGAGTCCATGTTATTAATTTTTTTGATTTTATCAAGATCACTTTTCATTTCCTCGTGGTTTCTCGTTGTAGCTGCCATGTGAGTAGCGATTGCCTCTTGAATTGCTTGTAATGTCACTTGAGTTTCCTTTTGGAAGTTATTAGTGATAATATGGGCAAAGAATTTTGGATATAATATAGAATTAGAAAACTAGCAAAAGTTATGGGAAAGAAATGCTAAATTAATGAAAGCAGTGGCATATAAAAAAACTTATATAAAATGTTTTACAGATGGCATATGACACCAGTGAAATTAGCAAAATGTTTAAAAATACTTTAAACAAATGTTGGAAATGCAAAGAAAGACCAGGTACTTATTACCGTATCTAGTGGACATGCCCTAGAGCAAAAAGATTTTGGTTAAAAATACATTTATGGTTGGAGAAAATGACCAAAAACAAATAGACTTTAAGCCAGAATTATTTTTGTTAGGAATAATAGGAGCAAATTATGAGAAAGACTGTATATATTTAACTCTACATGTACTAACTGCAGCAAGAATTGTATTTGCCCAACATTGGAAAAATGAAAATTTCCCAACTGAAGAAGAATTAATTAAGAAAATTTTAGAAATGGACAGATTGACTTTAAAGAGAAAAGAGAAAGAAGACTCAGTGTATTTTAGAACATGGGATAATTTTTATCAATGGCTAGAAAAACGAGTTAGAGAGAAAGGAATGTGATACATAACTTTGAATATATATTAGCAAGAAGAAGATCATCGAGCAATTAATTAACATATTGTTTATGATAATTAACTACTACTCATTGTTTTTTTTTAAAATACATGAACCCAGACATTATGCTGTTTGCTAAATATTGAGAATGTTATTTTAAAAAACCCCTAACCCTAGCCCTAATCCCAACCCCAATCATACATATATATATATATGTGAGGCTGTCATCCTCCCCCAAGACCGCTGTTGTCTCGAGCAGAAATGCCCGAATGGCCATCCTTCGCAAGGTTGGGGCGAGGGAGCTACGGGCGAGACAACGGCGGCCTTGGGGGAGGATGACAGCCTCACAGGGCGTCTTAATTGTAGGTTGAGAGATCGCTCCAAAACGGGAGGGGAAGGAGATAAGGAGCAAAGGCAGCGGGACAGCCACCCCCTGAGTGCACGTACGCGCGCTAGGAAAGCGAAGGAGGATCGGAAGGCAACCATCGAGGTCACTGACAGATTGCCAGGTGTAGATCAACTCAGCACATTGCAGACTAGTACAACCAATGGGCCAATGATGCGCTCGAGAAGCCGGGTGCAGAGGCAGGAGGCTATATAGGCCAGCTCCCAGATCGCCTCCTACTCCAACTCTGAGGACGTCGGCAGTTTGGCCGATGAAAGCTAAGTGCTCTTTTATCTACAGGCTTGTTTATATTAAACGGTCTTGTTTATTTTTATCCTGGTGTTCGCTTTTTCTTGTAAATTTTATCAATATGTGTATTCCCAGGATTCCCATTTTTAGTGTTATAAAGGACATATATATATATATTATATATATATATTTAATGATTGCAAAAATACGAATCCCGGGCATATCTGTTCAATAACACAGTCCTTGATCTCCGGGAGAAATATAAACCAGCTGTTTATTGTTAAAAAAGTTTTAAACAATAAAAACAACTATTTACAATATTAAAACAACTTAGTTTTCGCTGGTCCACTGCCAGCGTCTTCAGAGTGAAGTTTCGGGGGTGGAGATTACTTTTGTAGACCTTGCTAGCCTAATTGCTTACTCATTGACCATGTGATAGGGCCATCCGTCCTGGCTGACCGTAAGTGCCTTAATTGTCCTGCCTCCTCTTTTTTGCACTCCAGTTCTACAACCTTTCTCCCTCCCATCCTTGTCAATCTCCTCCTTCCTGGCACTGTTGCCATTGGTATGCTTTCTAGCTGCTCCCCCGTGCTCGTTCTGGGCCGCACGTCCAGATCCGGTGTCCTAGATGCCTTTCCATTGCTGCTCCCCTCCTTTCCATCCCGTTTGTCTGCCCGTTGTTCTTGTCTTCCACTATCTATCCCTATTAGTCCTATTTCCTCCAGTTTCCTTCCACGCTTGGATGTGCGTGCGCACAGCTGTATCCCGTCCCTCTGCCCCGTCTGCCTATGATCAGCTGGGCTGTCTGCCGGCTCGCTCCTGAATTCACTCCCTCTCATCCTTGCAGATCCTGTCCTTCCTAATGCTGTTACCGTTGGTGCGTTTGCCAACTGCCTTCCCATGCCCCCCCTCCTTATCCCGTTGATCCACCCTCTGTACTTGCCTCCCACTATCTATCCTTCTGGGCCCTATTTCTTCCAATCTTTCTACGTGCCTGGATGTGCGCACGCACAGCTGCATCCTGTCCTTCTGCCTCATCTGCCTACGCTCAGCTGAGCCACCTGCTGCCTTGCCCTCAGTTCCACTCTCTCCCCTCCTTACCGATCTTATCCTTCCTGGTGTCATTGCCCTTGATGCGCCCTCCACCCCTACCCCCATACGCATTTTGGGTCATACGGCTAGGTCCGACATCCTCAATGCCTTCTCCTTCCTGCCCCCCTCCTGTTCGTATTGGTCCACCCGTTTGTCTAGCTTTCCACCATCTGTCCCTACTTGCCCTATTTCTTCTAGTTTCCCTTTGCACAAGGATGTGCACCTGCATAGCCGCGTCCTATTCCTCCACCTCGTCTGCCTTTGGTCAGCTGGGCTGCCTGCTGACTCACTCCCGGATTCACTCCCTCTCATTCTTATCAACCCTATCCTTCCTAATGTCACTGCCATTGATGTATCTCCCAACCGCCCCCCCCCCCCGGTGATCGTTCCGGGCCGCATGTCCTGATCCGGCACCATTGGTGATTCTCCATTGCTGCTCTCCCCCTTTTTGTCCCGTTCGTCCACCTGTTGTTCTAGCCCTTTGTTGCCTATCCCTGCCGGCCCTATTTCCTCCAGATCTCCTTTCTGCATGGCCATGCGTGCGCACAAACACATTCGTTCAGCTGGATCATCTCTCCTCTCCTTCTCCTTTTTGCAGACCACACTGTTTATCTCCGATCATCGTTCTTCCTCCTCCTTGGTTCCAGCAGCTCGTCGTGGGTCCAATTCCCTTTCCATAGGATGACTGCCTTCTTTAGTTCTACCCCTTGCGAACGCCGTCCGCATCCTGGCTTGCTCCTCATGTGTTTTTAATGTCTGTATGCCGGGGGCAATTTTATGTGTCGGTTAATCTAGCCCGCATCTGAGAGCCAGGCCTCCTTCAGTAGGCGCCCTCCTTTGGAGGTATCCTGGGCAATTTAGAGGTACTCACCTTCTTTCCAAAGCAGCCTTTGAGCTCAAACTCAAAACTCTCCTTACTACCCTTGTTCCAAATGGGCAGGGTCTGGGAAACCCATCCACAAACACAAGGGTCTGCTGCTTGCAAGATGAAGGCTTACCCAGGCCCAGTCCATTGGTGAGGTTAGCTTGAAATCCTATCCTGGGTGCCAAATTGGTGAAAGAAAAATCTTCATCAGGGTCCATTCCAAGCTGGAATGGAAACAAAATGGAGACTGCTTTAGAAAAAAGGTTGTAGTTTATTGAAGAGCAGAACCACAACAGCATGTGACTCTGGAGCAGCTGACCACATGTTGCTGGGAGTGGTGGGTTTTTATACCTTCTTGATCTTTTGTGTTTGGAGTTGTTCCTGTGGCATGAACTTTTACCTGAGGTTTAGTGTGCCCTTTTAGTATTCTGATGGTAGTGGATTAATCCTATTATGTCCTAAAAGTCACATCCTGCTTCCCTGGGCTGTGGCTGATGGCTATGCCCTGTGATGGATTTTTTGGGTGAGGGGTTGTTGGTTCTAGGGATCTTTCTCTTTCAATCCCATCAGCTCTAACTTCCTGGCTCTGGTCTTTCTGAAAGGATTATCAAATCTGCATTTCTATAAGAGCTGGTTTCTGCTTGGGGCAGAGAGATTTGGGGGGGGGTGTTTCTGCCTTTTAAGATCTTCTCCATTATTCCTTTGGGGAAATATAATATTCTGCCTTTTTAATATTCTCCAAAATGTTTCTTTTTCTGGGGGGTGGGGTGCTGTCTTCCTAGAGGACAATGAATCTAACTCCATGAAAAAAATGACTGACAAACTAATAATCATTCTTTCATTTTAAGTGATTGAAGATTAAGCTCCATTATAATAATCATTTAGAAGATAATATTCAGTTTTATGTTAATTGATTCATGTACTTTTACCCAGTATATATATTGTGGAATTACTTTTATGGGAATAATCAGGTTTTTTCTCTCTCTCTTTGCAATTTTTAAGTAATTATAATTATGTGAAGCTGACAAGCATCATTACCAAGCATGAAACATAGTTATTAGTTTTGTATGAATGAAAATCACTTTTTCTTAAAATAAATGTGTTTACATTTTAAATGACTGCAAAAATGGCAAAAACAGCCTACATTTAGAATTTAATCTGACTTTAAAAAATATGTGTGAAAGACTACAAGTAACAATGAACTTTATAGAACTATAAATGCTTCTTAAGTAATGCATAAATTGTAGCTTTTTCTGTTACATTGATAAATATTCAAACTTCCTGAATATTAGGAACACTACTACAATTTAACCAAAATTCACAGTTTTTTTTCCTAATAGCATCTGTAAAAATACTAACATGATGTCTAAGGCCATAATAATATTCAATATAAGAACTTGTTGTAATGGAAAAATTGGGAAGAAAATAATTAAGTTGTCTAAAAAAGGCAGAGTGAGGATTTTACCAATAAAAGAATATTTAGAACATGTGTTTCTCCTGTCTGGCCTCCCCTGCTACCCCCTGAAAACATTTTCAGTTCAGAAGAATATTATCACTGCAAGAAAATTGCATGTTTTATTTACTGAGATAAAATATGCTGTATCTCAGACTGAAAAGAGATATTATTTCTATAGTTCAATGCAATTTTACATCATCTGCAGAGTCAGTTTTAGAGGCTGATGCTGTAATTCCTATTTCAAGGGAAGGGAAAGTGAAGGGGAAGGGATTTTTTTCCTGTCAGAATCTACTAGCAATTATTACTTTGTTTTCTTCTAATTTTATTTAAGGAGCATAGCTTCTAGATGATGGTCCCTTCAGAAAGTACAAGAAAATAATTTATAAGCTGAAAAATATTATTCAATAGTTGGAAAGATTATTTTTTTAACCACAGTAGCTAATTATGACACACAGAAGAGATGTATTAATGAATATGACAATAGCAGTAGAAGAAGAAGCAGTATCTTCATAATGAATATTAATATTATATTAATATTAATAAATTAGTTTTCCTAATTTATTAAGCTTGAACTGCATGTCTTTCTGTTCCCCTCAAGTCTTTGATTCTGTAATGAAGTACTGGAAGTTTTTAAGAAGAGACTGGACAACCATTTGTCTGAAATAGTATAGGGTTTCCTGCCTGAGCAGGGGGTTGGACTAGAAGACCTCAAAGGTCCCTTCCGATTCTATTATTGTTATTGTTATTGCTTATAATGCAAATAGCTCTCTGAGAGCATTTTGATTATTTTACCTGTCCCTAAATTCTAAAATATTTAATTGCTCATCAACACTTACTCCTTATTCTTCTAAGTATAATAAGAAAGGCAGAGTGAGGCTTTTACCCATAAAAGAACATTGAATGTATATGGTTCTCCTGTCTGGCCTTCCATATTCCCCAGAAAAAACCTTTTACTTCAAAAAATATTACTCATAAAAGAAAACTGCATGAACTGAGATAAAATGGTCTGTATCTCTGATTGAACATTATTATTCTTTTAGTTCAACACAATGTCACATCTTCTGCAGAAACAGCTTTAGAGGCTTATACTACAATTCTCTTGCAAGGGAAGGAAGTGGGGGCTGGGGTGGGAGAGGTTCCTATCTTGTCAAGAGCTTTGAGGTATTGAACGATTTGTTTAAATTTTTCAAAAATTGATATATTTTTTTAAAGTTCTAGCTGTTGGTTTTCTTCACCACAAGAAAAGAATTTTTAAACAGCAATCTGATCTCATTTAAACTTTAACTGGAAAAGCTTATTTTTAATCCCAATAACTAATTATGGCATACAGAAGAGATGTACTAAATAATTATATCGAGATTAATACAGATTGTAGAAAGAAAATAATGACTTACAGAGATTCACCCACAAGAGAATGATGTGGATCTTTCTCAAAGTTTCCCATATCTCTAGTTATGAAGACAAAAGAAGTCAAGCCACCGATGATTAGGTCACCAGGTTGGAAATATTTGTGATCAATCGGGATAGGATTTTGGATGCTGCATTTTATTGATTGAGTCTTGAAAGCCATAGGAGTGGGAGAAGGCAATAGCAGTAGGAGAACATTAAATATTATCATAATAATCCCAGTTTGATAAGTTTTCTCTCATTGCTGTGATGATCTTAAGAATCCCCCAAACTTGAACTGAATCTCTGTCAAATGACTTCCATTTTGTAATGAATGTTAACATAGACAGGGTTCTGAGAGATAATTTAAATTGTTTCACCTGTTTCTAACTTCTAAAATATTTAATTGTCCACCAACACTTAGTTCTTATTCTTCCAAGTATAATCATTCACTATTCAGGCCTTTGAGGAAAACAAACTTAATAATATTCTTTTTGATAATTATAGGTGGAAGAGAAAATTGCAACCTTTACATTTTTCATGAATCAATAAGGGAGGAATGAATAAATGTTTCACACTATAACAATGGAAAAGATTTTGAGATGAGCTGAAGTTACTCATGGCAAAGATAGAGAAATTCCTGCTGCATTCAAAGGCAGGCCATCTTTATTCACACACACACACACACACACACACACACACAAACAAACAAACAAAAATTTCAAAATGCTTTGTACTGAATGCACAGAATGCATATGTGCAAACACACTTTTTTGTGTGTATGCATACATATATAGATAACTTCAATTATTGAAATATTACACTGGTCCACATTTCATTTATTTCTATTAATATTTCACTGTAATTCTCTATTATACATAGAAAATTTAGATTAATGTATTGAACTTTCATTTTCAGGAGCTTGCCAGCTTCTAATTTAAAGATCTTTTTGAGACATTTTTCTGGACATTGTCCATGGATGTGTTGAACTTGCAATTAATTAAACTTATATACTGTCCATTGCACTGTCAAGTGATTCTTGGCAGCTTGCAACATCATGAAAACAGATGTAAAAATGTTAAAGCATTAACCAACACCAACTGGGACTCACCTGTTAGGCGCAAGAAATAAGGAATCAAGTCAGTTCAAATAACTACAGGTCTACAAGAGAGAAGAGAGAGGTTATGGTTGGAGAAGAAGGATCACCTAGGGAAACCGAAGGCAGAATAATATATTCAAGTAGTGATGAGCAAAGATTGTTAGGGGAGCCTGAGGGCAGGCCATTATAAGGGAAGATGCCCCCAATGTCTGATAACAATGTCATGTTCCGGCTTCCTGAGATCACATCCAGCCTCTGCCCAGAAGACCCTCAGAAGCCTGGGGGTACAGCTACTGCTGGTAAATGCCAAGTCAGTTAATAATAAGCCTGATCTGCTGGAGGTCAACTCAGGAGTGGCAGCCGAGTTCCCCAGGATCTAGGACATTTCAAAGTGACATCTCTAAGGTTGGTCTCAGAAGCGGTTCAGAAGTTCATAGCCATCATGACAGCCATAGACCTATACAAGATCATCCATAGCCTGTTTCAGGAGAGCAGCCACACTCCAGATATGATTTTCTTATTAGAACAATGGCAACATGATCTAATGAGGGAGATGTCTATATCCCCCCCTGTCTTGGTCAGATCATGCCCTGGTGTCCTTAAGGTTCTCTTATACTGCCCTACTCTTCAGAGAGGCTGAACTGATTTCAACAGTCCACTCCTCATGATTAATGGAGCCAAACAATTTCCAAAAGAAACTGGGAGATATCCCAGGATTTCTGCTGCACAGTTATGCCAAATCTCTTGCTGCAGCCTGGAATCAGAGACAATTCTGAATCAGAATACACCTTTGTGGCCTTCTTGACCCATCACCCCCAGCCTTCCCTGGGGTTATTGGAGGAGTTCAGGTGTTAAAAAGGGCCAAGAGATTGCTGCTGGAAGAAAATGACAGATGAATAAATAGGACGTGGGTAAGAGCTACAATTAAGACCTACTTTATGGGAGTAAGTGCTAAAACGAAGTATTTTCTCCACTCTTATTGCATCTATAGTCACCTAGTGACCCTAATCAGGGTCACCCAGTTTCTCTAGGAAAGGAGAGATTGGATGATTATCTTCAGGACTGTGCAGAGAATTTCATGTGACACCCAACAGACAAAGTCACATGGATTAGTTGGAGTCCAAGTAGATCTATTTGAGATGCCCAGGGAGTAAACAGTTTGATCCTGTTGGTCGTGATGAAGTTGAGGAGGCTCTTGATGCTGTTGGCATAAATTACCTGTCAATTAAATCCTTCTTCTTCCTGGTTGTTGAAAGCCTCCAGGATAGTGACCTCTAGGTGGGTTCATGCAGAGATAAATTCATCATTGCAAGAGGAGACATGTCCTGGACTTTTAAGGAGATCATTTTGGGCTGGCTGTGGGATCTCAGCTGGGTGGCATAGTCTTGCCTGGTTTGGTTCCTTTCTTCAAGGCTATATAGGAAATGCCCTGGCTGAGCCCAAGGAAGGGCTCAAGGGCGTCATCAGTCTTGAGTTCTTTTGTGCCCACAAGAGATCTAAGTCTAGTTCACTTTGAATTCTGTTGACTCTACCATCAACTTGCTTTGACTGTTAGTAGTTCAAATTCTTGTAGAGAGCTTTAGCATACAAAAACATCTATATTCATTTGAACTGCCTGGACTCCTGATTTCCTGCACTTGACATCAACCTTACAAAGCCAGGCTAGGATGAACTTAGAAGCCATTGCAAAGGTTTCCTAAAGAGCAAGAAGACTCTCAATATTTATTAATTTGTTTATTAATTAGTTTATTTAAAATTATTGGCTATCTCCAGTAGACCCTTGATGATGCACAAAACTAAAAAGACATAGAAACAAAGACATTAAATCAACAGACAGCCTGAATTATAATACTCTAACAATGCTCTAACAAAATCCACCAGACAAAAACTGGGCATTAATCAAATACCAAACATCAACCTAAAATCTCGGACAAAACCAAGTTTTCAAAGAACCCAAGGACACAGGATGCCATCATTAACTTAGGGGACATGCTGAGGAATCATAATAGAGAAAGCATGCATCCTAGGTCCCACATGATAGCAATCTTTAATAGAGGGGACATGGAACATACCCACTCTATTGGAACATATTGGGTGGACAGAAACAGTTGGAAACAAATGGTCTCTTAATTATCCATGCCCTATTTGACTATTACTGGTTGTTGAAATCATTGATGGTCAGCCCTTGCCATCTACACCTTTGGCCTGGGTAGCAACTTGTTCACCAGTTTGGTCGAGTTCCATCTAGGTTCCATATCTCAAATTCCCATTTTGGTGAGGCTTGAGTATTTCCATGAACACAAACCTCATATAATGTGGTCCATGGTAATTATCAGCTTTCATCCATTATGCTGTGTATCATATGTCAGCCTGAAATCCTAATCATTGAATGCATTGAAAAACCCTACAGGATCTCCCCTGTCTGCAGATTGATTGAAACTGAACCACGACCAGATTCTGTGGTGATTATTCTTAGATTTTAAACTTAACAAGTGGTCACAATTTTAAATACAATGACACAGTACAATCAGTGGTGGGATTCAAATATGTGAACAACCAGTACTCTGTGTGGATGCCACTTCCAGAAGTCCATTCTGGGCCTGGGCAACAAAAAATTAGCTACCGGTTCTGCTGAAATGGTGCGAACTGGCTGAATCCCACCACTGGGTACAATGTATACACCTCATACTCACACAGATGTTTGCTAACACCCAGGTTCCCATGGGATATTAAAACAGCAAAATATGGAAATAGGAATTTTGTCTGTATTATTAATATTTTCTCTTTATTAAATGTTCCCTGTTGTTTAGCTCTGGCCTAATAATAATTATATAGCATTTGGGGAAATAAATGCAGATCAGCAATCCAGATGTCCTTAAGGAAAGATGTCCTTAAGGAAAGACAGTCTCACAGAGAGCTTGGCCTTTTACCATATAGGGCTTTAAAGGTGATAATCAGGAAATTGAACTGCACCCAGAAAGAAGCTGAAGGCAGTGCAGTTCACACAACTGAGGTATTACATGAGCAAACATAGTGGGACCCCTTACTATGTGCATTTCCGCATTCTGGGCCAGTTGAAGTTTCAATGATAATCCCATGTAGAGCACATTGCAGTGATTCAGATTCAGACCAAGACTGTGAACAAGACCTCTCAGTACATAAATGTGCAAGTACACCAGATGAATCTGTGCAAACCCTCTGCCGCCAGCCATAGCTGTCACCATCTTCTTGAGCAGGAGCCATGATTCCAGGATGACTCCCAAATTATGCATCAACTCAGCCCAGAGAAGTGCCAATCCATCCAAAGTCATACATGAAAAATCATCCGGTCTGGGGTCGGGCAAAAACCCAGAGTCACTCCATCTTGCCAGGAATGAGTTCAAGCCAGTTCCTCCCCATCAAAATCGTTAGCCAGCAGTGCCACCATATCACTGGTCTGACTAGGGTTAGAGATATATACTGATGATGATACCCAATTATATATCTCTAATCCTATCAGCATACTGATGATAATGGACCCCATACTGACCGATCGCCCCCTTCTGACTGTTTCATGTTGATGTTAAAAATAAGGCTTGAGCCCTGACCCACCCCACATTGCATGGGCCTAGGACTTCAATTCTCCTCTCCTACCAACACTGACTAGAAAGGGCCATGGAGGAGAACCACAATAACACAGTTCCTTGCACTCCCAATCCCTGAATGATATCATGGTAGATGATATTGAAAACAACTGAGAGGTCCAGGAAGACTAGAATATTTGCATTACCACCATCCTGAGCCTTCCAAGGTTATCAACAATTGCAACCAATGTTGTTACGATGCTGTGTCCTAGCCTGAAGCTGTTATTCCTAACAATGGCCTGAAGTCTTCTTGGAAATATTTTGGAATGGTTTGGCCATTGCCTTCTTTTTAGGGCTCTGCTACAGTAATTGGCCCCAAGTCACTCGGTTGTCTTCATGCCTTCTTCTTCTTGTTGTGCCATATCCGTTATCGGATGTTGGCGATCCTGTTTTTCTCAGCAGCCACACGAAAAAGTGCTGCTGAGTTTTGTCCAAACCAGTTCCTTAGATTTTGAAGCCATGATGTTCTTCTTCTGCCTGGACCTTGTTTGCCTTCAATCTTTCCCTGGAGGATTAAATGGAGTATGCTGTATTTTTCTGGGTGTCGCATCACATGTCCAAAATATTCTAACTTTTGTTTTTTAATTGTTTTGATGATTTCCCTTGGCTTTCCCAGGTGGCTTATCACTTCCTCATTTCTGATCTTGTCAACCCAGCTTATACGTAACAGCCACCTGTAAATCCACATTTCAAATGCTTCTAGTCTCTTCAGGTAGCCTTCTGTCAGAAACCAACTCTCTACTCCATAGAGCAGGATAGAAAAAATATAACATCTGACCAGCCTGATTTTCAATCATAGGCTTATGTCATGACTGCAGAAGACCTTTTTCATTTTGAAGAATGCTGTTCGAGCTTTCTCTATCCTTGTCTTTACTTCAGTGGTCATGTCCCAGCTTTCATGTAAATTAGAACCGAGGTGCGTGATCCTTTCAACTTTTTCTAATGGTATTCCTTCCAAATTTATTGGTGGTAAATTAACGGGTTGTTTGCTGACGACCATGATCTTGGTTTTTGAGGTGTTAAGCTTCAAGCCATATTTTTCAGATATTTCTGTGACTCTGTTGATGAGGAGCTGAAGGTCTTCATGCCTAGGACATGACTATAGCCTGATGCCTTAATGACTGCAACGAACTGATATTGATTTTTATGTTAAATGATGTCAAGCTACTCTTTGGATATCACTCCAGACATTTAAACAAAAGCAACTATCTTGAGAACCTACTTGGTTGAAAGTGCTGGGCCAGGTGATGGCTTCCTCGTTAATGGTGAATATTTGGTCTTCAGCAACCCAGGGATCCAACTTCCCAACTTTCACTGATTGGGGAAGGACTGATTGGGGAATCTGACCCAGTTCTCCATATCCAGTTTTGTAATCAGTTCTTTATTCTCATCAAAGGAAATTACATCCCCAACATTATTGTTAAATGAAACTCTTTCCAAAAAGAAATGAAGCTGAATATGAAGAAAAATGCAAAAAGAAAGCATGTTTAATTTATAAAACTATGGGATACCATATCATCTTTTTACTTGAACCATTTAAATATGTGGCAGACTGTACCTACTGTAAGGTGCTTTTATTCCTCTCAAGGATGGTTATCTGTGGTCCTTGATCCAAAATCTTTCTCTTACAGTCTACTAATTTTCAAAAATTTAAAATAATTCAGCCACAGAAAACCGTGCTTGCCTTATATTTGCAAAAACCTTATGAAGCTTGTCCTCTGCTGCTATTAAAGAAAAAGGTGACCAGAGAGTATCAGATCATTTTAATATCTAAAGAAAATTTAAAATTAAAATTAAATCTATGTAATTTAAATCTTCTACAGAAAGGAATTGGCTGAACAGGTTGAACTGACTTTTCAAAATATAAATATTATCTTTCTGTAATGCTAAAAGTCTGCCATTGATGCATTTGATTCATGCATAAATAAAGAAAACCATAAACTTGAATGTATCCATTTTTATTGTTGCTATAAGATGCCATGATTGGGAATGGAAGATAAAATGTGCTACTTCTAAATTATTCTGAATTGAATAATGACCCCTAAATTCAAGTTACTGATTCTTTGGGGGATAGGTGGGATGATTTAAAGAGTAGTGAAGAGAGGCAAACATAGACTGAAAGCAATTTAATCAGATTGAGAGCACATATATAAGAGAACATAGAGCAAGTGGCTGCTCTGGTCTTCAGACTGAGATTGAAAAATAGACAGATTGCTAATTATTCTCTTTCTTTCTTTCTTTGTCTCCCTCTCCCTCTCTCCTCTCTTTCAATCTCTCCCCCTTTCACCTTTAATCTGCAGGAATAATTTGGTTGATTGTATAAAGTTTCTTCTGAGTCTTTTTGCTAAATTGCCTTATCTGAGAACAGCTGTCAGTGTTCTGTTTATAAGGGCTTCAGTTGCGAGTATGTCAAGTGAGGGTCTTGTGACAGGTCAGATATGAGTCATCAGTGAGAGGCTTGTGATGGGTCTTGTGATGGGAAGGTTACATCAGGTCAGGGTCATTGGGAGGTGAACTGCTGGTGGGAGGGGAAGGGGGCTTGCATGGGTGAGCTGAGGGTTGGTGCTGTCTCTGGTTGGGGGGAGGAGAGAATGCAAAACATATATATGTTTAGAAAGAGTGCAGAGAAGGGCAACAAAGATGATTAGGGGACTGGAGGCTAAAGCATATCAGGAACGTTTGCTGGAATTGGGTATGTCTAGTTTAATGAAAAGAAGGACTAAGGGTGACATGATAGCAGTATTCCAGTATCTAGGGGTTGCCACCAAAGAAGCGGGAGTCACTTATTCTCAAGGCGCCTGAGGGGCAGGACAAGAATAGTAATGGATGGAAACTAGTCAAGGAGAGAAGAACTGGAACTGAGGAGAAAACTTCCTGACAGTTAGAAAATTAACCAGTGGAAAAACCTTGCCTCCAGTAATCGGTGACTGCTCCACACACTGGAAGTTTTTTTAAGAAGAGACTGGACAGCCATTTGTCCGAAATGGTATAGGGTTTCCTGCCTGAGCAGGGGGTTGGACTCGATGACCTCCAAGGTCCCTTCCAACTTTATTATTATTATTATTATTATATACTAACTACCTATGGGAAAGAGATAGAGAGTAAGTGAGCTGGGAAGCATGAAGAAAATTCATAGAGATTGTACAAATCCCTACAAATGGTGAGATACAGATAACAAATAAACATGGAAGTTGTTACTGATTTTCCATCTAATTCTGACTGCTCATTATGGTCAGGAGGCTATGAGAAGCTGGAGAGTCAGTGGAATTTAAATTCCATTTCCAACATAATTGGAATATTGGAATATCAAATTACCTGCCATGGCTGAAGATCCTAAAGATTTTTTCTGCCATTCAGCTTTTGCCTGTGTTGTTGGCCAAACATCATAGCATGTAAAGTATGTGCCACAGCATACACTGCATTGTATATATTGTAACTATGACTAGTCATCCTCATTTCAAAAGAAGCCCCAGGAAGGCTCTCCAGTTTCTCCTTCCCTTTGTTTATTCTCAGATGGATTTGGAAACACACAGCCAAATGCTTGCTCCCACACATTTTTTAGGAAACCATCCTCTTTGGAGGAGAAATGTTTTCTTGTCTGGAGAAAATGTTGGAATCCTGTAATTTCACTTGAGTAAGTTGCAAAGGTCAGAGCACCATGGAGGACGTGGATATCCCAGCTTTTCTGATAAAAGAATGATGCTAGATCCACTTTGAAATCCACAATCCACACTTTACCTTTTGGCTTTATAGAAACTATTTCCATTTCAGGTAGACGTAACAACCATCTTACATTTATAAGATTCTAATCATCGAGTATTACAGCATTGGCTTTGCTTTTAACAAGAAGGTGAAAGGTTTCAACAAGCCATTTCAGATTATCAAAAAAACTGTTGAGGTAAAATGGTTTGAATTGTTCAAAGAAGGTAATGCAGATGCCATGGAGAGAAAACTCTGAAAACATTAGATTGTAGAATTTTGATCCAAGTACCCCAATCCAAGTCCACCTGAAGTGCACAAGTAGTCAAATAACTGCCCTGTAATAAAGTTCTTTACGTGGAACCATGCGGTAGTAAAAACGGTTGTCATGTTGAGAAGGGACAGTTGGAAACTATGGCAGTAAAAATTAGATACGTAATTAGAAAAAAAGCAAGTAAAAATATATGATCCAAAAAGAAAAATGTGTCTCATGTCTCAATTAATAGTTCCAAAATATATCAGCATATGCTTTAACAATTTTTGTAGATGGTTACTAAAGAGGCTATGGTTGTAATAGATGATCTTCATATTCCCTTCAAGATCTACAATTCTATGATTATCTGAATTCCTAGCTCTTGAGTTTGGTTTCATAAAGAGCCTGGTCTCCAGATCCTGGAGGCAGGTTCTGTGCAGCCTGAAATCAGAAAACAGCAGAAGGCTTGAACAGGATCTTCTGGCTGATCACCCTGATGGTCCCCTGATTCATAGAGGAGTTAAGAGAGTTGAAAATGGCAGAGTTGGCTAGATAGTAACTGGAGGAAAGCAAAGAATGAATCCCACCAAAAATGGATCAGAGCTGCTATTAAGACCCACCTCATTAAGGTGATAAAAGCAACAAAATGCCAGTATTTCTCCACACTTATTGTGTCTACAGAGTGTCACCCAGCAGCCCTGTTCAAGGTCACCTGCTCCCTCTTCAGGAAAGAGGGTTGAACAATCATCTCCAGAGCTGCATGGAGGAGTTTGTGATCATCTGATGGACAGAATGGCTCTGATTCATTTTCAGTTGGAGTCAAAACATAAAACAAGCCTGTTAGAGAAGTGCACAGATCAAACTTATCCTCTTATGCTGGAGCAGCTTTATCCTGAGGAAGTGGACAGTGTCCTTGGAACTGTCAATACAACTATTTGCTTATGAGATCCTTGTCCCTCATGATTATGAAAGATTTCAGGATAGTGACTTTGGGGTGGGTGCATGTGATAATTAAAACATCACTGCAGGAAGGGTTCTTCTCAATTTCATAGAAATAGAGTCATAGGGTTGGAAGGGACCTTGGAGCTTTTCTAGTTCAACCTCAGCCCAAGGCTAACTGCTATTTTTTATATGCTTCTTGGCTTAGAATTTTAAATTGATCAGCAGCTACACTGCATCTCCAATGATAGTTCTGTCAATTCCTCTTCAAGCATCTGTTTGGCTTATGTTAAGATGAGTCATTAGAGGAAAGTGACAAAACATCAAGGAGAACTTCCATGGATTTGAAGTATCTCTGCTGCACTATAAATGGTAATTCTGCTCACACTGCATCTCCTGTAACGATTCAGTATTGCTCTAAATGCAAGGATATCTTTTCCTTTTACTAAAGTATATTGTTCATCAAGAGCAAAGCCCCTACTATTTACTCTAGCCCACTCCAATGAAGTCCTTCTGGATCTGAACAATCACATTTTTATAGCCTCTCCCTGGAAGAAAATATGCAGACACCCACAAAAGAGGATTCATCAGTAGTTTCTAAGAAAGAGGCACAACCCAGCATTCTTGCAACAGGAAGAAAAGTATCCCAGACTTCCCTAAGGAAAAAAAGGTGAATATTGGCAATAGGTGATTCAATTCTTAGGGAAACAGAAACTATAGTCTGCTGACTAGGGAGATATATTGTCTCCCTCTAGGGCAGGGCTTTTCAACTGGTGGTGCATGTACCACTTGTGGTACTTTGCCACATGGCAGGTGGTACACTATTGCTAGACAAGTGTAGCAAGGGAGGGGAATGAGCCGAAGCGAGCCAAGCCTGAGGGAGAAGCAGCTGCAGCTGCAGGACTGTCTGGGCTTGGCAGAAGCCCCAGGAGCTGGCAGGGCTCCAGCTGATTGGCTCCAGCTGATTGGCGCTTCCAGAAGCAGCTCAGAGCTGGAGATGAACTGAAGAAAAAAAGGGGGGGGAAGGAAGAGAGGAGAGGCTATAAAAGAATGTGGTTTGCGTGGGGGAAGGGGAAAAAAGACAACAGGTAAGGTTTAATCCCTTTAAACAAATGTAATTAGTTTTACCCCCTTTAACTGAGTTTATCTGTGGCTTTTAGAAAGTTTTCTTTGAAGGTAAACTGGCTTAATTTAAAGCTAAAGCTTTTCACAATTGTCGGAGCATTTCAGTCTAGAATTGCAACATTGTGACACGTGACACGCCTGAGACAGCTTAAAGAGAAAAAGAAAACGGAGTTTGTGTTTCTTTATTTTCTTGCTTTGCACTTGATTCCTGTGTCTTTAAGGGTACAGGGAAGGGATTGGGGGGGTGCATTCTTACTACACTGTGGAAGAGCTCAGAAGGGCAAACCAGCTAGCTCAGGAGTCTACAAACTTAGCAACTTTAAGACCTGTGGACTTCAAATCCCAGAATTCCTCAACCAGACATGAGGGCTGAGGTATTCTGGGAGTTGAAGTCCACAAGTCTTAAAAGTGCCAAGTTTGAAGACCCCTGAACTAGCTGATAGTGGTGCATATTAATAAACATGGATAAATTCATCATACATTTTTCAATGCAAAGGGAAAGTGATTCAGCAAAGGAACAGCCACCAAAGAAATTAAAACTGGGACTTTTTTACTTTTTTTCTACAGTTTGTAATATTTTATTAGATTATAGAATAAAATACAAAAATACAAAAGCAAATAGTAGGACACAGTGGGGAGGAAAAGGGGGGGAAAGTGAGGGGGAGAAGGGAAAAAGAACATACTTCCTCTGTTGCAGTAGAAGGAAGCATTAACATTGAACCTCAACTTTTTACTTTTCCATAATATTATAAACTAGCCATTTCTATAACAACAAATGAATCTAATCAATAAAACCCAAAATCCCCCCTTTTTTAGTCATCACGTTTTTGACACCTTGCTAAGCATTGGTGGTACTCAAATATTGTCATGTCCTAAAAGTGGTACAATCTGTGAAAAGATTGAAAAGCCCTGCTCTAGGGAATGTATCTTTTCTCCTTATGCATAGTTGCTACAATGTATTCTCTCCATCTTTTCTATCTGCTTGCTCTTTGAACTGTTCCCCCTTGATGTCCACCTGGGGTGAGAAACGAATGTGCCTCCGGCCATCTGGCTTATCTCACGCTGCAGAAGGGAAAGACCCAACAGTTCCCACAGTGGACTTAACACCTAGGGATTGGCTCATTTGAACTGACCAGATGAACCGTTGGGGTGAGGCTTGCTTGATGCTCCTTTAACCTATTGATCTGAGCAGGAAACCCTCAGATCCTGCCTTCTTTGCCTGCTGTCAACTTCTCCTAATAAAAGTTCCTTTAAGAATGGAAATGTTCCAAGAGTCCTGCTTTCTTGTGATGAGGTTTTGAAGTGGGTCCTTACATTAGGCAGGATCTGCAGTAAAGGTCAACTCGGAAGGAAGACCCTTATTGTGGGACTGCGCAAATGATGTCTGAAATTGGGACGGAAATGGAAGAGACCATTATGGGGGGAGATCCCCCACCAGGCAGGTCCCAGTAGATACAGCTCTCAGTCCTCAAGCTCCTCAGATGAAGTAGTGGTCACCAAATGCCGGGACAAACCAAGGTGGTCGATGGGCATTGGAAGGAAAGAGGACTGGGAGAAGAGAGCCAGGAAGGTGACCCTCAACTGCGGCAGTCACCAACCAGGTTGGAAGTTCGAGATGGAGAGATCGCTTCGCCTCAGTGAAGAAGAAGACGACTGGCCACCCCATTCCAACCAGTTCCTAGAGCAAGCTATCGACATGCTGAGAGTCGCCTTCTATTCCCTGAAGGAAGAGAAAGCCGACCCATGCTGTGGTACCATGAACCCAGGCTCAGCCAAGGGGACAGAAGAAGGAGGGGCCAAAGCAGCAATCCCAGGCCCTTCCACCAGTGCTATGGAGGTAGCAGCCATCGCTACAATCGCAGCCAGCCCTGGGCGAGCCGCACCAGCAGATGGCGATGGACACCGATCCAGGAGACGGAGAGGACATTGAACCATCTGAAAGTTCCCTCCATTGGGGGTGAAATACAGCGGGGAGCCGTGTTGACTGGGATTCTTCCTGACACAAGTCCTGAACTATATGGAAGAATATGGCCGTGAAATACCTAGCGACCACGGCCGAATAAGAATGGTGCAAATGGCTTTAGATGGCAACGCAGCTGAATGGACCTCCATGACGCCGATGCCCCAGAACTGCAAAATTTCAACCAGTTCATGGCAGCTCTCAGGCGGCAGTTTGAAAACCCCTTGGTCGACCAGAAGGCTCGAGAACAGATAAAAACTGTCAGACAAGGACAAAGGCCAGTAGTAGAATACACGCAAGAATTTTGAACGCTAGCTAGCAAGCTGAACTGGCTGGAGGAGGTCCTGGTAGGACATTTCAAAGATGGCCTAAACAATGACCTGTATTATGCCTGCATTCCTTGGGGAGATCCTGACCTGCTCCAAGATTGGTACATTCTAGCCGAGGAAGCAGAAATTGATCATGCCAGAAGACAATGACACAAGGGGAGATCATGGGGAAGATTGCCAGCAGAGCCACCTCGAGAACCTGTGAAGCAGGCCCCTACCACCCCAACGACAATGGGCTGTTTCAAATGCGGGAAGGATGGGCACCATGCTGCCGAGTGTTGCTCGAATACCCCCATCTGGAAACCCGATTGAGCCACAGGGGGGAAACCCGGGAAAACCCCACCAAAACCAAAGGAGACAGCCATGAAAAGCATGGAGGTTGTCGAGTTCCTGACCCCATATGGGCAGACAGGAGGAACTCCGACCAAGCCTGGAGAACCCCCAGATTCCTCAGAGGACAACTTGGAAGACGAACCCCTGGTAAGTGGACCCATCGTGCCCCTCACCAGGACCGTGGAACTGCTTAGCCCAGCGATGCCGGAGAAAGTTGCACAGACCCCTGATAGATTCTGGCTGTAATCACTGCCTCATAAGCCCAACACTGGTGGGGAATTTAGGGATCCCAGTGAGGAGGCTGAAGAAACCAATTTCATTCGGTCAATTAGATGGGTCCATTGCAGGGGGGATACTGGTCACTCTTGCCATGTTACTCATCCATCTCACCATAGGGGACCACGTAGAGTCTCTAATGTTTGTGATGATCCAGGATGGAATGCCCACTCATATTGGGTATGGCGTGGTTAACAAAATGGAACCCAAGGATGGACTGGAGGACAGGTGAACTGAGATTCCCAAAAGGGAAAGTTGAGATGAAAGCAACAACCCAGATCAAAAGGGGGGGGCTCTGAAAGTGCAGCAGCTGTGGGGGAAAAAGAGTTGGAAGGCATACCAGAGGAATATCAGGATCTAGCTGAAGTGTTCAGCGAAGAGAGGTCTGACAAATTACCCACACACACACACCGACTCATGGATTGTGCTATTGAAATACTCCTGGGGGTGAAATTGCCTAAACCAAAATTATACTCCATGACCCCATGGGAGCTAGACGAATTACAGAAATTCATAGATAAAAATTTGGCAAGGGGTTTTATCCAACCAGTGAAGCCCAAAACCGCAGCTCCTGTATTGTTTCGTCAAAAGAAGGATGTGTCTCTTTGTTTCTGCATAGATTACAGATTTCTCAACACAGTGAGTGAGAGTAATCTTTACCCCCTCCCTCTGATGAAAGACATGCTAGCACACTTGTTGAAAGGAAAAATCTTTTCAAAACTGGACTTAAGGGAGGCATATTATAGAATTAGAATTAAAGAGAGGGATAAATGGAAAACAGTGTTCAACTGCCCCTTAGGGTGTTTCCAATTCAGAGTTTTGCCTTTCGGACTTCAGGGGGCACCCACAATGTTCATGCAATTAATAAAAAATGTGCTCCGGGAGCACTTATATAAACGGGTGCTTGTTTACCTGGATGACATCCTAATATTTACTGAAACAAAAGAGGAGCATGTAAAGCTGGTCAGAGCAGTACTGAAAAAATGGCAAGCAGCCCACTTGTATTCCAAATTATCTAAATGTGAGTTTTATAAGGAAAAGATTGAGTACCTGGGGTACCGGATCTGTCCAAGTGGCATAGAGATGGATCCTGAAAAGGTCCAGACTGTTCTGGAGTGGGCTCCACCCCGCACCAGGAAACAGTTGCAAAGTTTCCTTGGATTTGCTAATTTTTACCACCAGTTCATCCCCTCCTTCGCACAAATCACATTACCGATTACTAATCTATTAAAGACAAAAGGGGAGGGAAAACTGAAGCCCAGCCAACCTTTAAAATGGACAGTAGAGTGCCAAACCATGTTTGAAAGATTGAAAAGTTTATTTTCCGCGGAACCAGTCCTAAAACACCCTGACACTGACAAACCATTCGTGATTCAAGCTGATACTAGTGATGTGGCCATGGGGGCAGATTAATGCAGAAAAATGATGGAGAAATTACAGCCTTGCGAGTACACATCGAAGAAATTCACAGAGACAGAACAAAGGTGGGCAGTTTGGGAGAAGGAAGCCTATGCCGTCCTTATCTGGCAGCATTTCCTGGAAGGGAATAAAATCCCCTTCCAGGTATGGACCAACCACAAGAACCTGGAAGCACTAAAAATGCCCAAGAAACTGACCCCTAAATAAGCGAGGTGGTTTCACTATTTCCATCGATTTAATTTCACCCTAAAGCAGTGGTGGCGAACCTTTTAGAGACCGAGTGCCCAAACTGAAACCCAAAACCCACTTATGTATCGCTGGGTGCTGGGTGGGCATGGACCGCTGGGTGGGTGTGGCCCGCCAGGTGGGTGTGGCCCGCTGGGTGGGTGTGGCTATGGTGGTCATGGCAGACTGGGTGGGCATGGTTACGGTGGTCATGGCAGACTGGGTGGGTGTGGCCAGGGTGGGCATGGCCAGCTCAATGTTGCTCCTGGGGAGGGATGCCTATGTGGGCCGGGCAGGGTTGGGGAAGATCTAGGGAGTCTCTGGCAGGTGGGGTAGTGGGCAGGAGGGCATCTTGCTCAGCTGATGACTTGGGGGGGGAAGGGGGCAGCTACAACCCTTCCCAAACACTGCCATCTCATGAAAGCAGGATGAAAACTCCAAAAAGTGACAAGGAAAAAAGTTAAAACAGATGAGTGTCTCGCGATGGTTTTCTTTCCTGGGGGGGAGGCTCCTGAACCCCGCAGCTCTTCCGAGGAGGAGAGTGAGGAGGGTCTGTGCTGGGATCGGGGCTCCTTGTGCCTTCCGCTGCCCATCTGAACTCTTCTGCCACAAATGCCGTGGCTACACTTGCCTGGCAGGTCGGGGGCGCGCTCGTGCTCGGGGATGCACATGCTGCCTCGCTTGCTGTGCCGGGGCTGTGCCAGACTGGGCTGGGCGCAGAGCCACCTCGCCGCTTCTTCCCCCATGGACATCGGGAGCGCCCACTCCACCTACCACTCGTCCCAGGGCAGCTGCCACCATCTGGCACTCTCCAGCCCATCGCCGGCCAGCTGGGCGTGATGGGATGCCTCCTTTTGGGCTCCCTTGGCCTCTGCCCCCTCCAGGCTGGGGCTGGTCAGATTCCCCACGTGGGCAGCACTGCGCCCGTCCCCAGCCAGTCTTTCTCCTCCATCCTCCTCCTCCTACGGGCAGACCAGGGCTTACTGAGCCGGGCGGCGCCTCTCCCCACACGCGTCCTCAGGCAGAGGAGCCAGGCAGCTGCAGCTCTCACTCCCCTCTGGCCTCCATCTGCCTGAGGCACGGAAAGCGAGGCAGCAGCCCCACATGTGTCTGACCCAACCCTCACAGAGCACCGTTCTCCCACCACCCCGACCCAACCCTTGCAGAGTGCCCTCCTCCCACCACTCCCACCCAACCCTCGCAGAGCACTGACCCAGTTCCTTACCTCCGCCCGGCTTGTTCTACAGACTCATGACAACGGCATTGGACAGGAGGCGGCAAACGGCCGGTTTTGGCATGATGCAGCTGTTTGCTGCCTCGCGTATTGCGCCCAATGCTGCTGCAATGTGGAACAAGTGAGGCAGGTTTCCCCCCCCCCAGGTGCCGCACGGATCGCCCTGCCGCTGCCACCGTTTACCCCCCACCTGCCGCACGGATCGCGCTGCTGCCACCGTCATTTCCCCCCCACCCCACACGGATTGCCCAGCCACCCCTGCCATTTCCTCCCTACCCCTGCATGGATCGGCCTGCTGCTACTGCTTGGAAAAGGCCTCCTGATCCTGGATCGGGCCGCTGGGGGGCTGCAAAATCTCCCCACGGCCATGGATCTGGGCTCTGGAGGCATGGAAAAGGCCTCTGCCGCCCAGATCTATGGCTGCAGAGCGATTTTGCGCCCCCCCCCCCATGGCCAATCTGGGCAGCAGAGGCCTTTTATGGGCCTCTGGAGCCCGGATCTGGTCACTGGGGTGTCACAAAATCACCCCGCGGTCATGGATCCAAGCTCCGGAGGCTTTGAAAAGACCTCTGCCGCCTGGATCAGCCCAGGGGTGGGGGTGCAAAATCGCTCTGCAACCATAGATGCGGGTGGCAGAGGCCTTTTGCAGGCCTCCAGAGCCTGGATCGGGCCGGTGGGGCACCGCAAAATCATTCCGCGGCCATGGATCTGAGCTCCGGAGACTTGGAAATGACCTCTGCCACCTGGATCTATGGCTACAGAGTGATTTTGCCCCCCCCCATGGCCAATCCAGGCAGCAGAGGCCTTTTCCAAGCCTCTGGAGCTCAGATCCATGGTCGCAGGACGATTTTGCGACCTCCCAGCAGCCCGATCCGAGGCTTACCTGGACTCGCACTGGTAGCTGCCTCCACCATGCAGCCCAGATCCACCCAGCTCTTGCAGCTGTTCCCTGACTCCCAGTGCAGAGAGAAAGAAAGCGAGAGTGCAGGCGCATGTGGAGAGGTGGAGGGGAGCAGCTTGGCTCCGCCTCCCTCTGGGGTGATGACACGCGTGCCCACAGGGATGGCTCTGCGTGCCCTAAAGCATTTACCGGGAGAAAAAAATTCCTTGTGGACATGCTGTCCAGACTGCCACAATACAACAGCAATAAGACAGAAATAACAGACCCACTCATGCCATCAAAACAGCTAGCGGTGCAAGCCACCACGCAGGCACAAGCCAAAACCCAGAAACTCCTAGCAAGCCAAGCTGGGATTGAATTCAAAAAAGCACTAAAGACCGATGAATGGTTCCTAAGCCACAAAAACCTATGCACAATGACTGATGGACTGCCTTGGGTGGGAGGGAAACTGTACATTCCAAAAAGCCAGAGACTGACTTTCATGCAGTTTTGCCATGACTCAAAATCAGCAGGACATTTCGGGTTTGTGAAAACTCTACACCAAGTGAAACGGCAGTTTTGGTGGCCATCGATAAAAAAGGACATGTGGCTAGTTGCCCAATATGTGCTGCCGCAAAAAGGAGACAGGGGAAATCCCCAAGACTGTTGCAAACAGTAGCAACCCCGTCAGCACCTTGGAAGGAAATTTCTATGGACTTTATCGTGGAATTACCAGAAAGTGGGGGGAACACAGTTATTTGGGTTGTAATGGATTTGTTTTCTAAGCAAGTGCATTTTATTCCATGCCCAAAAATCCCCACAGCAAAGACTTCAGTGAAGTTATTTGTTCAGCACATCTATCGACTTCATGGGGCCCCACAATGGATCACATCAGATAGAGGGGTGCAATTCACTTCAGAGTTTTGGAAAGCATTCCTGGAACTTTTGGGGACCACTCAGGGACTGTCATCTAGTCATCATCCCCAAACAAATGGTGGGACTGAACATTCAAACTCAGTACTAGAACAGTATTTAAGATGCTTCATAATTACCAGCAAGACAATTGGACCAACCTACTCCCATTCACAGAAGTCACTTATAATAACTCAGTGCATTCCAGCACAGGCTACACTCCATTCCAAGTAGCAACAGGACAAAGCTTCAACCCAATGCCTGAGTTACCCTCTAACGAGCCAACCATCCCCTCCCTGAAAGAATGGATTACACAACTCCAAAACACCTGGCTGGTTGTGAGAAAGGCTTTAGATGAAGCTAGGGAAGCTTATAAATTCCAGGCAGACAAAAAACAAATTGAACCCAAACCATTCCAAGTAGGGGAGAAAGTATATCTCTCAACAAAATACCTAAAATCCCTGCAACCCTCAAAGAAGCTAGGGACAAAATTTGTGGGACCTTTCCCCATTAAAAGAATAATCAATCCAATTACAGTAGAATTGGAGTTCCCTAAGACGCTCAGACAAGTTCACCCAATTTTTCACTGCAATCTTTTAAAACGTGAGTTGCAATCACCCTTAAGGCCGGCTGCAGCTCCTCCCCCTCCTCCAATCATGGTAGAAGGCAAACAGCATTTTGAAATCAAGGAGATTTTAGATTCTAGGAAACATCATGGTTCCACCCAATACCTGGTGGCATGGAAACATCTGCCTCCCTCCCAGAACAAATGAGTTCAGAAATGTCACCTTAGAGCTCCTAGATTACTTAGTAAGTTTCATGCTAAATATCCGGATAAACCAGAGTAACCTTTATTTATATCTCTCTTTGTTTTGTTTTTCTATAGGTGGATCTCTCTCTCTCTTTTTAAGGGGAGCATGTCAGAACCCATTTCTTTAGCGGGGGGGGGGGGCTTAGTTCTGTTCCTTTTCGGTTTCTTTCTATGGGTTCTGTTATTCTCTGGAGGGAGGGGGGAGGATCTAGGGAATGAATCTTTTCTCCTTATGCATAGCCGCTACAATGTATTTGCTCCCTCTTTTCTATCTGCTTGGCAAGGAAGTAACAGGCAGTGGAGAGAAAGCAGAGCTGCTTAACTCATTCTTTGCATCAGTCTTCATGCAAAAAGAAACTATAGTCCAACCTACCAAAAATAACTATAAAAGACAGACAAGAAATAAAAATTAAAATAAGCAAGAAAATGGTAAAATAATACCTGCCTGAATTTGATGAATATAAATATAAATAAATATAAATTACCAGGACCTGATGGATTACATCCCAGAGTTCAGAAGGAGCTAGCAAATGTTATCTCAGAAACATTGTACCATATTGTTAAAAAAATCCTGGAGCACTGAAGAACTAGCAGAGGATTGGAAAAGAGCTGATATGGTTCCCATCTTCAAAAAAAGACCCAGGAAACTACAGACCAATCAGCCTAACACCAATAGCTGGAAGATACTGGAAAAAATAATTAAAAAACAGATCTGTCAACATCTAGAAGCAAATAAAGTTATAACTACTGTAATAATCAGCATGGCTTTGCTAAAAACAGATCATGCCAAACCAATCTTATGTCATTCTTTGACAGAGAGACTAAATTAGTAGACCAGAGAAATGCTGTGGACATAGTATACTTAGACTTCAGCAAGGCATTTGACAAAGTAGACAACAACCTATTTCTTAATAAACTAGAAAAATGTGAGATAGATAGCATCACCACCAGATGGATTTGTAACTGACTGACAAACCATACTCAATGAGTTGTTCTTAATGGTACTACAGCTACATGGAGGAAAGTAAGCAGTAGGCTACCACAAGGTTTCTTCTTAGGCCCAGTACTTTTCAATATCTTCATAAATGACTTAGATGAAGGAATAGAAAGGGAACTCATCAAATTTGCAGATGACACTAAGCTGGCAGGAATAGCCAATACCCCAGAAGACTAGCTCAGGATTCAAAAAGGTCTTGACAGAGTTGAACAATGGGCCCTGTCCAACAAAATGAAATTTAAGGTGGAGAAAAGCAAGGTTTTACACCTAGGCAGGAAAAATCAAAGATACAAGTACAGATTAGGCGAAACCTGGCTCAAAAACAGTAACTGTGAGAGGAACTTTGGAGTCCTAGTGGATAATCACTTAAATATGAGCCAGCAGTGTGCAGCAGCAGCCAAAAAAGCTAATACAATTATTGGTTGTATAAACAGAGGCGTAGAATCAAAATCATGTGAAGTATTAGTACCACTTTATAAATCCTTAGAAGGCCACACCTGGAATACTGCATCTAATTTTGGTCACCACATTACAAAAAAGATATTGAGACTTTGGAAAAAGTGCAGAGAAGAGCAACTAAGATGATTAAGTGCTTGGAGACAAAAACATGTGAAGAACTGTTGCAGGAATTGGGTATGGCCAGTCTAGAAAAAGAAGGATTAGGGGTGACATGATAGCAGTGTTCCAGTGTTAGAGGGGCTGCCACAAAGAAGAGGGGGTCAACTTATTTTCCAAAGCACCAAACGGCAAGACAAGATAGAATAGATGGAAACTAATGAAGGAGAGAAGCAACCTGGAATTAAGGAGAAACTTCCTAACAGTGAGGACAATTAACCAGTGGAACAGCTTGCCTTCAGAAGTTGTAGGTGCTTCATGACTGGAGGTTTGTAAGAAAAGAGTGGACAGCCCCATATCTGAAATGGTAATAGGGTCTCCTGCTTGGGCAGGGGGTTGGTCTAGAAGACCTCCAAGAACCCTTCCAGCTCTATTCTAATTGAAAAATTAGTATACAAATACTTTTCACTTTCTTATCCCAATGGTTGCCATTTGCATGCACCATTATTTCCATGCATTTAGGATGACTGCTGCATCCCAAGGACATGTGACCACAATTTCAAGGGTTCACAAGAGGCTTCCAATAAGCAGAATTAATGGAGCGTACAGAACGGAAATGATAAGTCATGGCAATGTGCTGCCTTGCTTAACAACCATATAATTTGCTTAATGACAGAAGTGGAGATCAGGTTGTAACTCTGGCAAAGTCCATGACGTTTCAACTGGTGATCACAGTACTTAGTGATGGGATTGCCAGTCCCATTTGTGGTTGGTAAGTGAAGACTACTTGTATGAGAAAGCCCTACTTTTGCCTCCTTGAACACCTGAATGAAAGGTAGAATATAAATATAATAATGAAATAATATTTAATAATAAAAAGCAGAAACATTATATAGTTTTTTGGTCATCACATTAGTAAATATATGAGAAGACTACAGAGATTCAAAATTCTTGGCTAATAGGCAACATTTAATGATATTAATAATTAATCTTTGAAATTCAATACTAACACCAAATTTTGAAACTGATTTTTTTAATTTTATTCTATATTAAATGTATTTCCTAAAACATGTTCATTGGAGACGTATACATGAAAAGTAATTATATTTTGAGGTCTTACAATCCCATACATCTGGAAAGACAAAGTCATCCATTTTACCTGTGGAATTTTATAAGTCTCTAAAATAGTTGCCATATCACTAAAGATTCCTGGATCAATATTCCCAACAATTGATAGGAGTTTGTTCAGGATGCCACACTTGTAATTGGGTACATATCTGTTCTGACTAGAGAAAAGTTCCATTTTGGCATGATAGCCAACATACCTATCATGGATTTTGAAGCCCAAAGTGATATTAGATAAGAACTGGAAGTCTTCATTTATCTTCTTCACAGAAAATACCATGGTTAAGATATGATGATAATATTTAGTCAGGACTCTGCAACAAGAATTATATGCTGTAGCAAATGGAATTCTGCATCTTTAAAGAACAATGAAACTAACTCCATGAAAAAAATGAAGTTAACAAAGTAATAATCACCCTTTCATGTTAAATGATTAAAGACTAAGCTTCCTCAAAATAATCATTTAGAACGTAATAGTCACTATTTCATGTTTTGATGTACAGTATGTACTCTTACCCAGTATGAATATTGTGGAATTATTTTTAAGGGGAATAATCAACTTATTTTCTCTCTGCTATTTTTAAGCAATTCTAATTATGTGAAGCTGACCAGCATAATTGCCAAGCATGTAATATGGTTATTAGCTTCGTGCACCTGAAAAACAGAATTGAATTAATCAATTTTTCTTACACTAGAGGTGGTTTCATTTTAATTTAAATGACTTCAAAAAATGGCAAAAATGGCCTACATTTAGAATTTAGCCTGACTTCAACAAAATATGTGTTAAAGACTGCAAGCAACAATGAATTTTATGGAACCATAAACACTTCTTAAGTAATGCATAAATTGTAGCTTTTTTATTTCTTTATGTGTAATTCAAAACTTTTGAATGTAAGAATACTATAATTTAACCACAAAGCAAAGAGTTTTTCTTCCCCAAAAATATCTGTAAAAATAAGTGATAATGATGTGGTAATTATATCCATGGTGATCTCCACAGGAATGGAGAAATTGGGAAGAAATAATAAAGTGGCCTAAGAATGTCAGAATAAGGATTTTGTCAATAAAAGGACAACAAGAGCAATGGTTCTTCTATCTGGACTCCCCTACTCCCCAGAAAAATATTTCATACTGTGAGAATATTATTCCTAGAAGAAATGTCTCATTTACTGAAATAAAATATGCTGCATGTCTGACTGAACATTATTATTCCTGTGGTTCAATGCAATTTCACACCTTCTGCAGAGTCAGTTTTAAAATCTAATGTTGTAATTCCCATCCCAAGAAAAGGGACTGGTTGATGGGTGGAGGGATTCTGTTCTTGTCTGAATTTAGTAGCTATGAAGTCTGGAAGATTAGTCTGAATTAAAAAAAAAACAATTTAAGAAACATAGGTTTTTGATTATTTTTTCCTTTAAGTACAAGAAAAATGTATCGAGTGAAAAATATAATCCAATTAAAAATTGGGTCTAAAGGATTAGATTAATCACTGTAATAAATTGCATTACATAGAACAACTACTTAATAATTTTATCTAGATTAATATAGATTGTAGGAAGAAAATAATAATGACTTATAGAGATTCACCCACAAGAGAATAATGGGGATCTTTCTCAAAGCTTCCTACGTCTCTAGTTATGAAGACAAAAGAAGTCATACCACCAATGATTAGGTCACCTGGTTGGAAATATTTGTGCTCAATTGGGATAGGCTCATGGATGCTGCATTTTATTGGTTGAGTGTTGCAAACCATATGTGGCAATAGTAGTAGGAGAAGATTCAATATCATCAAAATAAATATTAATTTGACAAAGTTTCTCTCATTGCCATAAAATTCTTAAGAATCCTACAAATTGGATGAGATTGAATTGAATCTCTGTTCCTCACATGACTTCCATTCTGTGATGAATCTTAGAATGTAAATGGCTTTAAAAGAGCATTCTGATTATTTATTTGTCATTCAAGGCTTTGAGGAACAGCAAAGTTAATAATAGTCTTTTTGATAATTATAAGAGAAAGAGAAAATTGCAACTTTCAAATTATTAATGAAATAGTAAGGTTGGAATGAACCAATAAGTCATCATATAATGTCAGAAAAGTTTTTGAGATGGGGGAAGAGAGTCATGGCAAAGATGAAGACATTCATGCTGCACTCAGAAGCCAGGCCAAAATCTTTCCCACCACCCCAAATAAATTTAGAGAATACTAGAATAGAATAGAATAGAATAGAATAGAATAGAATAGAATAGAATAGAATAGAATAGAATAGAATAGAATAGAATAGAATAGAATAGAATAGAATAGAATAGAATAATAACTTTATTGTCACTTTGAATGTACACTAATCGGCATACATTAAAATGAAATTTCATTGCATACAGCTCTCAAAGGGTCACCACCTCCAATATACGCTACATAAATATGACAAAAATAAATAAGTACAGAATTATGCATATACCCACATATATTATATGACACAGAGAAACAACACAGTCTAGTTTGGATTATCTATACATGTGCATGGCGAGAAAAGCGAATCTTGCGAGAATGAATATTACACCTTTTTTCATCTATTTGCAAGAAAGCTCCTAGGAATAGTAGTATTTTGCTTAATGTGGAACTTGTCTATTAACATGAGGGAAAATGCAAAATAATGTCAATGTTCATAAAAAGAGGATCTTAAAACAGGACCTGCAAATTGAAATGTCCATAGTCCTTGAGTTTATGCTTCTCTTCTTTTAAATTGAAGAAGTGTTCTTTGTTTATTCCTTGTCTCAGATTAGTATTTAATTAAGAAACAATTTTTAACAGTATCTAACGATAACATGTAATAAAAACTCAAATGTATTTCTATGTTTCTGAGCAGAACGCTTCCTAAATATCAGCATACAGTTAAATTTTGATCATTTACATACATTCAACCTATACAAACAGAAAAAAATAACATTAATGATAATCAATATTTAAAATTTTCTAGAAGAATTAGATATTATTAAAGTAGTAAAATGTGAAGCTCTTATAAGTTTTTGAAAATTACCCAGTAGAATCTGAAAACGGATATATCCCAAAAATCTTCCAGGTCATGATCTGGAAAAATGTAAAATATTATTAGTGGGGAAAATATCCTGTTGGGATATATGAACAAAATGTTAATATTCTTCAATATTTCTTATTACCAATTTTGTCTGAAATCTTTCTTTATGGACACAAGATATATAATACATAAGGACAGTGGCAATACCTAGTCCATAAATTAGAAAAAAAGAAATGACATTCAGAAATTTCAAATATTTTTCAGATATTTAAACCAGGTAATTAAACATTTGCTGAATGCCTACCAACCACATTTAACAGCCTGCCAATAAGTATAATTTTCAAGAATAGCCTCCTCTTATGCCTGAAGAGAAAAATTTTCAATCAGTGTGTACTACTTGCTCTAACATATGCCAGTGAAACATATACACTAGCCTCACAATCAATACAAAAGCTACAAGTGGTGCAAAAGACACTGGAAAGACACATGTTCGACATTACAAGACAAGATAAAAAGACCTGCACATGGATTAGAGAACAAATAAAAGTACATGATATCAACAAGAGAGTAAAAGAATTGAAATGGAAATGGGCTGGTCACAAACCAAGAAGAACTGATGGCAGGTGGTCCAAAGCAATCATAGAATGGATCCCACTTGATAAAAAGCATCCATGAAAGAGACCTAAAACAAGATGGATTGATGACATCAACAAGTATGGCAGGCCCAATTGGCAAAAGAAAGCTCAGGACTGAATTGGATGGAAACATGCGGAAGAGGCCTTCATCCTGCAGTGGATAGAAAATGGTTAAAATGATGATGATGAATTAAACATTTGTAGACAAATGATTTTACTATTTTTCCCTGTTTAATAAAGAAGTAAATTAATCATATTCCATATATGTACATTTTTCAATGATTATAAAGAAGGGATTGTTATACATTTGTAGCAGGTAGCTTTTAAAATTTACTGCATATCATTGAATGGTGATATGTATATGTGTAACATAATAAAGCCCTAAGCAGTCTTAAAAAACACTGAAAACCCCAGTCTCAGGGTTACTACATGGACCTTTCAGTTTGCTTTGATCTCTTCTGATGTGGGAAAGAATTTGGGTCTTTCTATTTGGTTTCACTGTTGATTTTACAGTTCTTGTGTATGTCAAGTTGTCTACAGTCACCTAGAACAGGGCAGTCTAGAAATCTGATCAATGAATGAATGAATGAATGAATGAATGAATGAATGAATGAATGAATGAATGAATGAATGAATGAATGAATGAATGAATGAATGAACGAACGAACAGAGGAACGAATGAGAAAGCAAAATGATAGAAGTTGTAGAAGATCATTTCTGGAATTCATCAGACTGCTCAATAATAACAAGTATGAACTCAACTCCATCGAATTTGATTTCTGAATAGTTCCTCCCCTTTTTATTTCTCCATTTGATTATTGAGACCTGGTTATAACTGTCATAAAATTGAGTTCAAGCCACTCAAAACAAAGTTTTCCAATAGTTCTTTTATTCTTGTGTTATTCGGATAAAAAGCAAAGCAAGTGTGCAACCAAACTTAATTAGTTCCTTTATATTTGTACATATACTTCTCTAATTTTAAAGTTATCTTACTACCATAAGCTATGCCCAACAAGGCTATTCAAATAGCTATGCTCAACAAGGTTACTCAATTAGCTATGCCCAATAAGGCTATTCAAGTTACTATGCCCAACAAGACTATTCAAATAAATATGCCCAACAAGGCTATTCAGATTACTATGCCCAACAAGGCTACTCAAGTTGCTGTAAGTATTGCTGCCCAACTAAGCTACACATTCACACAATACTCACATACATTCTCAACACAGGTGATCAGGCTGCATTAGAGAAGGCTGGGAAACAGACTCAGGGTGTCCCCTGCTCCAACACTTCAGTGTCCGGATTCATTCCAGTCTTCTCTTTATACCCAACTTGTTTACTCAGAATTCATATGTATGGTACATCTTGCCCTGGTCACGTCGGGAACTTTACATTCTTACTTTCTGTTCCAGGACTCCATAAAAATGCAATCCACTGCATTCTGTACACCCACTAATGTTCTACCTGGTATCACCAACAACAAATCATTCATACACACACTCAGAATCTTTCCTTATCAGTAGTACACACATTTCAGCAACATGAGGTTCCTAATGAGTTCATGAAAAGGCTAACTATAGTTTTATTACAGGCCCTCTATATTCATAACTTATATCATATTTGTGATATATTCATAACAGATAGCATAAAATATGTAACACGAAGCATATGTAAGACTTTAACCAAAAAGACCTTTCATAGTAGTAATTAGAGAAAACTTAATTCATTTTGTAAAGGAATATGGATGGTATCTGTTTTCCTAAATCTCAGGTCCTCTAAAACTAACAAAGGCCTGAGATTTTCTGTAGGGTTCTGTAGAGTATCTTAACTGTTCGTGGTACTGCAAACTTGTTGACAGAGAATTCTGATGTTGTTCCTAGGATGCATCAGATCAGCCTGGGAAAGTGGCACCTCATCCAAAGTCAAGCATGAAGTATCATCTGGTCCTAGGGGCCAAAAACCCAGGATTGGTCAAAGCTAGATCCTCCCAATCCAGATCCTTGGCCAGCAGTGTCACCACATCACTTGTTCAGCTAGTGGAGATATATTATTAGGTATTATCATCATACTGATAGAAATGAATCCCATACTGACTGATGACATCCCAGAGAAGTTTCAATGGTGAAAGAATCAATACCTGAGGCATCCTACATTGCAGGCGCCTAGGCCTCGACCGTTCCTCTCCAACCAACACTGACTAGAAAGGGCCAAGGAGGAGAACCACAATAACGCAATGCCTCCCACTCCCAACACCTGAATTATACCATGATTGATGATATTGAAAGCCACTGAAAGGTCCAGGAGGGCCATAATGGTTGCACTATTTCCATCCTGAGACCTCCAAAAGTCATCAAGAAGTGTAACCAATGCCTTTCAGTGCTGTGTCCTGAAATGAACCCAGAGAGAATTTTGAATTCTTATTTCCATCAATGGCCCTAGACTAGTCTCTGAAGTCTTCTTGGCAATATTTTGAAACAATTTTTCCCCTACCTTCTTCTTAGGGCTCAGCAACAGTATTGGCCCAAAGTAACCCAGTTGGTTTCATGACAAAGCAGGACTATAGCCCATGGCTTAACCACCACACCAAACTGGCCTTCAACCTTTATAATAATATTGGTGTAAATACAGTACTTTACATATTTTCCCTGTCTTTTTAAGCTTGACAGCAACATATGCTTGGAAAAACAATACTAATTTAAGTAATCAATCAACTATTCCTGATTTTCAGACATTTTGAATTATTACCTTGTAAACCATTCTTCCCAGTATTTGATATTTATTTGTTAAATGATGTTGAGCTACTCTTTGGATATCTCTGGATCTGTTTGGAGATTTTAAAGAAGAAATTAGGCAACCATTTATCTGAAATGGTATAGGATTTGCTGCTTGAGAATGTTTGGACTAACCCTCTGCTTGGGGTTTGACTAGAACACCTCCAAGATCCCTTCCAACTCTGTTATTCTATTATTCCCAATCATTTAAGCAAAATCAACTGCAATCAGACCTTCTTTATTAAAACTTCTGGGACAGGTGATGTCTTCCTCATGAATGGTGAACTTTTGGTCTTTGGCAACACAAGGATCCCAGTCCCCAACTTTAACTCAATGGAAGGACTGGTTGGGGAATGTGACCCAGTTCTCCATATCCAGTTCTGTAACCGGTTCACTATTTTCATCAAAGGAAATTTCATCCTCCACACTGTTGTTAAATGAATCTCTTCAAAAAGAAATGAAGCTATATATAAAAAAATGGAGAAAGAAAGTATACTCAATGTATAAAACTATGTGATACATATCAGTCTTTTTACTTGGAATATTTAAATATGTGGCAAACTACCCCTACTCTAAGGTTCTAATGTCCCTCTCCAGTGGTCCTTGAACCAAAAACACGCTGTTACACTCTGCCTTTCAATAATTAAAAATAATCCCACCCAAGAAACCATATGTGTTAATATGCCAGAAATAATCAGCTTGCATTATTTTTGCAAGAACTTTAAGAATCTTCTACTGTTTTTTAGAGATAAACTGAACAGGGACACTAGATCATTTTAATATCTAAAGTAACCTTTCAAATTAAGCAGCTATAGAAAGAAAAAAGTAGGCAAATGTTGAAATAACTTTTCAAAATGTCAATATTTTTCTGTAATGCTAAAAATTCCTCAATTCATATTTCTACTCAGTAAATAAAGAAGGGAAATGAAGGAAGGCAAAAATAGCTGAGAGTTTAAATCAGATTGAGAACAAAGAGGAAAACATAGATTCTGGGAAATGCTGCAGACATGCTCTGAGCAAATGGTTGCTCTGGTCTTCAGACCTTATGATTAAAAAAAGAAAGAGATTGAAAATAGGCCTATCTTTTGTTCTGTTTTTTCTCTCTCCCTCTTCCCTTTTCTTTTCCTTTCCTTTCTCACACTGGATATCCCCACCACCACCCCCTTTGCCTTTAAACAGCAAGGACCAGTTGGTTGGGCTGCGCATTGTTGCTTTTTTGCTAAAGTGTGTCATTTGTGAATACCTCCTAAATCTTATGCACAATCTGTCTGTACAACACATTTTAAAAAATTCTATCGACTGTATACTTTTTTGCTTCTCTGGCCTTATTCTCTGCACAATCCCCTTCAAAACAGCTTACCTTTCACTATATTTTACTGGCTATATTTTACTGTGTGTATATGAGAAATGTCATTTGGATGCGAGTTAATTTCTCTACATTCTCTACCATTATTGGTTTTCTGAGGACAATGAACAAGATTTGTTCCATCTCTTATTTCTACAGCACTTTCTGGAAGTGAGCTTAGAAGCAGAATAATTACTTCTGTTTATATACATAATGTATTTCTTATATGTGTCCATAATTATATACATATATACAGTACCTGCCTTTCAAAGAGCCTTAGAATTTCTTATATTTCATTCACAGGCTGATTTAGTTCACTTCACTTAAGCTCTGATTTCATAGCTTCTTAAAAGATACCTTTTGAAAGCATGATCCTTTTCTCATACATTGTGTAAGGGTTTGCCAAATATACTTGGAATCAGTGGTGGGATTCAAATATGTGAACAACTGGTTCTCTGTGTGGATGCCGCTTCTGGAAGTCCATTCTGGGCCTGGGGAACAAAAAATTAGCTACTGGTTCTGCCGAACTGGTGCGAACTGGCTGAATCCCAGCACTGCTTGGAATGATCTAAATCACAAAGTTGAATGAAGATCAAGTCATGGATTACAAGATAGGCCATTTTTCCTGCTCAGACATTTCTACTGTCCAAGATAATTGGATCCCACTCTGGGTTCAAGGGTCTTTTTCTAGTACAAAGCAAATGCCTTGTGGCCTCAGAGGTATTTTTATTCATTCCTAAGAACTAGGTGCTGTATCAAATGAAAATCTGCATCTATAAAGGGTAGGACACTAAACTTCATAGAAAAAACCCCCAAAGTCTTACAAAACAATAATTACACTTTTCTGTTAACTGATTAATAAATTAAGCTTGAAAGAAAAGATTTAGAAGATAATAGTCACTGTTTCATATTAATTGATGTATATATTATTACTCAGTATAAATATTGTGGACATATTTTAAGGGGAATAATCACAGGGATTTTGTAATCTCTTTGCTATTTTTAAGAAACACTAATTATAAGAAGCTGACCAGAATCATTACCAAGAATGTATCACTGTATTCTCAAGAAGTAAAATTGGATTAATCACTTTTATTTACACTAGATGGTTTTATTTTAAATTAAGTGACTGCAAAATAGCCTAAATAGCATAACTTTAGAACTTAGTGTGACTTCAACAAGATATATATAGAAAATTACTTCTATCTTGCTGAACTACAAACAACAAAGCTTTTATAGCATCACAAACTCTTCCTAAGTAATGCATATATTTTAGTTCTTTCTATTATGCTAATAAATTTTCTGAATATAAGAAACTACTGTAATTTAACCAAAATTCAAAGAGTTTTCTTTTATAAAAAAACTGTAAAAATTGGTAGTAACGATGTGATATTTTTGATCTTGATAATCATTCTTGTAAGAACCCATTGCAATGAAACAAAATCGGAAGGAAATAATTAGGAAGATTAAGAAAGGCAGAATTAGGATTTTACCAAAAAAAAGAACATTGAGACCATATGGACATCCTGTCTGTCCCTCCCCAACAAAAAAAACCTCCCTCACTTTCAATTCATATGAAAATTATTCCTGGAAGAAAACTCATGCCTCATTTACTGAGATAAAGTATGTTGTGTGCCTTGACTGAATGTTACTATTCCTATGGTTCGATGCAATTTCACATATTCTGCAGATTCAATTTTAGAGGCTGATGTTGTAATTCCCATCCCAAGGGAAGGGATTGGAGGGTTGGAGGGATTCTTTCTCGCATGAATGTAGTAGCCATGAGGTTTTGAATGATTACTTTGATTTTAAAAAATTATAATAATAATTTAAAGGAACATAGTTTATACCAATGAAGAAGAATATTTGTACCTCAGGGTTGAAATGAGGGGTCCTTAGTGCTCTCTGAGCTTGCTTGTTTTCTTGCAGACATTTCATTACCCTAACTAGGTAACATCATTAGTGCTAGTAAGGAGTGCTGTTTGCTATCTGTTTATGTTCTGGTGTCTTGCCTGTTTGGGTGGGTGGGGGCAGTTTTAGGGATTATTTGGTTGGGCTGTTTACTAATAGCTCTGTGGCAGTTTCTTGATTGGGGTATTGCTTACTTGATTGTTGGTCTGAAGGTGACCTTGGAGTTAATCTATGCCGATCTGAGTGCTGATTACTGGTGGAGTCTTTTTCTCTTTTGGGCTGGTTGATTGTCTCTTTTGCACAATCTATAGATGTTGTTAATGTCTATGTGTCTATTGATGGCTGAATTGTCCGAGTGTCCGGCTTCTAGAAATTCCCTGGAATTTTTGGATTTGACTGGTCTAGGATTCATTTTCCCAATTGAACCTATGGTTAAATCTGTCTATATGTTGTGAAATTAAAGAATTTTCATCAAAGTTTGTGCATATGGACAATTTGGTAGGACACTTTGGATATATAACATTGTTAAAGGTTGATGGAGAGAAGTTATCCTAAAATAATTATTTTAGATTTGATAGAATTGTCATCCTTGACTTGTCCTTCTGTGGCAGGCCCATACATAAATAGATACTGTTTTCACATTTGTGCAATGGGGAGCAGGGCACACCCCAGTACATATTCAGAGAGGAGATATAAAGAAGACTACATTTTATACCATATACAGTATGATTGATCTAAATACATAGCTTTGACTTTTGGTCTATGTAATGTTGCTTATATTGTTCAATATTTGATGAATGATGTTTTCCAGGACCAGCATATCATAATTTATCTGGATGACATACTCATATACTCTGTTTTGCTCCAAACACGAAAGACAACCTCCAGATTTTATTACAATGCCTTTGAAAGCATCATCTGATTGCCAGAAATGACAAATGGAGCTATAGGTCTTTTGGGCTATCACATCCGATATATTAGCATTAGCCTGGACCCTGATAAGGTAAAAGCCCTCCAGATGTGGCAATCCCCAAACAGATCCAAAAACTTCCAAGACACACACACACAGAGAGAGAGGGGGGAGGGAGGGAGGGAGGGAGGGAAAGAGGGAGAAAGAGAAAGAGAAAGAGAAAGAGATATTTATACATGTGTGTATAAATATATAGCTGACTTCAAATATTGAGATATTAGACTGGCCAACATTGTATTTCATTTATTTCCACTAATATTTCTGTACAATTCTCTATTATACATAGAAACATTTAGTTCAATCTATTGAACTTTCATTTTCAGGAGCTTTCCAACTTCTAATTTAAACATCTTTTTGAGATCTGTTTCTTGACCTTGTCAATGGATGTGGTAAACTTGCAGTTAATTAAACTTATATACTTCCATTGTCAAGGAACTCTTGGCAACTCACAATATCATAAAAGCAGATGTGAAAATGTTAAAGCATATTAAAATGAACAAAGATTAAATAAATTAAAAACCAGAATACAATGGGGTTGAGATGGTATATTCTTCCTAGTCTACTAATAATCTCCAACATGTAATGTCCCCATTGGGGTCCCCAGGCCCATAGGCAGAACCAGGTTTTGAGGCTCTTTTGGAAGGACAAAAAGGTGGGGTTGGATCTGAAAAGAGGCGTGATATTTCAGAAGGTGAGAGCTATGGTAGTCATGCCTCTTCTACTGGAATGAATGGGATTGTCAATCCCATTGGGATGAGATATTTCATCAGGTACCCTGGTGAAGGATTTTAAGATTTCAAATCTTGAATTTGACCTGGAAGTAAATTGGCTACCAGTGCACTTCATGCAACAGCAGTGTCACCATGGCCAACGTAGGGGCCTCTATGACAGTCTATGTGGCTGCATTCTCTGCAAGCTGTAGTTTCCAAATATTCTTCAATGGTAGCCCCATGTAGGGCACAATTCAGCAGACCAAAAGTGAGATGACTAGGGATTAAGTGACTGAATATAGGGATTCACAATATAGAAAAGGGCACAAATGGCACAAAACACAAAGTAATGCAAAGGCCCTCCCAGCCATGACTGCTACCTGCCCTTTGAGCAGGAGATGTACATCTGGAAGAACTCCCAAGTTGTGCATGGGTTTTTTCAGGAATAATGCAATCCCATTCAGAATTAAAGTCCCAAATCCTGAATCTCCATAAATCCGTAGCCATTCAATCTTACCAAGTAGAGCCAAAGCCTGTTTTATTTATTTTTTATTTATTTTATTTACATCCTGCTTTTATTATTTTTACAAATAACTCAAGGCAGCAAATACATCCAACAAACCTTCTTCCTCCTATTTTCCCCAAAACAACAATCTTAGGAGGTGAGATGGCTGAGAGAGAATGACTGGCCCAAAGTCACCTAGCTGGCTTTCATGGTTAAGGCAGGACTTGAAATCACATTCTTCCACTTTCTAGCCTAGTGCCTTAACCACTAGACAAAACTGGCTTTTATCTCCCATCTAGACACTCACAACCTCCAGGCCTCATGAATGGGCAGCAACAGCAATACTTAGGTCACCTAGGATGGAAATGAAAACTCATGCCATGATGGCAAATGACCAGCAGTTTCATGTAGATATTAAAAATGAGCTGAGAGAGTACCGAACAGTGCATCGTGCCACAAAAGAGTAGCCTATCAATACCAATTAGGTCTGTCCTGTCAGGCACAAGGAATCAGGAAGCAAGGTAGTTCAAATGACTATAGGTCATTTGCATGTTAATGTTCTCTACAAGAATCTAAACTACTAACCATCAAAGCAAATTGGCAGTAGATAAAAGTAAATAGAATGCAGGGTGGGCTGGACTTAGATCTCTTGTGGGCATGGAGAGATTAGAGACTAATGATGCACTTGGCTCCTTCCTTGGGCTTAGTCTGGTCATCTCCTACATGGCTTTGAAGAAAGAAGCCAAACCAGATAAGACTGTGTCACCTAGCCCAGATCCCATAGCTGGCCCAAAAGGATCTCCTTAAAAGATCCTGGGCATGTTCCCTCTTGCAGTGATCAATTTATCACTGCCTGAACCCATCTGGAGGTCACAATACTGGAGGCTTTCACCAACCATGACATAGAAGGATCTAATTGAAAGGTAGCATCAAGGACCCTGTCAACTTCAGCAGGTCCAACAGAATCAAACTGTTCCCCGATAAACCAGTAAGTTCACTCCCTGGGCATCTCTAATGGATCTGCTCCAAATTTGGACTCCAACTGAGAACAGATCTATGAGACTTTGTAAGGTGTCACATGTAGTCCTCTGCACAATCTTGAAGATAATCATCCAAGCTGTCTTTTTCCAGGAGAACCAATTATCTCTGAATAGGGTCACTAGGTGACATTGTATAGATGCAATAAGAGTGGAGAAAATACTCTATTTCACTACTTACTGCCATGAGGTAGGGCTTAATTGTAGCTCTGGCCTATGTCTGGTTAGATTCATCCCTCATTTTCCTCCAGCAGCACTCTAGCAATCTCTTGGCCCTTTTCAATACTCTGAACGTCACCTTAAACCAGAGGAAGTGCTGGGACTGATGGGTGAAGAGAGGCCATACAGGTGCATTTTGATTCAGAGCCTTTGATTCCAGGATGCAGCAAGAGATTTGGTAAAATCATGCAACAGAAACTCTAGGATATCCCCCAGTATCCTTTGGAACCTGTTTGGCTTCATTCATCAATCACTAATAATGAACTGCTCAAATGGTCCAGTCTCTCTGCAGAGTGGGATAGCATAAGAGAACCTCAAGGACATAAGGGTGTGATCTGAACAAGACAGATGGATATGGGCAGTTTCCTCATTACAGCAAATTGCCTTTGCTTTGATAAGAAAATTATATCTCGACTATGGCTACTGTCCTGAATCAGGCCACAGACGATCTGGGATAGGTCCATGGTTGCCATGGTGGCCATGAACTCCTGAGCCACTTCTGAGACCAACTCTAAGGATGGTAGTGTGAGGTATACCAGGGCCTGAGGAACTCCACTTCCATACCCCAAGATATCCTTCAGCAGCTCAGGCAGGGAGATTGCTACATAGCAGGTTGGTATACCATCAAGAATCCTAACTCAAGCTTGTCCTCTGAGGGCCAAAACATATTTTTGGATGACAACTGCTACCCTCCTGCACTGCCCATGGGTCTTGGGTGATGCCAAATCCTAAACCTGGCTGTATACATCTCCAAGAGCAGGATTCCAGAGTTAGCCAGGTCTCAGTAATGCATGTCAGGTCAGCTTGCACTTCTCCAATAAGGTTGTGAATAAACAGCAGTTTATTTACCAGCAGCAGTTGAACACTCAGGCTTCTGATAGTCTGCTGGGTAGGAGCTGGGTGTGAGCTCAGGGGCCAGAATATGACATTGGTATCAAACATTGGAGGCATATTCCCCTAGCCTGCCTTTAGGCTCCCCTAACAACCTTTGCTCATCACCACTTGAATATATTATCCTCCCCTTGGTCCCCCTAGGTGATTCTTCTTTTCCAACCCTGACCTCTGTCCTCTATGAAGTAGATGTTTGGCCATCCCCTCATCTAACACCACAAGGGAAGTGATGGGGGGGGGGAAAGAGAGCACTTGCAGCCTTTCAACTCATGTTTTCACTGCCAGCAGAAGGTCCCACCCAGTGGTGGGATTCAGCCAGTTCCCACCACTTTGGCAGAACTGGTAGCTAATTTTTTGTTGCTCAGGCCCAGAATGGACTTTTGGAAGCAGCATCCACACAGAGAACCGGTTGTTCACATATTTGAATCCCACCACTGGTCCTACCCCCCCACCCTCTGCCACATACTCTACTCTCTTCTAAGCTGGTCTTTCTCACTGGCCAGAAGTGGAGAGAGCACATTCACCCACCCCCTGTACCCAGCTCTCACTCTGGATGGAGAGCAGCAAAAATCTACTTCCAAGCAGATGAACTCATCTAGGCTACCACCCTAGGAGCAGGTTCCCCAATTGCCTTAGGGCACTCCACCCTCCTCCATTGACAGCACCTCTATCCATTCCTTCACTGCTCTGTCATCATTTATGTGTCATTTCCAGGCCTCTCCTAAAGTCTGCTGAGTACATTAATTTACAAATATTGTGGGGAACTGATTACGTATGATAATGTATGAATCTATTCTATAATCATATAAGATAGATACATTGTGCTGATCGGTTATTCTTACACAAACATATCTTTAAGTAGAAATTAATCAGTTCTCATTGAAAATATGTCCAACAATAAAACCATTACAATTATACAGATGTTGTTTGCCATGGTCACCTTCTAAGATTTATTTTCATTTAATATCCCCAGGATCCCTTCATTTGGATTGCCATCTATCTGACCCAAGAAATTACTCTTGTACATTACAGCTCCATTTCTGAAGGCATCTAATATAAAATGGAATGTCTACTCTGAGATATATTTAAATGTTTTCTTCTTGGTGACCTTAATTTATTCTTCATTATGAGGCTAGAATGAAAAATAAACTTTCTGATCCATAACTTTAGTTTAAATAGGAATATATTAATTAATGAAAAGGAAATTAATCTTTGAAATTAATTCTAAAGTTATCTATGTTTACTTCTTCACATGATCATTGCCATTTATATATATATATTATTTTTGCCAAAAATGCTTCTTTAAGCTGTCACACACACAAAAAGTGCTGCCAACCACATCCTGCTGGGGAGCTCATGCATGTGGGAAGTGTCCAGCCACACAATACTCTTGCTAAGAGACTAAACAATGGCCTATGTTTAAATACCAGATTGCTTGCCGAAACCCCAAACCCAACTCTATCAGGAAATTGGTATTGTCCTACATAGATGGGCTATAGGACCAAGGTTAAATATTTGCAACTCAAGTCCAATCTGAAGAGCAGCTCCATCCAAGCATTTGGATTTTCATCCTATTGAAAATACTTAGGAGGTCAACTTTTCAATCCCAGGCTAGGGTGAGCTTAGAAGCCACTGCAAAGGTTTTCTGAAAAGAAAGAAATCTCTCAATATTTATTAATCTTTTTATTGATTGATTGATTGATTGATTTAGAATTATTGACTGCCTATCTGCAATAGACTTTGATGGTGCACAAAGCTAAAAAAAAGACATGAAAACAAAGACATTAAATCAACAGATAGCCTGAACTACAATGCTCTATCAAAATCCATCAAACAAACTTTGGAACCTTAATCAAATAAACATCAACCCCAGATCTTGGACATGGCCAAGTTTTCAAAGAACCCTAGGAGAGAGGGCACCATCATTAACTTAGGGGGCATGATGAGGGACCACAAGAGAGAATGCATGCATCCTAGAACCCACATGTTGGCAATATTTAATGGATGGGGCATAGAACATACTCTGCTGGAACATATTGGATGGAGAGAAACAATCAGAGACAAATGGTCTCTCAGTTATCCATGTGCCATTCAATTGCTACTGGTTGTTGAAATCATTGATGGCCAACCCCAGCAGTCTCTAACTTTAGCTGACTGAAAAAGGAATTGCAAATGCAACTTGATCACCATTCTGGTCAAGTTCCATTTAGGTTTCATATCTTGCATTCCCATTTTGCTGAGGCTTGAGTATATCTATGATCACAAATTTCACATTATGTGGTCCATAGTAATTATCAGCTTTGGCTCCTTATGTTGTGTATCCTGTATCAACATAGTACTTGAAATCCTAATCATTGAATGCATAGAGAAATCCTGCAGGGCCTTTCCTGTCTGCAGAGTGCTTGAAAATTGAACCAACACCTGATTCTGTGGCAATTATTCTTAGCCTTAGCCCAGTTAGAATTTAAACTTAACAAGTGGCCACAATTGTCTGTACAATGATGCCGGATAAATGTAAGCACATCATATTCACATAGTTATTTGCTAACACCCAGGTTCCTATGGGATATTAAAATCTTATAGAAAATAGGATTGTTGTTGGTATTATTAATATTTTCTCTTTATTAACCATTCTCTGTTGTTTAGTTCTGCCCTAAAAATAATTATGTAGCATTTGGGGAAATATACACAGATAAGCAATCCAGCGCTAGAAGTTAAAATGGTGAAAACCTCCACAGCCACCATGTATTTGCCTTTAGTGCTCAGGTAGGATGGAACAAAAGAGAGCCACACACTGCAGAAGATCAGCATGCTGAATGTGAGACATTTGGCCTCGTTGAAACTGCTGGGGAGATTCCTGGAGAAAAATGCTACTGTGAAACTGGCAGCTGCCAGAAAACCCATGTAGCCCAGGACACAGTAGAACATGGTAACTGAGCCTTCATTGCACTGTAGTATGATTTCCTCTATTTCTGAATGGGTGTCCATGTCAGGAAAAGGGGGGAAAGTGAACAGCCACACTGTGCAGATGCCTGTTTGAATCAGGGAACCAGAAAGAACAATAGAGGTGGCCAGTCCTCTTCCCACCCAGTTTTGCATCCTGGATCCTGGCTTGGTGGCCATGAAAGCCAGAACCACAATGATGGTTTTTGCCAGCACAGAAGAAACAGCCACTGAGAAGATGATGCCGAAGCTAATTTGTCTGAAGAGACATATTATGTTGCCAGGTGCAACAAGAAACTGCAGTGAGCAGAGGAAGCAGAGAATGAGTGAGACGAGTAGAATATAGGTAAGATTTCTATTATTAGCCTTGACAATGGGAGTATTGTGGTACTTCAAAAATGTTGTGAGTACCACAATTGTGCAGAAAGTAAAGAAAAGTGCAAGAGTAACTAAACTTATTCCTATTGGCTCTTCATAGGACAAGAAAGACGTTTTCTTTGGAATACATGAATCTTGGTCCTTATTTGGATATTGATCTTCTGGGCATTTTGAGCAATCACTCATATCTACAATGTATAAATTTATAAACATTTGTTTGCTAGGCATACTGTTATTAGAATCATCACACAGGTTATTTCTTGAAACAGGAGTGGCCCTGACATTATCCACCTTACTATTTCTCTTGTATTTGAGACATAAGGGAACACAGGAAAATATGGGAAAATGTTAATTTCTCGTGAGTTTATGCTTCAGACTTCCAAGGTCCCTTCCAACTCTGTTGTTCTGTTAAATTTCTATTTATTTGTTTAGTTTTTCTGCTACATCTATTTTCAACAAAATCTTGAATAAAATATTACTAAATATAAATACATCAGAGTTTTCTTACTTTCAGATAATTTGTTTAATGTTCTTCAATTCTTATGATATTCTATATGATAAAACAAAATTAAAGCTCACATTCATGAATTCAACTTTTACTGAAGGAAAAAGAGGAAATGTGTCCCTTATTCTCCTTACATGAAAAATTTCTGAAACTTTCTGAATAAAGTAGAAAAGATTTTGTGAAAGTTAAAGTGATTTTCTTTTTTTAAAAAAAGGAAACTATAATCTCAGTGTAAGAGAAACAGAATGCTTTCTTACATAGCAACTGTCTTGGACAGTGACGGCTCACAGTTAGGAGAGTGATGAAAAAGTAACTTTGTGTAGAACCTTTGCAGCCTATGTCTTTCAGACATATGTTTGCCATTACAGTTAGTTGATGCTATGTCTGGCCCAATTTTTTCTTTCCTCTATCTCAGAGAAGAATAGTTGTTTGAAGAAACTGCCCCTTCCTGAGGTCCCACAAAAGTGCTAACAACTATTAAGAAACATAGGTCTGGACATTAATTAGTTGATTAGAAGCATTCACATGGCTCATACTGCTGCCTTACACTGACAAAACTTTAATCAGTTTGACACTAAAGGTGATTTTTTTCCTCCTAATTGGCCCATGGCTCGCAGCAATCAATGCACTAGTCAAATAGCCAGTTCAACTATCTTCCTTTCAAAGTACATTCCTCATTATGTGCCTTCTTATGCCGTTGCATTCACTTCTTTTCCAATGAATATAAGTACAAACATCAAGTATTTTCTTGCTAATTATCCCAGCTGTGGAATTAGCATTTTAAAAATGAGGGAATGAGTAAAAGGGGTTATAGGCAGTCCTTGTTTAGTGATTGCCTTCTTTAGCAACCATTCCTAATTACAATAGCAATAAAAAGGAACATTGTCACCAATCCTTACATTGAAGATTTGTATTTGCAAATCTGTAGAGAAAAGGAAAACTGAAATAACATTATAAGAACAGTTGCTTCATCTCATGGCCAAATGGCAAGTCCCAATTGTGCCCACAAAATGACATGTATTTTTTTTAATCAACTCTATTAATTGCTTGTGATTTTGTAAAATATATCAAGAATTTTTTAATGGAAAGTTGTATACAAATGTTTTAGATAAATCCAAAAGCACATCAATGTGCCCTGGAAATAATATATGCTGAGTCACCTAGGCACCCAACTTATATGAAGATTTCCCAGTTTACACCATCAAAACCCCTTAAACACTTAATTCTGCCTGAGGTCTTTTTTGAAAAAGTTGGGGAATTTCTCTTTATTGAATGGGCAAAATCTCTTAATAAATAAAAATATAATTCATGTCCTGTGCTTATATCTTCATGGATGGGTGACCTGCAGAACAATAAGGAAATTTGGTTTAGAATGTCTCTTACCCTTCTGGCTTGACATTTTCTCTTTGGGACATGGAAGGCAATCATAGCAGCAAAAAGGCTTTTCCTCCTGCTTTTTCTTAAAATATCCAGGTAGGCAGCTCTCAGTACACACTGAAACAGGTATGGTCTGCCCAATAAATGAAAGAAGGGAAATATTAATCATGTATTTTGGGGGGGAAAGTTGAAAAATCATGATTGACTGATATTCTACAAATAAAGTTTCAATTGTAAGGATTTGAGGTTTTTTTTATGAGATACGTTTCCAAAACTATTTAATTTTTTTTTTCAGTTCTATGAATCATATAGGTAACCTTAAGTGGGAAATATGTTACACTCAGACCATTTCCTAGTGCTGAAATTATTTCAGTGGAACTAAAAAATAAACACTTCCATGTTTTCAAGACATTGGAAAGTATCCACTCTTACAGTTGCATAATACAAATAATTAAATATACTGTAATTAAAGAGGAATACATTTTTCAGAGTTATTTAAATTAATATAATGCAAAATACAATTAAATACAATTAAACATTTGAAAGAAATCTATAAGAAGGTTATTGTTCTAGAGCTAGCAGACATTATACTGAAAAGAGACGAGAAATGTTGAATAAAACTGCAAGCGTGGAGATTAACAATAGTCAACTGGCAATAATCAAATTTATACCCAGTGGTGAGCAATTAAAACCATCAGTACAACTTAGTTAATTAATAAATTAAAAAAGGAATGATAATAAATTATTAGATTCTTTTTCTTTAATTTGCTAATGAAAAAATATTTTGTACTACCATGTTTCCCTGAAAATAAGACCTGGTCTTTTTTTTTCCTCCAAAAGAGGCACCAGGTCTTATTTTTGAGAGGTGTCTTTTCCACTCACCTCTTGGCGGTGGCACAAACACTCCCGCCCAGCTGGCCCACTTCTTCTGCAGCTGAAGGAAATGCCTCTGCACCTGAGAATGGAGCTCAGGCCTGCATTTCGCCATCAGAGGCCTTTCGCAAGGCCTCTGCAGCTGAGAACTGAGCTATTGAATCCATAGTTCTGTTCTCTGCTGCAGAGACTTTCTGGAAGGGCCTCTGATGGCGAAATGCAGGCTGGGAGATGCTGCAGAAGAAGTAGGCTGACGAGGAGAGGCAGGTGTCAATTCATGGGAGGTCTGGCTGCAACAGTAAGTGGGTGCAGGAGGCGTGGGGCAGCTCTACTGCCCCAATCTAGCTTGATTTTTAGGTGTGCTCCTTGCCCTGAAACTAGGGCTTATTTTGGGGATAGGGCTTATATTAGATTCACCCCCAAAAATCAAGCTAGGTTTTATTTTCAGGATAGGTCTTACTTTCAGGGAAACACGGTACTACAATTTTTTTTATGTTTTAAAGTTTTAGAAAGTAGAGTGATACAGAGATAGGGAAATCTGTCTTTGAAACTTTAAATAAGTTCTATTTAATCCCATCAATGAATTTAAATAATTATTTTTTAACTAGCATTACTCAATACTAAAATGACTTTTGTAAAGTCTTTATTACATTTGATAAACTTAATGAGTGGTAAACATGATAAATATTAATGTATCATTAAATTTCCAAAGAATTTATAGAACATATTATTAGCTCAAAATTCTTTACTATTTTTTAATATCTTAAGTGGCAAAGAGGTGTCAAAATCATAAAAATAAAACAATTATAGAATCTTATTGATTCATTTCTTCTTAAGTTTGAAATGATGGTCCATAATATAGAAAAAAACAATTGCAAAAATATTTATAGAAGTTATCAGTTACAAATATTATCACAAAATATCTCAGGTTTAATGAAATGTTGAGACCAAAACTCTGGGAAGCTCTACAATCAAAAAGTGACAGAATGTCTGTGCTACATATGTTTTTACCTATAGGTACTTTTGATTATTTTAAAATTGTTTTACAATTTATATAAATATTGAATTACATAATAATTTGAATTGAAAAAAAAACCGTTTAAGTAGTAGCTGAGTATAGGGAACTGTTTGTAAAGTAGCTTCCTAAATGGTACTAGAAAATTGAGTTTGATAATAGGAGGAAGAATAGGTTTAGAACTACTCTTAGGATATCATCACAATCATTTCAGATAAAATAACCTACATTCAGAACCTACTTGGCTGAAAGTGTTGGGCCAGTTGATAGCTTCCTCATGAATGGTGAACATTTTATTTTTAGCAGCCCAGGGATCCAGCTTTCCAACTCTCACTCGATGCAAGGACTGGTTGGGGAAAGTGACCCAGTTCTCAATCTCCAGTCCTGTAATCAGTTTTCCATTCTGGTCAAAATAAATTGCATCCCCAACACTGTTGTTAAATGAGACTCTTTTCAAAAAGAAGTGAAGCTGAATATGAAACAAATATGCAGTAAGAAAGCATGGTTAATGTATGAAGCTATAAGGCAGTACGTAAAGGTGGGATAAAAATGTAATAAATAAATAAATAGCATATCCATCTTTTTACTTGTAACATATTATGTATCTGGAAGACTGTTCCTATTCTAGGGCTAGACTTTCTCTCAAACATAATTATCTTTGATTCTTGATCCAAAATCAGTCTTATGATCTACTAATTTTCAATAATTAAAAATAATGCAGTCCAAGAAAACCATACATATTTTAATATGCAAAAATATAACATATTGGGGAAAACATGTTATTCAACAAATAAATATAATCAAGCTTCCATTATCTTTGCCATAACTTTAACAAACTTGTCTCCTGTTGTTATTAGAAACAAACTGATCAGGGGAGATCAGATCACTTTAGTATCTAAAGTAACTTTTCAAATTAATCATAGTCAAGGCTTGAATTTGTCAACATTACCATTTTGTAATGCTAAAAAGTCTGCCATTGATGTATTTGGACACAGTAAATAAAAAAAATCAATAAAAAAGAAAGGGTCCATTTTCATTATTTCTATAAGATGCCATGATGGGAAAAGGAAGGAAAAGAATTTTGTCACTGAAGATTTCTTCTCAAATGAGAATACTTATAATTAGGCTATTAAAACATGCAGGGGTGTATAGCATGATTAGGGGAGGAACTGAAAGGAGGCAAAATAAACTGAGAGCAATTTGAATCAGATTGAGAGCACATAGGAGAAGAAAGAAAGAGAATGGAAAATGCTGTAGAAGTGGTCTGAGGAAATGATTGCATCAGACCAAGGGATTGAAAAATAGAGAGATTACCAATTGCCATATCTGTTTTCTCTCTTTGTTCTCTCTTCTATCTTTTCTATTTACTTCTCCCTCCCTGTATGGTTCCCTTTAAACAGCAAGCTGACTAATTGCCATGATTCAAAGATTGAATCATGCACCCCAAGGCAGAGCATTCCTGCTGCTGTGTCATTTATGGTGTCCACTCTGCATGCATAAGTCATTCATTCTTGAGGACAGTCACCTGTGATCTCAGGAGTATTTTTGTTATGAAACACCAAATAGAATGTTCCTGTAAGGACCCACCTGAGCTAACCACCCAAGAAAGCAGAACTCTTGAAACAGGCATTGTCTCAAAAGGAACTTTTATTAGGGGTTAGTGACAGTAGGAAAGTCAAGGCGAGATCTGGGGAAAATCCCACTCAAACGCTATAGTTAAACTAGCAATCTTCCTCCTCCCACCAAAGTCATAATGTCCATTTGAAATCCAGCTAATCCACAGGTGGCACAATGTTTGGGTAACTGGCACAAGTTGGCACACATCTCAAGTTTCGTTTCTCCATAACTGTCTCCCTGATAAGGGAGGCACTTTCTTCTCTCAAATGGATAGAGGCGGGAGAGGAAGGGTAGAAAGCGAAAGTTATCCCAAGCAAGTCCCCCCCTCCCAGCAGAATGGCAGGCCCTAAACAAGAACTCATATGCAGGAAAAACAATAAGGGTTTGGGAATATGACAGTTCCATTTTTTCCAGCTTCTACTATACACATACTGAAAGTTTCTTATTGTATTCACTATTTTAGACCCATAATCTTATTGATTGAAATGCTTCTGAGGATGTTTCTTACAATGGAGATTTAAACTGACCAAACAATTCTTGTAATTCGAACAAAAATAAGCTTATTACAATAAATATTTCTTATGTGGGTGGAGGTGGGGGAGAGAGAATAGACAAAGCATATATCTCAACAGCTACACCCTACAAGGAAGAGTTAAAGAGTAAGTGAGCCAGGATGTTCAACAAAAGTATACCAAGATTACCACCCTAACCCAAAAGGAGAAAAAGAGATGAAGAAGAAACTTTTTTTAAACTAACTTTCCATCTACATCTCACCACTCTTTGTGTTTAGGAGTTTGTGAGATGCTGGAGAGTCAGTGGAACTCAAATCCCATGTCCAACTTATTTGATTATTCATAAAATTACCTGCCATGGCTGGAGATCCTGAACACCAAACGTTTTGCCACTCAATTTTCGCCTACTGGTATGTTGTTGGCTTAACTTCATGGCACATAAAGCATGTGCCACAGCATACACTGCATTGTATATACTGTAACTGTGACTGGTCATCCTCATTTCAAAAAAGGCCCCAGGAAGGCTCTCCAATTTCTCCCACCCTGTGCAGACACCCTCCGTTTCCTCATTCATAGATGGATTTGGAAACACACAGCCAAATGCTTGCTCCCACACATCTTTGAGGAAACCATCGTCTTTGGAGGAAAAATGGTTTCTTGTCTGAAGAAAATGTTGGAATCCTGCAGCTTCATTTGAGTAAGACGTAAAGGTCAGTGCACCATGGAGGACTTGGATATCCCAGCTCTTCTGATAAAAGAATGATGCAAGACCCATTTGGGAAGCCATGATCCACACCTTACCTTTCAGTTTTATAGAAACTATTTCCATTTCAGGTAGATACAACAACCATCTTAAATTTGAAAGATTATTATCACTGATTATGACAGTTTGGGCTTTGCTGTTAACAAGAAGATGAAAAGTTTCAACAAGCAATTCCATACCTTCTAAAGCATTGGTGAAATACACTGGTCTGAATTGCTCCAAGAAGGCAATGCAGATTTTATGGAGAGCAAACAATGAAAAGATTAGGTGCTGAAATTTTTTTCCCCCAAGTCCTTTCACAAGGACTCCAACCCAAGTCCATCTGAAGTGCAAAAGTAGTTGAATAATCCCCATGTAATGAAGTTCTTCACCTGGAACCATGTGGTAGTAGAAAGGGCTTTCATTTGGAGAAGAGCCAGTTGAGAACTAGGAAATGAAAATTAAATACAAAAAAAATGAGTGTGTGTGTGTGGGAAAATATGATTGACAAAAGAAAATATGTATCCACTCTAAGTTTAGAGTTCTGAAATATGTCATCATATGCTTTCACATAATTTCTGTGCAGAAGATGTTAATGAGACTATTGTTGGACTGGATGATCCTTTGAAATCTACAATCCTATCGTCTGAATTCATCCCCTGAATTTACCTCCACATAGAATCCCTGCTTTGGCTTATTATTTACTTCTTTCTTTCTTTCTTTCTTTCTTTCTTTCTTTCTTTCTTTCTTTCTTTCTTTCTTTCTTTCTTTCTTTCTTTCTTTCTTTCTTTCTTTCTTTCTTTCTTTCTTTCTTTCTTTCTTTCTTTCCTTCCTTCCTTCCTCCCTCCCTCCCTCCCTCCCTCCCTCCCTCCCTTCCTTCCTTCCTTCCCAACTATTATACTTCATCTTGAAGATAGTCCTGTCAATTCCTCTTCAAGAATCTGATCAGCTCAAGTTAAGATATTAGAGGAAAGAGAGAAAACGTCAAGGAGGAATTATTAGGGAGAGGAAAGATTTTTATTCTACACTGTTAATAGTAATGAGGCTTCTGATTCTGCTCACATGGCATCTCCTGTAATGATTCAGTATGGTCTAAATTCAAGGATATCTTTTTCTTTTACTAAAGTGTATCATTCATCAAGATTTAGAATTTGAATACTTTTCCTTGTTCATTTCTCACAACAACCTTCTCCCTGATTGAATGGCATATTCTTTGTTAATATCCATCATGATGACCCCAGCTTCAAAGAAATATTATGAGTAAACTTTGGATGGAAGATTAAGAAGACTTTGTTGCCAGTTTTCAATCATGATTCCTCATTGGATAACTCTAGGCCAATCCCACTTTCTTAACTTAACTACAGTAACTCATTGGATAGTTATAGACAAATTTATATATAGTCATCACTTATTGACTGGCATAATAATGGTTATTATTCTCAGCTTTTCTGAGAATTGTTGCATTTATGAATATCATAGTGGCCTGCAGGCATATGATCACCATTTGGCAACTTCAGAACTAGTGCACATTTATGACCTGCATAGCATCAAAGATCACATAATTGCCATTTCACAAGGTTAATAATCAGATTCAAACAAGCAGATTTAATGGAGAACACAGATATTAAATCCCAAGTAATAATAGTGACATGACGAGTTGTCTTTCTTAATACCCAGGGTGATTCACTTAATGATGGAAGTAGAGCTGAGGTTGTGAGTCTGGCATGGTCATGTGTTGTTTCAGTTAGCAGCTCTGGAACTCAGTGATGGAGCTGCCAATCCCAATTGCAGTCAATGAGTGATGACTACCTCTAGGAGAAGAAAGAACTACCTATGCCTCCTTGAACAGTGAATGAAAGCAAGATATTGATCCAATGATATCATAATATTTAAATAAATAAAATTCAGAAACATTGTATAGTTTTTTCTCACCACATCAGCAACTTACATGTAATTTTTAATTATCATTCATGGCTAATCTTTGAAATGCAAAGATATATTATTTTATTTTATGATATCTTTTCTTAAATACGGAAATGTTCAGGACAGTTAATTATATCTTATTGACTTGCCTTCCACCACAATATGAAAAGAAAAATCCAACTCATCTTACCTGTGGGACTTTGTAAGTGTCTAAAATATCTATCAAAGAGATTCCAGGATCAATAGTCCCAACAACTGATGTGAGTTTGTTCAGGGTGCCACACTTGTAATTTGGAACAAATCGATTCTGACTGGAGAAAAATTCCATTTTGGCATGATAGCCAGCATATTTATCACACATCCTGAAGCCCAGGGTGATATTAGGTAAGAGTTGGTGCTCTTCATTGATCTTCATAACAGCAAATATCATAGTCAAAATATGCTGATAATACTTAGTCAGGACTCTGCAAAGAGAATTAGATACTGTATCAAATGGACTCAAAGGGGCAATATAGCTATACTCCCTTGAAAAAAAGCTTTAGAAACCAATAATGACTCTTTCGTGTTATCTGATTAATAGATTGAGTTCTATTAAAAATGATTTTAGAAAGTAATAGTCACCACTTCACACTAATTGATTGATATATTCTTACTCACTATAAAAATGGCAGAAATATATTTGAGAGGAATAATCACAGTTGTTTTTTAATCTCTTGGCTATTTGTAATGAATTCTAAGTATATGAAGCTGACCAGAATCATTATCAAGCATGTAATATGGACAATAGCATTACATAACTGGGAAATAAAATTGGATTATTATTTTTTTGCACTTGGGGTGATTCCTTTTAATATTCTGGAAAAAAATGAGTTCAAAAATAATATTATCCCTGCAAAAAACTGCATCTCATTTACAGAGATAAAATATACATAATTCTGGTTGAAGAGAGTTATTATTCCTATGGTTCAATGCAATTTCACATCAACTGCAGAATCTGATTTAGAGGCTGATGCTGTAATTTCTATGTCAAGGAAAGGGACTGGAGGGTAAAGGGAAAGGGATTATTTCTTGTCAGAATCTACTAGCAGTTATTAGCTTAATTTTCTTATAGTTTTATTTAAGGAATATAGCAATTAGTTTCCTTCAATCATTCAATGGTTAGAAAGATTTTTTTTTAAATCACAGTAGCTAATTATGGCATAGGGAAGAGATGTACTAAATAATTTTATCTAGATCAATAAAGATTATTGACAAAAAGTTATGTCTTACAGAGATTCACCCACAGGAGAATGATGGGAATCTTTCTCAAAGCTTCCTGCATCTCTAGTTATGAAGACAAAAGAAGTCATGCCACCAATGATTAGGTCACCTGGTTGGAAATATTTGTGATCAATCGGGATAGGATCTTGGATATTGCAGTTTATTGGCTGAGTCTTGCAAGTCATATATGGCAACAGCAGTAGAATAAGACACAATATCATCATAATAAATATTAATCCCAGTTTGACAAAGTTTCTCTCATTTCCATTTAATGCTTTGGAACCCCCAATATTGTACAAGCTTGAGCTCTGTTCCTCACATGACTTTCATTCGGTACTGAGACTTATAATTCTGATTATCCTTTCTGATTATTGTAAAATATTGTAAATTGTAAAATATTTAATTGTCCATCAGCAATTAAGTCAATGTTCTTCCAAGTATAATCATTTGTTTGCCAGGGCTTTGAGACACAGCAAAGTTAATAATAGTCTTTTTGATAATTATAAGGGGAAGAGGAAATTGCAAACTTTAAAGTTTCATTCTTTTAATGAAATAGTAAAGATGGAATAAGTCACAATCGTCACAGAATGAAGAAAAAGTTTTAGAGATGAGAAGTTAAACATGGCAAAGATGGAGAAATTCCTTCTGCATTCTAAATTAAGGCCAAAGGTATTTAGGCAGAAAAATAAATGTTTCAGAAAATATGGGGGCATAAACATAGTACCTTTTTGCAACAAGGTACATTTTTCCTCTTGCAATTTCTTTCACAACTATAATGAGATGCTAAGAAAAGTTCTCTTTCTTTAATAATATTATCAATGTTTATACAAACAGGATTTTAAATAGAAAATTTAAATTGAGATTACCAGTCCTTTATTTTGAGTATATCTGCTTATAAATTTAAGAGATGTTCTTGTTCATTTAATCCTTGCCTCATTGAGATTATGATATAATTAGGAAACAGGGGCTTAGTGATAACACTTAAGAACTTAATTTTTTCATTTGTTTGTTTGTTAGGTTCCTGAAAAGAATGCTTCCTAAATGTCTCACTTAAATACTTGCACTTAAATGTCCACCTCTTAAAACACATTCAAACTAAGGAAACAAATGAAATTAAAATTACTCTTAGTCCACTTTAGAACTGATATGGTGTAATTAAATATTATTAAGAAGAGTGAAAAGAAGAACTCTTTGGCAGAGTTCTGATATCCCATATCCCAGAGAATGACTGAGAAACCTAGTCCCAAATCATCCCAAGATGAGCTGGTAGCACCTAAAAAGGAATCTATCCTGATAGACTTCCAGATCACAACCAGAAAAAATGTGAAATATTGTGGCTGGAAAAATCCCTATTGTGATCATGAATAAAATGTTAATTTTGTTACCTCTGTTTACTTCTCCATATAATCACTGCAATTTTCTACACAGTTCTGTCAACAATGGATGAGGTTCTTAAAGCTGTATAAAATAAATTTCACTCTGCCTCTTTTTGAGCAAATCAGTGATTCATTTTCTGACATTCCTCTCTACCACTTTATTTATATCAAATACCATGAAAATATTCCTTCAGTCCTAGAAAATGTAATATAAAAGTCACATGGTTCCAAGTCTCATCTGTGTGATTTGTTCAAATGTAAGAGTCAGAGAAATGTTGCTATATTATCAAACTCATAACATATGACTATTCAATTAGAATTTCCAAAAAATGGACTTGGTATTGATATGCAGGTTCTGAGGTTTTGCTTGATAAAAAATACAGGAAACCAGAAGTTGCCTTCAATCTTTACGTGTTTATTCAGCTGAACAAAGATGGGCTTCTCTAAAAAGAGAAAAAGGCCCAAATATCAGAAAAGCTTTATTTTTATACCTACTTTGATTACATAAGCAATTCACCCAGCAAAGCTGACACACATAAGATAAAGACTTCGCCCTTTAAGGCTGACACACTGTAGATAAGAAGGAAGAAAGCAGAAGTAGCTAGAAATGTTCCCCCAAGACACCATATGTTCCTTTTTGGGTGGCTTAGGTGTTTCCCTAAGACACCATATGTTCCTGGGTGGGTTAGGATATTGGGTCCTTTGCTGTCCTGTTATGACCTTGTATTCATGGTTCTGCAAGTGGCCAGAGATAGTGGGGCCATCTGCATGTATTCACAATTGCTACTGTCCCCTAAATCCGGGTCAACATAATCCCCCCTTTCATACTTCGAGCTGTGCACAGAAGGATGACCATCAAACTGAAGAGACAGAGGATAAGCTTCTGCAGTACATCATCCACATCGTTTAGGACAAGCAGAGGTGATTAGGGGCAAGCAGTGAATGATACAACAGGAAACGAGAACAAGGAATACTACAAAGAGAAGACCAATGAATAATTCCCGAAACCATCCCCATCCTGGGAGCCAACTAGTAAGAAACGAGAATATACCATTGAAGACCCCCCCCCCCCATACAGTATCAGTAGAAATCTTCAGGTCTTTAGGGTACTTCTTAATTCCTTCCTCCATGAGATGGATGGTGTGACTAATATTAACTTGATAATCAGTTATAAAAGTGCAGCAATGTGAGTGGACTAAAGCACACACCCCACCTTTTGCAGCCAGTACCATATCCAATGCTTGGCGATTCTGTACCACTACCTCCCGTATTTCTCTGTGTTCCTTATTGAGTTGTGTAAATACCTGTATGGTGTGGTTAAACATTTCCTCTGTCCAGTCACCTAATTCTATAATAGAATTATAATTCAAACCAACTCCTATAGCTGGAATTAATGCTCGTGCAGTGGCATTTCCCAGGCCATGAGGTACAGGATGGTATTCAATATGTTCTTTATGCTCAAGGTGGTCCTCATTCCACTGATTGCAGATACAGAAGTTCCAATCATTATGTTGGATAATACGGACAGAGGGAAAGATAATTTCTACGGTACATGTACCAGACCAGTAAGCTGGCAAAGATTTATAGGCAAACCGACCACAAAGGAACCATCAGTCCAGGTGGTTAGCAAGATAAATGCCTGGTTTACCTTCCAACCCCTCAGGCATATAAGCTCTAACACCAGACATAGAAGCTCTAAGTCCCATTGCTGCAAACAGACTACAAAGAGCAGAGGGGTCCTTCTTGTAGTCGAGACCAAAGGTCTGATGATATCTATGCCAACCATCCCACATGCTAGTACTAACCTTCCATGTGACTATGCAAGGTGCATAGATCCCTAACTTATATCTGGAAGAAGAATTAAAATGACTAAGGCAAGCTGCTGCAGGGTGCTGTATACACGCCCCTAGTTTAGCAATTCACAACTTTCCTGCCCCAAACACAGGAAGTGTCCAGCCCCATTGTTGCATTGTTCATGCTAAACATAAAGGCTTCTAAAGGTGTAGCTTCCATGATCAATCCATGTGTACCAGTGGGGAGTATGTGTGTGCAGATCCAGCAATCTGTTACGTTCAAAAGCTTAACCCATGCTTGCATATTTTGTATATGGGTGTTGGAGCCCCAAATTCCTAAAGAGGGACTGGGAAATTGGGGACTACCTCGGCCTTCTATTTTACTGGGAAAAACAGGGAATGATGTTTGTAACTCCCCAGACTGTTCACGCACAGACTTAGGATCCCAGAATCAGAAGGAGGTGGCTGTTGTGCCAAGATATGATCAACCAAAAATGGCAGAACCCCCTCATGATGTTTGGATTCTCCCGGAGGCAGCATATCAGATGCCTTACCTTGGGCTTTATTGTGCAAAGTACCCCTTTTAGGTCCCTTTTGGGAAACATCTGGTTGAAGTCCTGGAGCTATCTTTCCAGGGTGAGATACATGTGATGGGGTCTTTGGGTTTTCCTGGCCAGCACCTGGACTCTCCTCCTCCGAGACATAGTGGGAGACCTCAATTGTGCCAAAGTATCAAGGAAGTCCATGTCTGGAGGGTCTGTGTTTCTTGCCATGTCACATACCTTAACCATGGCCAGAACCTGACCACCCCTTCCATAATGCCCCCTGTAAGGGGAGATCAGGCAAGAAAGAAAGAAAGAAAGAAAGAAAGAAAGAAAGAAAGAAAGAAAGAAAGAAAGAAAGAAAGAAAGAAAGAAAGAAAGAAAGAAAGAAAGAAAGAAAGAAAGAAAGAAAGAAAGAAAGAAAGGAGTAAGGAAAGAAAAACAAGGTAGAACAATAAAAAAGAAAATATGAATAACCCAAACAAAAAACTAGATATCAGCCAAGATACAGAGGAGTGATGCCTGCGGTGCAAGTAAGCAGAAGCCGGTGAGAGAAAACCACCCGTGTGGAAGCCCGGTGGGCACAGGTATCACAACGACCAAAACGTCCTGGCATACAGGTCAGTGTTGGTCCACAAATAGAAGCTTCAGCCCAAGGTCTTCCTCAACACCAGGGGCTGCAGTCCAAGCAACTTGGTCCTCAGTGTCAGAAGGTGGCGAAGAAGAGTGAAGGTGAGTGTGATGAATCCAAGTATGAATTCCAGCAACCTTGACCACCGTGTGGGTAGCAAGAAGAACAATGAAGGGTCCTTTCCAGCGTTCAGCTAAAGGGCCAGAATCAGTCCAGGACTTGACAAGCACCCAATCACCAGGAAGGAAAGGATGGAATGGATGATCCAATCCCGGATGATGGAGGGCCTGAACAGCTTGAGAAATGGAAGAAACATTATTAGCAAGAGAGTGTATATATTCCATGAGGGCCTAGTCTCCAAAAACAGGGAGGGAAGTGGATAAAGAAAAATGTTAAAGAAAGGGCCAACCATGCATGATCTCAAAGGGGGACAGGCCAAGAGGTTGCTTGGGGGTGGTTCTCACATGCAAAAGAGCGAGGGGTAGTGCCTGGATCAAGATAAGATGAGATGAGATGAGATGAGATGAGATGAGATGAGATGAGATGAGATGATGAGATGAGATGAGATGAGATGAGATGAGATGAGATGAGATGAGATGAGATGAGATGAGATGAGATGAGATGAGATGAGATAAGATAACCTTTATTGTCATTTTTTTACTGTGGGCACCATGGCACACATCAAAAATGAAATTTAGTTGCCCGCTCTCAAAGTGAAACACATACATGATACATGACACACCCCTAAAACATGCTATATACAACATATGTATAGACCCACACCCTTACATATACATAACAAATAAAGATGTGTCTCCTGAGCAAGCTTGGCAAGATGACGTTTAACAACACCATTAGCCTTCTCCACACGTGCCAAGGATTGGGGCCTGTAGGTTGAATGAAGCTGCCAATCAATACCCAGGGCCCGAGACACCTGCTGGGTAATATCAGAGATAAAGTGGGGCCCATTGTCAGAGCCAGTGCCTTGGTACGGAAAGGAAAAACGTGGAATAATTTCCTTTAGAAGGTCCTTGACTACCTCACGTGCCTTGTTAGTACGACAAGGAAAAGCCTCAACCCATCCAGAGAAAGCATCTACAAAAACGAGCAAGTATCGAAAACCCTGTTTCCTTGGCAACTCAGTAAAATCAATCTCCCAAAAACTAGCAGGAGCATGGCCAGCCCTAAGCCTCCCCAAGGGAAACATAATAGTCCTCACAGGATTATTACATTGACAAACTATACATTGCTTGATTGTTGTGAGGGCCTTGTCATATATCCCAGGACAAATATAGTCCTTTATAAGAAATTCAGCCATGGCCTTATAACCCCAGTGAGTGCTGGCATGCAATTCCCGTAAGAGGGCCCATAATTCATGATCTGGGAGAAGATGTTTCCCATCTTTCTCCAGCCATTTTCCATGATAAACAGCATCCATTTTATAAGCTCTGTGCCCATCCTGCAAAGTGTATGTTGGAGCCGGCAAAGGCAAAAGTGAAGGTACAAGTGCACCCACATACCAAGGGGACAGGGAACCTGATGGGCAGACTTTGTGGTGTGGTTGGCCAAGGCATTTCCCTTTCCATGTTTAGTATCATCCTTACCATGGGCCCTCACATGCATGACAGCCACCTTGCATGGGAGCAAAATAGCATCCAGCAGCCTCAAAATATCCTGTCCATATTTTACAGGGCTACCTTGAGCGGTGAGCAAACCACGTTTTTTCCACAAGGCCCCATGTACATGTAGAACACTAAAAGCAAATTTACTGTCTGTAAAGATATTAACAACTGCACCCTCTGATAATTCCAAGGCCCTCGTCAAGGCAATGAGTTCAGCTTTCTGAGCTGAGGTACCTGCAGGGAGAGCTGCTGCTTCCACTACCTGATCCAATGTGACCACGGCATAGCCAGCTAGCCTTTCTCCCTGTCTCATAAAACTGCTGCTGCTGTCTGTATACAGGTCCCTGTCTGCTTCCTCTAATGGCTGGTCAGTTAGATCCGGCCGGCCAGAAAATACTTCTGTAATAGTCTGCACACAATCATGATCACTATCCTGTTCCAATTGGGGAAGAAAGGTCGCTGGATTGAACCTGCTACTGCACTTGCTATGAACTTGTGGGTTATCAAGGAGTGTGATCTGATACCGCTCCAGTCAGGAGGCTGTAAGCCAATGGCCCCTCTTAGATACTAACAAATCCTGGATGGAATGGGGGTGATTCCACTGTGATAGGAGCCCCAAAGGTTAATTGTTCAGCAGCCTCCAAAAGGAGAATGGCAGCTGCAGCAGCCTGAAGGCAAGCTGGCCATCCTTGAGCAACAGGATCCAGTTGTTTGGAAAAATAGGCTACAGGGCGAGACCAAGTACCAAGGGTTTGAGTAAGGACCCCAGCAGCCACCCCTTTACCTTCAGCCACATATAAGGTGAACGGTTTAGTGACATCAGGAATGCCAAGGGCTGGAGCATTGACTAAAGCAGTTTTAATGTTATTAAATGCCACCTGACAATCCTTGGTCCATTCAAAGGGTTCTTTATCTGAGCCTGTAGTGGCCTGATACAAGGGCTTAGCCATTAAAGCAAAATTTGGAATCCAAATATGACAGAAACCTGACACTTAGTGCCAGGTGGCTTAAGGAGGCACACAGCCTGGATCCTCTCTGGGGATAATTTCCTAGTCCCTTGTGACAGAATATAACCTAAATACCAGACCTCCTTTTTAACAAGCTGGGCTTTAGTACAGGAAACTTTATAGCCCCAACAACAAAGGGAATTTAACAAAGAAACTGAATTCAAAAAACAATTGCCCTCAATGGGGGCAGCTACCAATAAGTCATCAACATATTGTAATACCACAGCAGTAGTGTTCTCCACAGGTTGCCATGTGGCTAAATCAGTGGCCAGGACAGTGTCAAAAATAGTAGGGCTATTTTTAAATCCTTGAGGTAAAACAGTCCAGCTAAGTTGCCTATGTTGCCACTGAAAAGCAAAGAGGGGCTGGCTAACAAGAGCCAAAGGGACACAAAAGAAAGCATCTTTTAGATCAAGTAAGATGTGGACCCAGTTGAGAAATCAGGGTATAGGGGTTAGGCACCATTTGATGCAATGTCACAGTGATCTGATTAATTGCTCTTAAGTCTTGACAGAAATGAATAGAGCCATCTGGCTTTTTAACAGGCCAAATTGGTATATTATAAGGACTAACAGTTTCCCTGAGAAGCCCATAAGCAAGGAAATTAGTAATAAGGGGCTCTAACCCTCATAAAGCCTCCAAGCTAATTGGATATTGACGAATGGAGACTGGCAGTGCATCAGGATGCAGGGCTACTTCCACCAGAACTGCATTAATAGCCCGGCCAGGGACCCCTGAATACCATACATTAGAGTCAACAAAGCAATGTAACAAACCAGAACACTCATGTGTGTCCTCAGACAAGGAAAGTTGAAGGGTCAGGACATGCCAGGCTTGTTCAGGGGGAACTGATAATTCAACCTGGTCCCCTTTGAAAGAGATAGTTGCCTGTAACTTAGCAAGCAAATCACGCCCTAAAAGGGGCATAGGACAATCTGGAAGGTAACGAAATTGATGAGTAACGTGAGTATCACCTAAAAAACATTCTAAAGGGTCAAGTATTGCTGCTGACATAGATTGGCCACTGGCCCCAATAACCTGGAACGTTTGTGAGGAAGAATTTCCAAGGGGCTTATTTAATACTGAATGTGATGCCCCTGTATCAATCAAAAACGGTATTGTTTTCCCTCCGACTTTAAACTTTACCAGGGGTGCAGAGGGAGAATCATTCGAAAGGGCAGGGAGACAAAGGCCTCCCAGCCCCTGACCCCCCTAGTATTTAAAGCGTGGTTGTGGAGTAACACGCCCTATAGGACGGCTGGGAAGGGAACGTAAAGGACATTCCCTGCCCCAGTGGCCAAATTTCTCAAATATACGACACTGGTCCTGTCTTAGGGCAAAAGACTGCATTGGACATTCCGGGGGTGCCTGGAATCTTTGTGGCATCATTCCACTTTTCTCCCGAGGGGACCCTACTGCTCCTCGCCATCCTCTTCCGCGAGTCTCACTTCTTCCCCCTCCCACTAGGGGCGCCCGTTGTAGAGATTGAGCTAGCAAAACAACACTTCATTTTTCATCCCTTTTTACTCCTTTGGCTGTTACTTCTAGTCTTGATACATAGGTTTTATAAGCTACTTCCAACAATTTTCCAATTGTGTCAGCTGAAGCCCCTTCCAGCTTCTGTAATTTGCGCCTAATATCTGGGGCACTCTGACCAATAAAGAGCATGTTCACCAAGTGAGAGTTTTCTGGAGCTTCTGGATCCAAATCACTATATTTCCTGAGGGCTTGGTAGAGGCGCTCAAGGAAGTCACTGGGGCTCTCTGATGGCAATTGGTGAACATCATAAATTTTGCCCAAATTTTTCTGTTTAGGGATAGCAGTCTGCAATGCAGTGACAAGAATGTCTTGAAAGCCTTTTAAGTGTTCATAATCTCTACTTTCATAAGTATCAATGACCCATTTAGGGTCAGTTTCAGGCCAAAGGACCTTCCTTTCTTCAGCTAATCTTTTTGCAGCATTTCCTACCAGACACCTTTCTTCTGTTGTTAAAAAGACATCCAGCATGGCTTGGAGGTCCTCCCAGTTAGGGTTATGAGTTCGAATAATGGACAGAACCAATTCAAAATATTTGTGTGGGGCTGCAGTATAAGAACCTAACAGGTCCTTCCATGCATAAAGGTCAGATGTGGAGAAGGTGGTATGAACCAGGACCTTATTAGCATCCCCCCTTCCAATATCTACCTGCTCTGTGAGGGGGTAAATCCCCTTATAAGGTGGTGGAGCAGAGGATAAAGCAGGAAAAGGTGGTGCTGTGGGAAGTTGCCACAACCCACAGTCTTTAAGCATCTGCTTATTCCTTTGTAAAGTCCAAAAAAGTGCATAATAAGCTTGTTGATCATGATCCATGCCTCTTTGAGCATAATCTCCCATAGTTTAAAAAAAAAACCAAATTTATGGACCCCCCCTTTGGGCCAAACAGTAGGCATATCCTGATGCCAGAGGGCATTGTACTTAGTTAGAATTTCAATTTTCATATCCCGACGGGTTTTAAGTTTATCAAAGTTCCTGATAACACACTCAAGGGGGCTGAGGGCACATTCCTTTTTTATGCATTCTAACAGGTCTTCCTTGGGCTGAACCCATGTGTCTAAATCTCTCACACCACTTGCACAGCCTGTTGGGCCACAAGAGATCCACCAATCCTCCTTGCAATGTAGGGACCCCTGCAGGGGACTACAGGCGGCTAGGATCAGTATCAGGCCTAGGCCTAGTCAACAGCAGGAAATATATAAGGAGCAACCATAAACCACAAAGTTCAACACTCACAACCCGTTGGAGCATGAGAGTACAAGGTTAGAGCCCCTTGCTTTCTAAACACTCCCAAACATGAGGAGGGTCTAGGTGCAGCTGACGCAAACCCTTCCACCCAGCTCTGGTCAACAGTGGGAAATGATTCAAGGAAACAGACACACTTTTACACACACACACACACACACACTCCCCAGAGCAAGCCTGTGCAATAAAGCAATATAAGCTTACCTTATCTTCAGCCCTCCTGAGTATGCAGGAACCAAGTGAAGGCAACAACTACAACAAAAAAGAAAAAACTAGTTCCTGTTTAAAAAATGCAGTGAAGAGTTAAGAAGGGGGGACACCTCCAGGAAACCCCAGAGCGCACTTGGCACCTTCCCCCTTCCTGAGCCTCCCTAGGACCAAGCACCTCTCCTGCAAGTCCGGCTCGCCAAAAATGATATGCAGGTTCTGAGGTTTTGCTTGATAAAAAATACAGGAAACCAGAAGTTGCCTTCAAGCTTTATGTGTTTATTAAGCTGAACAAAGATGGGCTTCTCTAAAAAGAGAAAAAGCCCCAAATATCAGAAAAGCCTTATTTTTATACCTACTTTGATTACATAAGCAATTCACCCAGCAAAGCTGACACACATAAGATAAAGACTTCGCCCTTTAAGGCTGGCACACTGTAGATAAGAAGGAAGAAAGCAGAAGTAGCTAGAAATGTTCCCTTTTGGGTGCTCCCCCGAGACACCATATGTTCCTTTTTGGGTGGCTTAGGTGTTTCCCTAAGACACCATATGTTCCTGGGTGGGTTAGGATATTGGGTGTTTCCTTTGCTGTCCTGTTATGACCTTGCATTCATGGTTCTGCAAGTGGCCAGAGATAGCGGGGCCATCTGCATGTATTCACAATTGCTACTGTCCCCTAAGTCCGGGTCAACAGTATAATTTCAGAGCAAAATTTGTGCATGTGGAGGCTCAACAGTGGTGGGACACTTTGGATGTTTAACATTGTTAAAGGTTAATGAAGAGAAGTTATCCTAAAATAATTATTTTAGATTTAGCAGAAATGTCATCCTTGACTTTGACCTTCTGTAGCAGGCCCATATTGTAGACAAATATTGTTTTCAAACTATTTATAACTAGTAATTGTCACAGCTAGTTACAGTTCAGAGGAATCTGAGACCATGCAACCTATTCAGAGAGAACTGGAAAAAACGCATCCCAATAATGAAATTTCCAATCATTCAGGCAGCTGAGGGTGATATGCCAGCATTCATTAGGACCAGAGGTACCCACTTCAAAGGAACCAGAACTGGAAAAACTCACCTGATGTAGAATATATGCAATGACTAGCAGAGTACACAGGGCATACACTATACAGTGCAGGGCTTTTCAACCAATTGTACGCATACCACTGGTGGTATGTTGTCCCCTGGCAGGTGGTATGCTTATGATGGATTGAAAAGTACTGTTAAAAAAAAGTGTAAAAAAAAGTGTAAAAGTGTAACATGGGGATGAACTGAAGTGGCGGCAACACAGCACAGGCCTGTGGGAGAGTCAGCTGGAGCCATGGTGCTGCTGAGGCTCTGCTGAGTGCCCAGGATCTGTGCCAGGCTCCAGCTGACTGGCGCTTCCGGAAGCTGCGCACAGCCTGGGGAAAGGAGTCAGTTGCAGCTGACAAAAGGAGGAGGAGGGGGAGAGAGAAGAGGATACAAAATAAACATGCCTGCGGGTTGTTTACATTTGGCCTGGGGCCGCCCTGGAGACAGCGAGGGGCCGGCCCACCCCATCGCACTCAAAGGAAAAACCCAAATCCAGTGGGCCCCTCCAGTTCCTTCTCCTCGGCCCCTGGGCCCTGACACAGTTGCTGTTCCTAGCCATAGCTGGGGCTGGACTTACAAGTACCTCTGTCCACTTTGTCCTGCAAAGCAGCGCTCACCCAGAGCTCCCACCCACCACCATGCCGACTAAAGGCCGTGTGCTCCAGCCTTGCTCTGCCAAGGAAGGGGGAGGCAGCCGAGGCTACATCAGATCTTCAGCTTGTCAGAGGCGCTCAAAGGCTGCCCAACTTTACTCTGGAATTTTGGGGTTGGAAAGTGGAAGGGCAGTGCCTCATTTATAGGCATGGTGGCACCAGCTGGAAAGCCTCCTGCTTCCCCCCACACACACATATACAGCTACCTCCTTTGGAGCCTTCCTGATGCCGATGGGCCTGCCGGCATGGCAGCAGGCGAGAGTGCTAGGTGAGCCGTGCTTTGCAGGACAAAGCGGGTGGTGTGCCGGCAGGCCCATCGGCATCAGGAAGGCTCTGAATATTGCCATATCCTAAAAGTGGTACAATCTCTGAAAAGGTTGAAAAGCCCTGCTATAGTGCATATTCAGAAATGACATATAAAGAAGACCACATTTTATACCAGATTTGATCATTCTGAGTACATGATTTCAACATTTTATCTATGTAACGTTGCTTACATCTTTCAATATTTTATGAATAATGTTTTCTATGACCAGCATATCATAATTTATCTGGTTGACATACTCATGTACTCTGTTCTACTCCAAACATGAAAAACACATTCAGACTTAATTGCAATGCTTCTGAAAGCATTGTCTCATTGGCAGACATGATGAATGGAGCCATAGATCTTTTGGGCCACTACATCTCCCCTACTGGCATTAGCCTGGACCATAACATGGTGAATCCCCTCTAGATGTGACAACCTCACACATGTCCAAGAACATGCTTGCTTGGCAGTCATAGAAATTTCCATAAGAGCCTGGCAGTTATAGAAGCAATGCAATAAAGTCTGAATGTGTTTTTTCTTCCTATGCAAGAAAAAAAATTCTTTAAGATGAAGTGCCCAAAAGTCATAAAAATCTCTGAATACTATCTTTGCATCCAGATGTCATACAATTATTTGTTTTGGAGATGGCTACTATGAATGACACAGTTAGGGAAGTGTTACTCAAGCTAGTTGGCACTCATCCATTTTGTTTTCATGTATGCTTTTTGAAATGTGGCAATATTTTCTGGAAAGTACATTGCACCATGTCAGAGACCATACAGACTTCCAGAATTTAGAACAATGGCAACTGAAAACTGAACCAGTAGCACATTGTATAGTTATTATTCTTACCTTGCTCAGATATTTAAATTAATAAGTAGCTATAATTGGTTGCATAACAATCCAGTACAATCTATACATGTACTCCCAGAGATGTTTGCTGTTATTTAGTATCCCATGGATTTCCTAAAGCAGAAATAGGAACAACTGAATCAAAAATCATATGTCCATTGCTACTCAAACTTTTAAAATGTACCTGTTGGACAGCCAAGTGCTTTGACAACAGAACAAGTATTCCTTTGTTTCCAGGGTTGATACCATGTTCCTGTAAAACCAATATGCAGTATGTGCTTGCTTCATCAGGTCAGTACAATTAAGGTTCAGAAATTCCTTTTGATGTATACTCTTATTTTTTTCTTAAGTATCTCTTTATTATTTATTCATTTAATTTATTTATTTGCAACCCATCTCATCCACAAGATGACTCTGGGCAGCTAACAATGTTAAAAAGAATAAAACAGTGCAACAGTATGTATACAAACAGTGTAAAATACTTTAAAAATACACTTTTTTTTCTTAGCTTCCCTTGCTGTTTAGCCCAGACTCAAACAACAGCACTCCAAAACAAGATTCATTCATTTCTCAGCTTTTCAATTTTAATTGGAAAAGGGATCATTTTAACCAATTTTACTAATATACCAAAAAAAACCCAATCCTAATCATTTCTACCCCAGTCCAAAATTCAGTGATTAAATATGTGGAGGCTTAAAATGACAGATATGAAAAGAGAAGAATATTGAAAATAGGAATTGTTTGTGCATATATTACAAATATTTTCTCTTTGTTAGTTGTTCCTTGTTGTTTAGCTCTGGCCTGACAATGATTATGTAACATTTGGGGAAATATATACAGACCAGCAACCCAGCACTGGAGGCCAAAATGGAGAAAACCTCCACAGCCACCATGTATTTGCCTTTGGTGCTCAGGTAGGATGGAACAAAGGAGAGCCATACACTGCAGAAGATCAGCATGCTGAACGTGAGACATTTGGCCTCATTGAAACTGCTGGGCAGATTCCTGGAGAAAAATGCTACTGTGAAACTGGCAGCTGCCAGAAAACCCATATATCCCAGTACACAGTAGAACATGGTAGCTGAGCCTTCATTGCACTGCAATACAATCTCCTCAATTTCTGAATGGGTGTCAACATAAGGGAAAGGGGGAAATGTGAAGAGCCACACCATACAGATGCCTACTTGAATCAGGGAACCAGAAAGAACAATGGAGGTGGCTAGTCTTGTTCCTACCCATTTCCTCATCCTGGATCCTGGCTTGGTGGCCATGAAAGCCAGAACCACAGTGATGGTTTTTGCCAGCACAGAAGACACAGCCACTGAGAAGATGATGCCAAAGCTAATTTGTCGAATGAGACATATTATATTACCTGGTGCAACAAGGAACTGCAGTGAGCAAAGGAAGCAGAGAAAGAGGGACACGAGTAGAAGGTAGGTGAGATTTCGGTTATTTGCCTTGACAATGGGAGTATGGTGATACTTCAAAAATGTTGCCAGCACCACAAGTGTGCAGAGAGAAAAGAAAATTGCCAGAGTAACTAAACTTATTCCCATTGGTTCTTTATAGTACAAGAAAGATATTTTCTTGGGTAGACATGTATCTTGATCCTTATTTGGATATTGATCTTCTGGGCATTTAAGACAGTCATTCATATCTAGAATTTAAATATAAAACCATTATACATTTGTTCTACAGTCATCCTATTGTTAGTATCATTAAAAAGCTTTTTTCTGGAAGCAAAATTAATCTTGATATTTTCCATCTGAATATCTGCTCTTGTATTTGGCACATAAAGGAACATAGGGGAATATGGGAATTTTGTTCTATGAGAGAGAATGTTACTAATTCGTTATTTCACTTCATGACACTTATTTCTGAGTTGTTCTTCTAACGGTGTCTATGTACTGTATTTCTTTAGTTTTATTGTTGCATCAGTTATGAACAAGGAACTTTAAACAACTATTGTTGAAAATATGAATAAAAATAAAAATAGCTCTGTCGTTGTTTAATATTCTTAAATTTTTATTTTTCTACATGAAAATATCAAACTAATCATCAGATCCATTAATAAATATTAATAAATATCATTCTCTATTCTCCTTATAAGAAAATTTTTGGAAGCTTTCTGAATCATGTGGAATAGGTTGTATGAAAGTTAGTGCAATATATTGTTAAAAAAGAAACCATAATCCAAATTTAATAGAAATGGAAATTCTACAGGTAGTCTTCATTTAGTAACTGACTCGGACAGCATCACGTCAGAGTTATATCAATGATGAAAAAGTAACTTTTTGACCAATGCCCATGTTTACGACTATTGCAGTACTGCAGTGTTTCTTCTCACACCTTAGAGTCAATTGCTAAGTGTGTCCCTGTGCCTAAACTATTTTTGTTAGCTCTCCATAAACAGCACAGAGATTGCCAAACCTGCTATCACTTCTTCAGCTCCTTTTTTATACAACCCTGCACTTTCCCTAAAAGTGCCGACTGAAGATTAACAAGCTCACTTCTGTGATCTTAATTTATTAAAACCCTCCAGCTGCATGACTCTGTGGCCCTTCAATGACAATAGTGGCCCACCAATTTCACACTGAAGAATTTTGTTTGCATCCTAAGTGGTTCCTAAGTGAGGTAGGCTCATAATATATATACCCGATTGTATAATTTCTCACTCTCGTAATCTCTTCCAGTTCAATGAATTCAAATACAAACATCAATCCTCTTATTGCTAAGTATCCTAGCACTGGATGAGCTTCCAAAGTGTAGAGGATTGGAGTAAAATATACACATGTACACATCTTTCTAAGCGATTTTGTGGTTTCATAAACATTCACAATTGCAAAATTAAAGAAAAAGGAACTTTGCAACCAATACCCGCATTTTAGATTTTGCAGATGTGTATAGAAATGAAAGGCTGAAGTAACATTGTAAACGCAGTTGTTTCACTAAATATGTCAACGCTGCTAACATCGGATGTTCTTGCTTTGACAACAGATGAAAATGCAGCCATTTTCTCTATGCTTTTAGAATCAGTTGGTGCTGGGAGAGGGGATTGGGATGAGAGTTCAGTTAGCCATAATAATAATAATAATAATAATAATAACTCTGCCGTGGGAATCCAAGGACAAACTGGGTCCAGAGCTGATAACGTTTGGCGGGCTGGAGAGCTGGGGAGAAAGCCAGCGCTTCAAGCTAATTGAGGAATGTGCTTTATGACTGTTTATTGGGGGTGGGAATTGTACTTTATTACTTTGTATCCAGGGGAGGGGAATTTAGTTTTTGGGTTCAACTATGTAGTGCCGATACTTTGTTTCCCGAATAAAAGATTTTTTAAGCTAAACAATGCCTCGAGGTTCTTTGAAGGGTTTCATTTGTCAGAGCCATGACATTAACCCCAAACCTATAATTTTACCTATCCATCCTGGGGTCCCGAGCTCCAGTCACTGTCCCTAAAGTCGAGGGATAGACTGACAAAGATTTTGGGAAGATCTCAACATGGAAAAGGAAGGGGCACCTGAGATCAGCACCCCGGCCGTGGCTGCCACCTCAGAGGAGGGAGCGCAGTTCAGAGCGCCCATGGAGAAGGAGTCTTTTCAAGTCTCCCAGATGGGGGCAAGACCCAAGTCGCGAGGACAACTGATCTGGTCATCGGACTGGAACCTACCCAGTGGAGACTCCAGACACCTCGAGATGGCTTTGCCACAATCAAGTGCTTCGAAGGCAGACAAGGTTGAGCTGCAAAGAGGTGCTTCTTGCAAGTTGCGTTCCCCGGACCGATGGAGAGCCACGAAATTGACTACCGCTGAGGACTCTGGTGAGTGGAAGTAACTGTCCGCAGTCCGTAGTCAATCAGTGGAGAAGTTGGTGGAGAGATTCGAGGGGCTAGAGATGAGAAGTGGGGAACAACCCTCCTATTCACCATACGTAAGTGATCATGATGATTGATGGGGCAGTTACCAACTCCTGCCGAGGGGAAGCCCCAGTCCCACATGCGCAGGGCAAGCGGCTTCCCTGTCCTCAAAGCCACCTACATTAGCCTCCAGCCCCGCAGAGAGGGACAGCCCCAGCCGCCGCTCCAGACATGGCAGCCCAGAGCGCCATCACCCCTCCAGAAGCCCAGATCACCGCCAGTGAGACAAGAGGCCAAGCTGCCACCGGGACAGTCGAAGCCCAGACTGACGCACCTACTGGTCACCCAGCCCGAAGCCTCTACAGCAGGGCTTTTCAACCTGTGGTACGCGTACCACTTGTGGTACATTAATGAGTGGCAGGTAGTACGCAGCCCTGCCTAGCCAAGTGTAGTGGGGAAGGGAAAGAGCCAGCACAGGCAAAGACTTACAGATGAGAGAGTCCTCTGGAGCTGCAGATTTGTTACTTATGAATGGAGCCATTTGGGGAGGCTGCCTTAGCCGGCAGCCAGTACTTACATTTCTTTTTCTTCCTTAAGTGCGGGCTGGGCTCCTTACTTTCCTTTCTAGCCAGTAGCTAATTCTTAAAGGGGAAGTGCCTTTTTAAGCTAGTTCACTCAGCAGCTTGTCTTTTCTGTCTCTGGAGGCCTTTCCTTGTTTGATCAATATATGGAAGAGGGAAAATATGGGGGGGGGGGGGGGGGGGGGGGGGTTCAAATTCTTCCTTCAGAAGGAGATGGGAATGAGAAAAAGGGAGGCAGAGAAGGAAGTCCCGCCTTAGCACTTGGCCACCAGCAGCTCTGCCATTGACTTTCCTTGTCAAAAGGTTGCAGAAGGGGATCACATGACCCTGGGACACTGTGACCATCATAAATATGAATCAGTTGCCAAGCATCCAAATATAAATCACATGACCCTGGGCATGCTGCAATGGTCATAAGTGTGAAAAATAGTCATAAGTCATTTCAGTACAATTGCAACTTTGAACAGGTTTTTTTTTTGTCACCAAGTTTTTGACACCTTGCTAGGTGGTACTCGAATATTGCCATATCCTAAAAGTGGTACAGTCGGTGAAAAGGTTGAAAAGCCCTGCTCTACAGCAATGGGGGATGCCACAGCAGGGAGGCCAACAGCCGCTGGCAGTGCAGCAACAACAGTGGGGCTGGCCGCTGCCCCTGAACATGCAGCAACTGCTGGGGCTACAGGGAGGTCTACAACAACCAGGGATGCCACAACTGCCCATAGGTCAGCAGCAATGGCGGTGGCAACAGCCCCCGAACGTGCAGCAACCACTGGGAGGCCTGCAGCAACTGGGGGTGCCACATCCATAGCCGCTGAGACCATTGGGGGGTCCTACAGCAATTGGGGGTACCACAGCCACTGGGGGGCCAGCAGCCCCCAAACATATTCCAAACACTGGGGGGCCTGTAGCAACTGGGGATGTCACAGCCACCATGGGGAGATCAGCAACCATTGGGGATGCAACATCCACAGTTGGGAGGCCAGAAACCACCAGGAATGCAGGCTCACTGTGGAGTGCAGCAACTGCTGATGGCGCCACCCCTTCGAGCAACTTTTGATGGAGACCCGGAGAAGCTGATCTTCTTCCTCAACCAAGTGCGTTCCCACATGAACCGCTGTGCCTATTTCTACCCAAATCCAGGCGCTATGATCGACATGGTTGTGGCCAACTTGGAAGGGGAAGCATCCGAGTGGCTGAACAATTTATACAACAAGCAAACACCTGCATTGGGGGACCTCCACCTCTTCCTCCTAGGGCTGAGAGTAAGGTTTGAGGACCCATCCATAGCCCTCAAAGCAGAGGAGCAAATTCATAAAATAAGACAAGCTGGCAGATCTGCACTGGAATATGTGCAAAAGTTTCGCAAGATAGCTGGCCGAATAGAGAGGTGGCCCAAGCAATCCCTAGTTCATCACTTCAAGGATGGACTGGATGATCACCTCTCCCAGGCTTGCGTCTATCGAGCGGTTCCTAATCAATTGCAAGAATGGTACCAGACAGCAGTAAGGCTGGATGTCCAGCTTGCCCACTATAAGAGGCCACCACTGCAAGAAGACGGGACAAGGCCATATCAACCCAGATGGCCACCACTATCCCGAAAGCCCCCAACCACCGCGGGAAACCCCAAGCCACCTGCAGGCCCATCGATCAAATGCTTCAGATGTGGACAACAGGCACATCGAGCAGCGAGTTGCCCAGTCCCTTACCCTCAACAGCACAATAAACCAGGACCAGCAGTGAGAAAGAAACCAGCCCAACAGCCGGCGAAAGAGAAATCCAACTGGATCGCGCAGGAACCCATTGCCAGAGTCACGTTGCCCACACAGGAGAGTGCTGAGGACCAAACCGAACCTGCCGCCACTCTGCCCTCCTACAACAGCGATGATGAAGGAGAGAACGACCCAATGGTGAGCTGATCCGTTCCACCTTTTTTTCTGCCTGCCAAGCTCATAATCCCTAAAATGGGGGCACAGGTAGATCTGAAAGTACTAGTGGACTCAGGATACTCACGGTGCATTTTTAGCTTGCCACTTGCCCTGAAAATGGGCATACAAGCAAGGCTGCTCTCCAAACCCATGAGGTTTGAGCAAGCCAATGGCTCCCTAATGGGAGGAACTTTAGTCACGCAATTAACTGAACCCATACGCTTAGAAATAGGTGAGCATTGGGAGTTCATTCGTTTTTTGGTGGCTCCAAAAATGACTGAGGCCATGATCCTGGGGCTAGCCTGGTTAGACAAATGAAAGCCGTTTATCTGGTGGGAGAAGGGAATAAGAACTGTGAGATTACCTATAGGACCCAAGCCCCCCTTTAACTCGACTGATGTTACCGAAGAGTTTAGTCCAGACATGTCAAACACAAGGCCCGCGGGCCGTATACAGCCTGCCAAGGGCCCAAATGTGGCCCCTGGAGCTGTTCCAGAAATGGCAAGGGACCGGCCCCTGCTGCCCCAGCCCTGCCCCACCCCAACCCGTCTGGGCGCCCTCTCAGCGCACGCACAGGAAATGGTGAGCACTCGGAGGCTGGTGGTATGCAGGAGCAGCTGCAGCTCATTTGCCACACCCCGCCCCATCCCTCCCAGCCTCGCCCATTTTACTGGGCCTCTCCTCATCCAGCTCTGCTTTGCCGGGCCTTGCCTTACCATGCCTGGCTCCACTTTGCTGGGCCAGGCACCAAAGCACCACTGAAAACAGCAGTCTATGTGCGCACCTGCCTTGCCCTGTCAGCCAAGCTCTCCACGGCGTGCTACAGCTGAGCCGAGGCGTGGAAAGCAATGGCTGATGGATGAGCTTGTAGCAGGCGAACACACAGACTCCGCTCTTTTCGGCAGCCCTTCTTGCTGCTGGGGCTGCTGCTCGCCTTCCTCTGCACTAGCTCCTCCATGCCCCGCTCGCCGGCCTGGTCTCACAGCCTGCAAGGCTTTTCTTTCACTGGGATCGCCCCACCCCCGAGTGGGAGAGCCACGGCCAGCAGCTTCATTCCTGAGCATGGAGGAAACAGAATGGGAGCTTTAGGATTCTGCCTGCCAGCGTGCAATAGGAGATCGCGGGGGCTGTCGCGGGGACACGGCAGGTGAACGGCAGCAGCTTGTGGTTTCTGGCATGGGGGGGGGTTGGAAGCAAAACTGCCCTTTCAGCAGGCATAGAGTCAATCCCGGCATGGAGGCAACGGAGGGGAGGGTGGACTGAAAGGGAAGCCACTGTTCCACATGTTTTTTTTTTTAAGTTGCCAGAGGCTCCGGACAGAGGTTTCCCATTTTGACCCCTTCCCCTATTGTTTCCTCCTGCTCCATGGCTCTCAGCTCACCTCTCCCAGAACCTGCACACGTGTTTGTGTGAGTGTGTGTGTGCGCATGTGTGTGGGGATCTCACTCCTTGCAGCCCCACACTGTGACATTGGGGAGGAAAAGAACGGGAGAGGCAAGAGAAGCTGTGATGGGAGTTTCTTGCAGCCTTCCACAGGGCTGGGGGTGGGAGCTGAGGAGGGCAGGGCACAATGCAATCGGCAGCACGTTGAGAAAGAGAAATAAGTACTCCAAAAAAACAGCTTTCATTAGTTTGCAGCCTGCCATCGCAGAAGGTTTCTGTTGAGGGTGCGGGGCTGCAAGGGGTGAGAGACACACACACACCTTCGTGTGTGCTCACATGCACACACACACACACAAATGTGTGTGGGTCTGGGAGAGGTGAGCAAAGCCATACAGAGGCAATGACAGGGGGAGGGGAAGCCTTTGCCCACCACTGGCTGCCTGTTGCCGCCTCTGCCTGGAGCCTCTGGCAGCTTAAAAAAAAAGGAAGGAGAAAAGGAAGGAAGGAAGGAAGGAAGGAAGGAAGGAAGGAAGGAAGGAAGGAAGGAAGGAAGGAAGGAAGGAAGGAAGGAAGGAAGGAAGGAAGGAAGGAAGGAAGGGGATTACAATGAGAGAGAGAGAGGGTCTGAGGGAAGTGTGCCTTAGCACTTGGCCACCAGCAGCCCTGCAGCCCTTTTGCCATCCCCTCATCTCCTCCTTCTGATCTCTCCTGGTGGTCTCCCATCCTATTGCTGAGGATACTTTAATTACAAAGCCAGGTTTCCTCACATGGAGAGGGAGTGGGCCTCCCTCTGACCCACATACTTTGCCCTCCCACAGACATCATGAGCAACCTGGCCAAGGAGAGCAAGAACAGCAGCAGCAGCTTTGAGGAGGAGGTAAGCGCAGCAAGGCACCCTCTTGGGACAGCAGGGCTGGGCTGGGCTGGGCTGTGGGGTCCCAGTGCCCTGGGAGCTCGAGGACCAGGCTGGATCCCCCCAGCCCTGCCCAGACCACACAGGTGCCCCCCAACACAAGCGATGTCGAGCTGGCCACGCCTACCTCAGTCACACCCACCCTGACCATACCCACCCTGACCATGCCCCCCCCGGCCCCCTGACGTCAACCACAACCCTGATTCGGCCCTCAGTGAAATTGAGTTCGACACCCCTGGTTTAGCCCATCTACGGAGCTAGCGAAGATAGCTGCTCTATTTCAACCAGGCGAGCCACTCATCCCCAGCAAGTACTGGGACCTAGCGGAGGTGTTTAGTGAGAAAGAATGTGACACCCTGCCTCCCCACTGGCCTAATGATTGCTCCATTGAACTGTTACCGAGAGCTAAACTTCCATGACCTAGGATGTACGCCATGACCCCCCTCGAGATGGAGGAAATGCAGCAGTATGTGAACAAGAACTTAGCGAGAGGATTTATTGAACAAGCCAAATCCCAGGTGGGAGCTCTGGTGTTATTTAAAGAAAAAAAAGATGGGTCATTTCATCTCTGCATAGACTATAAAAGATTAAATGCTGTGAGCATGGAACACAAATACCCCCTCCCCCTCCTGAAGGACTTACTGACCCACCTGGCAAAGGGGAGTGTCTTCACTAAATTGGACCTGAGAGAGGCATATTACCGAGTGAGGATAAAAGAGGGAGACGAGTGGAAGACTGCTTTTAACTGTCCCATGGGGAGCTACCAATTTAAAGTCATGCCGTTTGGACTACAGGGGGCTCCAGCTGTCTTCATGCAGCTGATCAATCAGGTACTACATGACCATTTATACAAAGGGGTTTTGGTGTATCTTGATGATATCCTGATATACAGCACGAATATGGCTGACCACGTAAAACTAGTGAGAGAAGTACTAAAGAAACTGCTGAATGCCAAACTTTATGTTAAACTATCAAAGTGTGCATTTCACCAGACCTGACTAGATTATCTTGGCTACAGAATTTCTAGTGAGGGCATTGAAACGGACCCAGCCAAAGTGAAAACCGTAATTGAATGGCAACCCCCAAAGACTCGCAAACAGCTTCAGAGCATTCTAGGATTCACCAACTTTTACCATCAGTTCATCCCCTCCTTTGCTGAAATTGCTTTACCCTTTATGGACTTACTGAAAACAGGCAAGGAGGGAGGGAAACCGCGACCGGCCCAGCCACTAGCATGGACTATGAACTGTCAAACTGCTTTTGAGAATTTGAAAAGGCTATTTGCAATTGAACCAGTCTTAAAACATCCTTGTCCAGGGAAACCCTTTGTGATTCAAGCCGATGCCAGCGACGTGGCCATTGGAGCTGTGCTATTGCAAAAGAACCAGGATGGGGTAATACAACCCTGCACCTACACCTCGAAAAAATTCACTGATTGTGAGAGGAGGTGGGCTGTGTGGGAGAAGGAAGCCTTCGCAATTCATTGGGCTCTATTAAACTGGCGACACTGTCTAGAAGGGAGCAAGGTGCCTTTCGAGGTATGGACTGATCACAAAAACCTAGAGGCACTGAAAACTCCCCGCAAATTGTCCCCGAAACAAGTACAATGGGCGCAATACTTTAACCAGTTTAACTTCACCCTAAAGTACATACCGGGAGGAAAAAACTTTTTAGCGGATGCTTTATCCAGACTGCCCCAATACAGGAGCCAGCATGAAGAGGTTAATGAAGCAATTATATCTGCTCCACAAACTGCTTCTCAACTAACGCTGCGCAGAGTCCTACCTTCGAAAGCCCCAAACCCCAATGACCCTGGGGCAAAGAAAATAAAACAGGAGCTCCTCACTGACCAATGGTTCAAAGACAATCAAACCTCCCTAACATGCAGGGATGATTTGGCTTACAAAGGGGGGAAGTTGTACTTGCCTGAAACCCTCCGCCTTAACTGTGGACTGTGATAGATCTGTTTTTAAAGCAGGCTCACTTCATTGCCTGCAAAGGGCTCCTGTCTACCCAGCGACTAACCAGATGTTTCTGAAACACATCTACATCTACAGACTGCATGGTGCACCAAAACGTATAATCTCAGACCAGGGGGGTGCAGTTTACAGCCAAGTTTTGGATGGTTTTCTTAAGCTTATTGGCTCGTCTCAAGGACTGTCGTCGGCTTTTCACCTGTCTACCAATGGGGCGGCTGAATCTGTGAACTCAATGGTGGAACAGTATCTCAGATGCTATGTGGATTATCAGCAGATGAACTGGACTGACCTCCTCCCTTTTGCAGAGGTGGCTTACAATAACTCTGTTCATAGCAGCACTGGTTTCACACCTTTTAATGTGGCCACAGGAAAAGAGTTCAGCCCAATACCCAAATATCCTCAGGGACCCTCCACTTCCCAAACTCTTGATCAGTGGATGAGGGGGTGGGAAGAACTTTGGAGAACCACGAAAAGTGCTTTGAAAAAGGCTTCTGAGACATATAAAAAGCAAGCAGATAAAAAGAGAGCTCCTCATAGGTTGTTCCAAGTTGGGGAAAAGATTTATTTGTCCACAAAATATTTATGGCTTAAGTTACCTAGTAAGAAGTTAGGACCAAAATACTTAGGACCCTTCCCCATCGTAAAGATCATTAATCCGGTCACGGTAGAATTAAAGCTTCCCAGACTCTTAGGAAAAGTCCACCCTGTGTTCCATTGTAGCCTGCTGATTCCACCTTATGACCTCCCCCTAAGAAGGCACCTGGACCTCTCGTAGTAGCAGGACAGACTCACTATGAAGTGAGGCATATTCTTGATTCTAGACTTTTTAAAGGGAAGCTACAGTACTTAGTGCAATGGAAGGGATATCCATTGTCTGAAGCCACCTGGGTAAAATCTAGCGATGTAAAAGCTGACAGACTCATTAATAAGTGCTATAAGAAACACCCTAACAAACCAAGAGGCAACCCCTAATGTATGGTTTTGTTTGCATTACAGAACTTGTCCTTTTTGTAAGGGGGGCTGGATGTCAACGCTGCTAACATTGGATGTTCTTGCTTTGACAACAGATGAAAATGCAGCCATTTTCTCTATGCTTTTATAATCAGTTGGTGCTGGGAGGGGGGATAGGGATGAGAGTTCAGTTAGCCATAATAATAATAACTCTGCCATGGGAATCCAAGGACAAACTGGGTCCAGAGCTGATAACATTTGGCGGGCTGGAGAGCTGGGGAGAAAGCTTCAAGCTAATTGAGGAATGTGCTTTATGACTGTTTATTGGGGGTGGGAATTGTACTTTGTTACTTTGTATCCAGGGGAGGGGGATTTAGTTTTTGGGTTCAACTATGTAGTCCCGATACTTTGTTTCCCGAATAAAAGATTATTTAAGCTAAACAATGCCTCGAGGTTCTTTTGAAGGGTTTCATCTGTCGGAACCATGACAAAATAACTGAGTGGCCAGTTCCAATTCTGTCCACCCAATGATAACCAGTACTCTTTTTTTAAAATCAATTCTGTTAGTTCCTTGGAGTTTTTGTAAACTACATCAAAATTTTAATGGGAAATAGTGTACAAAAAATTCAGGTATTTTTAAAATAAGTTAATGTGCCCTAGAAAAGTATGTGCTGGATCATCCAAACCTGCCAATGCACAAAGAATGTAATTCAGCTCCTTTACTTATATATTCATGGATCTGCACAAACATTTATCAACTTGGTTCACAAGGTCTCTTACCCTTCTGGCTTGACATTTTCTCTTTGGGACATGGAAGGCAATCATAGCAGCAAAAAGGTTTCTCTTCCTGCTTTCTCCTGAAATAACCAGGGGAGCAGCTCTCAGTACACAGGGAAATAGGTAATGTCTATGCAATACATTAAAGAAGGAAGATGTTCAATCATGTATTTCAAAAAAAAAAAGAATAATCATGGTTGACCAAAATTGCACACTAATTGTAAGGATTTGGGATTTTTTCTTCAACCTAATCATCAAAACTAATGAAGATTGAATTCTTTTTTCAGTTCTACTAATTATATAGGTAGCATTTTTTCTTCAAAACTGGGAAATATGTCAGGCTTAGACCATTCCCCAATGCTGAAATTATTTCAGTGGGACTCATCATTGACTGAATTTGAATTGAATTTATGATGAACATTTTGTTGCAAAGATGTATAAAATATTTTTGAAAATGATATGTAAAATGAATGTCAAAGTGTATATGTGTGCAATAAACTTTGAAATATAATATAATGCTTGCTCTTTGGAATAATTAGATTCATAATGAATTCTGATATGAAAGAATTTTTACAAGATGATGTATTGTTGTATTTAACATTTGATAAATTGTCAAAGATATATAAAGGAGTATCAAATGTATTTTGGAAGTGGAAGCAATTGTGTTATCTTTTATCATCTTTGATGTACATGTAAGAAAGCTAAGAAATGCTGGGGATCAAATACATATTCTAATTCAGAGAATTCTCAAATTGAATGTATAACTGTAGCTAGACTTTTTTTCTAGGTGTTATGAACAAAAATATTTTTAAAAAATCTGGAACTTTGTTCGTATACATGATTAAAAACAGAAAGGCTTCTTCACAACCAGAAATGGAAAGACTTGCAAATACATATAAAATAAAGTTACCGGAGTTGGTAGAGATGGCAAAATTGATTGCTCTATTTAAACCAAAGATTTTGGGTAACTTTGTTGCTACATTGAAACCACTTTTGAATTTTTTTGCTTGAAATGAAAAAAAATCAAATTTAACGTTGGGACTTGATGATTAGATCTCTTTATGACTATAGAAATACTGTTTGCTATGGTTTACTCTAATTCACAGAGTTATTGTATTTCAGGCTTACATCTGTACTGAAAAAAGTCAATAGTTTTTCTATTTGAACCGTGGTGATGCAGTGGTTACTAACTAAACTAACTGGCCCTCATCCTTTAAAATATTACTGGTGTAAAAACTTTACATATCTTCTTTGTTTTTTAAAGCTTAACAGCAAAATATGCTTGGAAAGACAATATTAATTCATGTAATTAAATAGATATCCCTGTTTTTTCAGAAATTTTGTGTTCTTACATTGCTGACAATTCCTCCCAGTATTTGAAATACTGTCTATGTTATACACTAACTCTTAGAATATTATCCCAATAATTTCAAATAAAATGACTTTTGTAAAGTGTTTATTATGTTTGATAAACTTAACGAGGGATAAATCTGATAAATCTTAAGGTATCATTAAATTTCCAAAGAATTTGTAAAACATGATTATTAACTCAAAATTCTTTACTATCTTAATTGGCAAAGAGGTGTCAAAATCATAAAAATATAACCTTTATAGGACCTCATTAATTCATGCCTTGTTTGAAATGATGGTCCATAATATGGAAAAAATAATTGCAAAAATATTTATATTTATCATCAGTTGTAAATATTATCAAAAAATATTTCAGGTTTAATGAAATGTTGAGACCAAAAACCTGGGAAACTCTAAAGTCAAAAGTGACAGAATATCTACATTACATATGATTTTACCTACAGATACTTTTAATTATTTAAAATTGTTTTACAATTTATATAAATATTGAATTACATAATAATTTGAATTGAAAAAAAAAACTTTTAAGTAGTAGCTGAACATAGAGAACTGTTTCTGAAATAGCTTCCGAAATGGTACTAGAAAATTGAGTTTGATAATAGGAGGAACAACTCCAGAGTATTAGGTTTATTACTACTCTTAGGATATCATCTCAATCATTTCAGATAAAATAACCGACATTCAGAACCTACTTGGTTGAAAATGTTGGGCCAGTTGATAGCTTCCTCATGAATGGTGAACATTTTATCTTCAGTAACCCAGGGATCCAGCTTCCCAACTCTCACTCGATGCAAGGACTGGTTGGGGAAAGTGACCCAGTTCTCAATCTCCAGTCCTGTAATCAGTTTTCCATTCTGGTCAAAATAAATTGCATCCCCAGCACTGTTGTTAAATGAGACGCTATTTAAAAAGAAGTGAAGCTGAATATGAAAAAAAAATAATGCAAAAAAAAAAAAGAATGGTTAATGTATAGAACTATGTGACACCATCTCAATCTTTTTACTTGAAAAATTTAAATGTGTGGCAGAGTGTACCTATTCTGAGGTTCTTGTATTCATATTAAGCATGATTACCTGTGGTCTTTTATCCAAAATCACTCTATTATAATCTACTAAGTTTCAATAATTAAAAGAATCAAGTCCAAGAAATCCATAAATATTTTAATATCCCCAAATATTCTTACTGTGAAAATATCAAATGAATATAATAAAGGTTGCATTATTTTTCATAAGCACTTTAAGATGCTTCTTCATTGTTGGCAAAAAGAAAAACTGATCAGAGAATATCAGATCGTTTTAATATCTAAAGTAACTTGTAAAATTAACCAGTTGTAGAAAGAAGGAGGCAAGCTTTGACTTACTTTTCAAAATATCAATGTTATCTTTCTCTAAATGTAAAAAAAATCTGCCATTGCTACATTTTGATTCAGTAAAAGTCAAAATGTTGTTTTCTATCTAGCACAAAAGCAATGCCATGTGGGCACAAAGGGATTTTTATCTTGAATGATCAAATATAAATATCTACTTCTTCCAGCTCTTACATTGATTACAAGTTTCCCAATGTATTTACTATTTTGGGCCCATACCTCTATTGACTGAAATGCTTCTTAGTGATTTTCTCAATAGGGATACTCAACTTGAGCAAGCCTTTCTTGTGTCTTTTAACAGAAATAAAACTTATTATGGGAAATAGTTTCTGTACATGAGTGTGTGTTGAAGAGAGGAATAGGCAAGCCATATATCGGCAGTTTATTGTCTCAAGATGAGAGCTAGAAAATAAATCTGATGGGAAATTCAAAGCAAAAAGAAAGTACATTGAAACTACCAAAATAAGGGGGGGGGGGAGATAAAGAAGAAACTAGAAGACATTAATAATTTTCCATCCTTATGGAAGTTGAGAACTACCTATACTAACTTTCTATCTACATTTCACTACTGTTTGTGATCTGAAGGTTGTGAAATACTGGATTGGCAGTGCAATTAAAATTGTATTTCTAATATATTTGATTATTCATAGAATTACTTGCCATGGCTAGAGATCCTGAAGACTTAGTGTTTTTACCATTCATGCTTCTCCTATATTGTTGGCCCAACTTCATGGCATGCAAAGCATGAGTCACAGCATACAGTATATTGTATTGTATATACTGTAACTATGACTGCTCATCTTCATTTCAAAAAATGTCCCAGGCAGGTTCTAATTCTGACTGCTTTTTATGATCAGAAGGCTGTGAGATGCTGGAGACTGAGTTCAATTCATATCCCATTTCCAACCGAATTGATTATTCATCAAATTACCTGCCATGGCTGGAGATCCTGGAGACTGAGTTTTCTGCCATTGAGTTTTCGCCTATGTTGTTGGCCAAACATCATAGTATGTAAAGCATGTGCCACAGCATACACTGCATTGTATATACTGTAGCTGTGACTGGTCATCCTCATTTCAAAAAAGGCCCCAGAAAGGCTCTCCAATTTCTCCTTCCCTGTACAGACATCCTCCATTTGCTCATTCTCAGATGGATTTGGAAACCCACAGCCGAATGCTTGCTCCCATACATTTTTGATGAAACCATCCTCTTTTGAAAAGAAATGATTTCTTGTCTGGAGAAAATGTTGGAATCCTCCAACTTCATTTGAGTAAGGTCCAAAGGTCAGAGCACCATGGAGGACTTGGATATCCCAGCTTTTCTGATAAAAGAATGATGCAAGACCCATTTGGGAAGCCACAATCCACACCTTACCTTTCAGTTCTATAGAAACTATTTCCATGTCAGGTAGGCGTAACAACCATCTTACATTTAAAAGATTCTCATCATGAAGTATTATAGTATTAGCTTTGCTTTTAACAAGAAGGTGAAAGGTTTCAACAAGCCATTTCAAAATATCAATAAAATTGTTGATATAAATTGATTTCAATTGTTCCACGAAGGCAATGCAGATGCCATGGAAAGAAAACATTGAGAAGATTAGATGATCAAATGTTCTTCCTCCAAGTCCTTTTGTAAGTACCCCAACCCAAGTCCACCTGAAATGCAAGAGTAGTTGAATAATCCCACTGTAATGAAGTTCTTCACCTGCAACCATGTGGTAGTAGAATGGGCTCTCATTTGGAGAAGAAGCAGTTGGGAACTATGGAAAATATAAGGTAGATAAACAGAAAAAATAGAGAAGAAAAATATGTTTGAGAAAAGAAAATGTGTATCCTCTCTAAATTAATAATTTTGAAATATATCAGCATATGTTTTCACATAATTTATGTGCACAAAATACTTATGAGATTATGATTGGGTAGATTATCCTTGTGTTCCCTTTCATATCTGCATTTCTTTAGTTATTTGAATTGCCATCCCCTGAATTTGCTTCCATAAGGATGGCGACATCTGAATTTCTCTTGGCTTAATATTTATTTATGTATTTTCTTAGTTACTTAGATTTCTTTACCTTACCCCAGGTTTAAAGATCTCTGTCACATTCTCTTCAAGTTCTTCTCAAGTTAAGGTGAGATAGTAGAGAAAAGGGACAAAACATCTAATGGGACTAGTGGCAGCAAGGATTTTTCTGCTGCACTGTAAAGGGTAAGAAGAGTTCTAATTTTGCTCATATTGCATTATAATCATCACATTTGTTCTGAATTCAAGAATACCTTTTCATTTTACTGCAATATATTGTTCATCAAGATTTAATATTTGAATACTTTTCCAATATGGATTCTTTCCTTGTTCAGAACTCACAACAGCCTTCTTCCTGATTGACAGCTATATTCTGTTAATTTTCATCATGATAATCCCAGCTTCAAAGCAGTGTTATTAATAAATTCTCTAATATACAGGTGAGGTTGTGTCACATTGTCACATGCTGTTTCAATTAGCGACCCTGGTATCCAAGTTAACTATACCTTTAGGTCTTGCAATCCACTACAGTCTGAAAAGACTAATCCAATCCATCTTACCTGTGCAACTTTGTAAGTATCTAAAATATCTATTAAAGAGATTCCAGGATCAATAGACCCAACAACTGATATGAGTTTGTTCAAGATGCCACACTTGTAGTTGGGAACAAATCTGTTCTGATTTGAGAAAAGTTCCATTTTGGCATGATAGCCAGCATACTTATCATAGATTCTGAAACCCAAGGTGATATTAGGTAAGAGTTGGAGGTCTTCATTGATCTTCTTCACAGCAAATATCATTATCAAGATATGCTGATAATACTTAGTCAGGACTCTGCAAAGGAAATCAGATACAGTATCAAATGAAATTGTGCACCTAAAAAGGGCAGTAAAACTAAATCAATGGGGAAAAAAGTCTTCAAAATTAATAATAATTTCTTGTCAACTGATTAATAGATTAAGTTCCATCAAAAAATGATTTAGAAGGTAATACACACTTTTATTTTAATTGATTTACAAACTATTATTCAGTACAAACATTGTGGATTTATTTTTGAGAGAAATAATCACAGGGTGTTTTTTCTCCCTTTGTTATTTTTAAACAACTCTAATTGTGTAAAGATCAGAAAAATTATGAAGCATGTAACATGGACATTAGCATTGTAAAATTGGGCTGTAAAATTGGATTAATCACTTTTTCTTATAACCAGAGATGGTTTCATTTTTATTTCAGTGATTGCAAAAAATGGCAAAAATGGCCTACATTTGGAATTTAGACTAATTTCAACAAAATATATGTAGACGACCACAAGCAGTAATGAATTTTCTAGAACCATAAATATTTTTTTAAGTAATGCATAAATTGTAGCTTTTTCTACTGTTGATAAGTAATTTAAAACTTTCTGAATACAAGTCATCCTTGACTTATAACAAAAAATGAGCCCAAAATTTCCATTGCTAAGCAAGACAGTTAAGTGAGTTTTGACCCATTTAACAACTTTTCTTGCCACAGTTGTTCAGTGAGTCACTGAAGTTGTTAGGTTAGTAACACAGTTTAATGAATCTAACTCTTCATTGATGTTGCTTGTCAGAAGTTCACAAAAATGATCATATGACCCTGGGATATTGCAACCATCATAAATACATGCCAGTTGTCAACTGTCCCAATTTTGATCATGTGACCATGGATGCTGAAAGAGTCACATGAAAAACAGTCATAAGTCACTTTTTAGTGCCACTGTAACTTCAAACAGTCACTAAACAAATGTATATAAGTTGAGGACTACCTATATTAGGAACTCTACTATAAAATAACCAAAATTTGGAGTTTTCCTTCCCTAACAGCATGTATAAAAAAAGATGGTACTGACATGATGTTTATGGTCTTGATAACATTCAGTAAATAGATAAATTGAGAAGTAGATAATTAAGTTGTCTAAGAAAGGCAGAGTGAGGATTTTACCAATAGAAGAACAATTAAGAATATGTGTTTCTCCTGTCTGGCCTCCCCTGTCCACGAAAGCATTTTCAGTTCAGAGGAATATTATCACTGCAAGAAAATTGCATGTCTCATTTACTGAGATAAAATATACTACATCTAAGACTGAAGAGAGATATTATTTCTATAGTTCGATGTAACTATAGGGAAGGGACTGGAAGGTCAAGGAGAAGGGATTCTTTCTTGTCAGAAACTACTAGCAATGATTAATTTGTTTTCTTCTAATTTTATTTAAGAAACATGGGTTCTATATATTGGTCACTTCAGAAAGTACAAGAAAATGATTTTTAAGCTGAAAAATATTATTCAATAGTTGGAAAGATTATTTTAATCAAGTAGCTAATTATGACCCATAGAAGAGATGTACCAAAGAATATGACAATAGCAGTAGAAGCAGCAGCAATATCTTCATAATGAATATTAATCCCAGTTTGACAAAGTTTCTCTCATTTCCTTATAATGCTTGACTTTAAAGCATTATATGGAAATGAGAGAAGCCTTGTCCCTACATTCTAAAATACTTAATTGTCCATCAGCACTTACTCCTTATTCTTTCCAGTATAATAATGGATTAAGAACTGCATTCTTACCCATAAAAGAACATTGAGAGTATGTGGTTCTCCTGTCTGCCCCCCCCTCCTTCTCAGATTCATAAGAGTATTACTCCTGGAAGAAGTGTGCATGTACTGATATAAAATATACTGCATCTATGATGTAATATTGTTATTCCTTTGGTTCAACGCAATGCCACATCTTCTACAGAATCAATTTTAGAGGCTCATGCTGCAATTCCCTTCCAAGGGAAGACAGTGGGGGTTGGGGCTGGGAGTGGGAATGGGAATGGGAAGGATTCCTATCTTGACAGAATCTAGGAGCCATGAAATATTGAAGGATTTGTTTGAATTTTTTTAAAAAATGATTTAAGGAACATAGGTTCTAGCTCTTGGTTTCCTTCACAAGAGCACAAGAAAATATTTTTAGTGAAAAAATATTTCATTTAAACTTTAGCTGGAAAAGATTATTTTTAATCCCAATTATGGGATATAGAAGAGAGGTACTAAATAATTTTATCTAGATAAGCTATAAACTATAGAAAAAAAGTTATGTCTTACAGAGATTCACCCACAGGAGAATGATGGGGATCTTTCTCAAAGCTTCCCATATCTCTAGTTATGAAGACAAAAGAAGTCATGCCACCGATGATTAGGTCACCTGGCTGGAAATATTTGTGATCAATCGGGATAGGGTCTTGGATGCTGCATTTTATTAGTTGATTCTTGGAAGCCCTAGTAGTAGAAGAAGGCAATAGCAGTAGGAGAAGTTTCCATAGCATCATAATAATCCCAGTTTTCTATTATTGCCATTAAATTCTTAAGAGTCCCCAAAATTGGATGACCTTGAACTGAATCTGTTCCTCACATGACTTCCATTCTGTAATGAATGTTGACAGAGAGATGGTTCTGAGAGATAATTTAGATTATTTCACCTGTCTCTTAATTTTAAAATATTTCATTGTCCATCAGCATTTAATCCTTATTTTTCCAAGTATAATAATTTATCGGTTAGATCTTTGAGGAACAGCAAAGTTAATAATAGTCTTTTTGATAATTATAAGAGAGAGAGAAAAGTGCAACCTTCACATTTTTAACGAAATAATAAGGGTGGATTTGCTATTCATCTTTTAAATTGAAGAGGTGTTGTTGTTTGTTTAATCCTTGCCTCCATGAGTATCTAATTGAGAAACAGTTCTTAATACCATGTTTCCTCAAAAGTAAGACCTACCCCAAAAATAAGCCCTAGTTTGATTTTTTGGGGTGGACCTAATATAAGCCCTATCCCCAAAATAAGCCCTAGTTTTGGGGCGAGGCGCATGCCTAAAAATCAGGCTAGGGCGGGGTGGAGCTTATCATTGCAGCCAGGCTTCCCGTAGATCAACACTTGCCTTGCCAGCCCACTTCTTTTGCAGCTGAAGGAGCAGCTTCATTCTGAAGCTGAAAATGGAGCTCAGGCCTGCATTTCGCAGTCAGAGGCCTCTCCGGAAGACCTGTGCAACCAAGAATTGAGTTATGGATTCAATCCGTTGCTCAGTTCTCAGCTTCACAGGCCTTCCAGAAAGACCTCTGACAGCGAAATGCAGGCCTGAGCTCCTGAGCTGCAGAATGAAGCTGCTCCTTTGGCCACAGAAGAAGTGGGCCGGCTGGGCGGGGCTGTCGGTGCTGCCACCATGAGGTGCTTGGAAAAGACCCCCTCCCCAAAAATAAGATCTGGTGCCTCTTTTGGAGGCAAAATAATAATAATAAGACTATTCTTATTTTGGGGGAAGCACAGTAGCATCTAAAGGTAACACTTAAGAAGATCTTAAAAATTATTTTTATGTTTCTAAGCAGAATGATTCTTAAATGTCTCAAAACAGTTTATGCTTTATTTTTAACCACACAAATCACATTCAGAAACAGATAATCAAGAATCAAAGCAATATTGTTGCAACCATTTCAATAGCTTAAGGTTTCATTTATGCTATTAAGTTTCCATTTCCTGAGTTAAGTTAAGGTACCCTTTTAAGTTTCATTTCCTGGCAAAACCCACCCTTTACAACCTCCTGCTGTGACGTAAGTGTACCAATAAAAAAGAGGCACGCAGATCCTTCTGCGCTCTCGCTTGCTGATTCAACCTGAAGAAACATGTTGTCCGTGTGTTTCCTATCTACCAAACGCGAGGTCCGTTGGCCCAGGCTGACGTACGTCACTGGTCCGTCCAGCAGAAGCTGGACCCCGGGATTTGAACTCCCACAACCACTGGTCCGTCCAGCAGGCGCTGGACCCCGGGATTCGAACTCCCACAACTGGTGACCCCGACGTGATTCACTCTATGACGTGATTCACTCCACGGCGTGTTCTCTGTCTAGGGAAACGCTGCTCTGGCTCCTGTATTTATGCACCTGGCAAAGGCTTGATTATCGTAAGTATGGGTCCTCACTTTCCAAGGTTCTGTCCAAGCATGTGGATGAACTTTCCTCTTTAGCCAGAAAGGCAAATTGTTTGCAAAAAGTTAACGGAACAACTGTCTATCCCCAGACCCTTCCTTTTAACCTGTGCCTACTACGGAAGACGTTCCAAAGCCGGCACAGCCAAAAAAAACCCCCCTCTTCGCTCTATCCTTCTCTCTCTCCTCCAAAACAGAAACAGGCAACCCTGTATTCTGTTCTGCAGAGTTTTGCAACTGCACTCAATGCTTCCGTTTCATCAAACTACCAAACAATAAATTTTCAGAACAATTTAGAGACATAAATTAACTCAAACTGCACTTCTCTGCAATGCGTTTTGAACAATTGGAATGTTTTGAAACTCTTTTGTAATCTGTTAAGTTTGAACCCTGTCAGACAATGTCTGGTGGTGCTTTGTGTTGATGTGTGTGTTTTGTTTTATATATGTTTAACTCCTAGAACGTTACGTTTGGACTTGGAATGGTGAGAAAAATAGGAGATGGTTAAAGGGCCCTATAAAAACCACATGTTTGGTTGGAATCATCTCATGATTTTCTCGCTTCTTGCAGGACAAGCCATATGTCTAAATAAATGTTGTTTTAATGGTATTTGTGTATATATGTCTGTCTGTGTTGTTTTGTGTTATTTCCAAGACTTGGAAAAGGGTCAAAACCCTCTTTGATAACAACAAACAAAAAGGCCTTAATTAAAAATAAAAAGTTTTGCTTGAAAAACATATGAAATGAAATATTTGTATATGAAATGGTGTAAGCAAACAGAATGGAAGTGAATGAGTTAATTTGCTGGTGTAAATGTGTGTGTGTTAGCCCTCACCCCTCCACCCATCCCACGCTGTGAAAGGAATAGTAAAACTGTAGTTTTTATTGTTGTAACATGGGAACGCAATGGTATGAGTTTGCATGTGCAAAGTTTTATGGAAGAGGTATAAAAGAATTTATACATGTGACTGCATGTGAATTTTTTTGGTGGTGAGATTTTTGCAAAGTTTCTTTTTCTTCCCCCCCCTCCTGCCTCTTTCGTTTTTCGCTGGCTGTATTGTTTTAAGAGCAAAGGAAGGGCAGATAGAGGAGGGGGGGCAGCTGTCGTTTTAACTATTTTTTTTTTTCTTCCTCTGCTTAGAAGTCTGGGTTGAGGAAGGGGGGTGGATGTGAAATTTGATGCCCACTCTTGCAGTTTCAGCTTGCTATTTTTTTTACTCGAAAGAGGAGGCAGTAATTGTTGGGCAATTCTTTTGCAAATTTTTGAGTTTTAAATTGTTTAGTTAGACATATACATCCATCAACCAAAAGAAATGACTGAATTGTTTTGCTTAGATTTGTAAATGTTTTTCCTATTTCATGAAAATTTGTTTCATCTGAATGGAATTTGATTAAATTGGAACCCCAAAAATACAATTTAATTGGCTTTTTGAAATACAAAATGATTCAAGTATCTATGGATTGCAAGTTGCCTTGGAAAAGATACAGTTACACTTTATCTTTATTTAGGGCATAAAATGTTGCAATCTTATTCTGTTCCAGTTTTTGTTATAAACAAGAAATCAGGCAAATGGCGTTTCCTCCATGATAATTGACTTAAAGGATTGTTTTTTTTTTTCATTCTTTTGCATCAACAGGATAAACATTTATTTGCTTTTACAGTGCCTGAGTTGAATAATTCTCAACCAACTCAGCGCTACCAATGGAAGGTTTTACCACAGGGCATGCTAAATAGCCCTACAATGTGTCAGTTTTTTGTTTCCCATGTTTTGCAACCATATCGGGACCTTCATCCCTCCTTTTTGGTTTACCATTACATGGATGATATTTTGGTCGCAGTACCAGGCCCAAAGGGTACTGTTTTTGTAACTTTGCCAACCCTCACAACAATTTTGCAAAAAGGAGGTTTGCACATTGTTCCTGACAAGGTCCAAACCTCCCCTCCTTTTCAATATTTGGGCCATAAATTATTGGCCTCCTATGCTGCACCACTTTTTCCCTTATTAAAATTACCACACCAACCAACTTTACTTCAATTATAGCAATATTTAGGTGCTATTAATTGGATTCGACCTTATATAGGTCTCACCACTTTTCAATTATCACCTTTTTTTTTCAGCCTTACCCAAAGGCAAACATCCTGCAGATGTTATTTCACTGCAGGACAGTCATTTAAAAGTGATTCAATTGGTCAACCAAGCCCTACAAATTCAGTGGGTTGACCGAATGACCCCAAACATTCCCTTTTCTTTTTTATTGTGTAATACTATTTTTTTACCTACATGTGCTATTGTCCAAACTATTCCCTCCTTGCTGATTCTAGAATGGCTTCATCTCCCTCACACTCCTAGAAACACAATTAGCCAAAAACCTTTTCAATTTGCCTCTCTCATCTCTAAGGCTCGCCTTCGAGCAAAAGCCCTTGCAGGAATAGAACCTTCTGTCCTATATGTACCATGTTCTCTCACTACATGGGAAACCATCTATTCTAACTCTGAAGCCTTGCAGCTTGCTCTCACTGAGTGGCCTGGAAAGATATCCTGCCACCCTCCTGCTGATCCTCGCATTCAGCTCCTACAAAATATCCATGTTTCATGGGATACCCAATTACAACGCTTTCCCATCCCACATGCTGTCACACTCTTTGTAGATGGCAGTAAACAATTTGGTGCTTGTGCCTGGTATATTCATGACCAATGGCACACAAAAATAACGCCACCCCAACGGTCTGCTCAGCGTGCGGAACTAGCCGCTGCCATTCTAGCTTTTCAAACATTTTCCACTCAACCTATAAATCTCATTCTTGACAGTCTCTATGTCACTCAAATTGTCACCACTATTTTTCAATCATACCTCTCTCCATCCCTGGACCCTGATTTAACTTCTTTATTTTCCACCCTACAAACTGTAATATCCAACAGGAAACATCTTTACTTTGTCACACACATAAGAAGCCACCAACCTTTTCCTGGCTTCTTGCAAAAGGGAAATGATATTGCAGACGCTGCGGCCTCTGCTACCTGCCTCATGTCTCTTTCTCCTGTCTCCCCTTGGGACAGTCATGCTTACTTTCATCAAAATAAAAAAGCACTAATGAAACAATTTGGAATCACTATGGCTGAAGCTACAGCCATAATTCAACAATGCCCAACCTGTAGCCTACAGTCTAAAGGTATCCCACAGGGCGTTAACCCTAGAGGCACTGAAGCCTGTGATACCTGGCAAATGGATGTAATTCAATATCCTCCATTTGCCCCGTGGAAATATCTACATGTTACAGTAGATACGTTCTCCGGATTTATTTTGGCAACCCCACAAAAAGGGGAAGCTGCAAAACAAGTGATTAATCACTGTATTCGTACCTTTACAGTGCTGGGATGTCCAAAAATATTAAAAACAGACAATGGCCCAGCTTATGTCAGCTCACAATTTTCACAGTTTTGTCATCACTGGTCCATTGTCCACAAATTCGGAATTCCTTTCAATAGCCAAGGGCAGGCTATTGTTGAGTGAGCAAATCAAACTTTAAAAAATGCATTAGATCGTTATATGGGGTCCAAGGGCTTATGCCCCCCAAACCTCCCGGCACTGCAAAACGTGTTAAATGTTTGTCTGTATACTCTCAATTTTCTAAATCTCACTGGCACTCCTTCTTTGTCTGCTGCGTCTCGACACTTTACTAAACCTGTTGTCCCAACTTCAAGACCACTTGTATACTACAGGCAGCTCCCGGATCCAACTTGGAAAGGTCCAGCCGAACTCATCACCTGGGGAAGAGGCTACACTGCAGTTCAACTACCCGACAGAGTTTTGTGGGTCCCTGCTCGTTATATTCGCCCATATTTCATCACTCCACACAACCCACCAACTCCATCGGATGTGCCATCATTGCCTTTGTGAGTGCGGATGTACGTGCTGTTATTGGTGTAACAACTGCATATTGCACCACCCATATTGTCCAGGGGTCCAACACTTTTGCATCAATCATGTGGACCCTAATTTTGATGACACTCTTGACAAGTTCCTTCCCCATAATATCCACACTGCACCTTCCCATGATGACAAAGCACCTGAGAATTCCTCTAAATTTTCATAAAGGCCTATATTGTGGTCCTGTTTTTTTCTTTTCTTGATCTCAATACTACTGCCCTTTTTCATTGTTATGACCGAGGTCAATCCTTTTGTCCCTTTGTGTTTTCTCAGTATCCTAATCGTGGCATTCCTCTCCCACCATCTCCCTCTATTTCCCTCACCTATGTTCATTACCCTTGTCACATAACTCTTGCTATTCTTGTGACCCCTGAGACTACGGGGCGCTATTATGTGTCTGGATTTTCATCCTATGGTACTTATACTACACATTCTTTTGAACTCGCATCAGTGGCGAGCTATGCAAAACCTCCTTTGTCTCCTCGTTTACTTGCCTACAACTTTGTTCCTCATCCCCGCTCCTTCCTAGACCTGACCGCCCGTATTTTTACCTCACCTCACTTACAACACTTTCATTCCACAAAGCAACCTCGCTCACACCAACGCATCATTCATTCTCGACGACGGCGATCTCCTGATCCTAATCCTCATCGACCTCTCAACTACACATGGACTGTTCGTGACTTTGAAAATCAGGTATTATTCCAAATCTCCAAATACACAATATGGCCCTGGTTCCCTATCTTACATTTTGACTTTGCCGAAATGGGTACCGGGGTCAATAAATTTGCTTCAAAATTTCTCCAAACTAACAAATGGGACAAACAAGGTTCGTGCACACCTTCTCCACTAGAAGCAACATGGTGGGACCTGTATTTTTGTCCCGAACCAAAGACACCTGAGGAAAAATATCAATGTGGCACTTTTTTGGATAAATACTGTGCCTCATGGTCTTGTGTTTCTACGGGCGCTATATCCTGGACTGCCCCTCGCTCAAATGATTATATTGCCATTAACCGTAGTAATGGCAAACCCCCTTCTCCTTCCTGCCCTTTTAATTTGTATTGTTGTGGTGAGCGGAAAAATCCAATGAACATTACCTTTACATCCCAAGGAAAGACTTTGACTGCAGAGCAATGGGCTGTCGGATATTCTTGGGGTGGAAGAGAATGGAGCGGCTCTGGAAACGACGGCGGAGTTTTTTTCCATTCGTCTCACAATCCAGTCACCACATTCCCCTCCTATAGGTCCTAACAAAAGCATTCAACCTGTTTTTTTACAGTCCGTTGTACATAATATGCCTAATCCCTTGATTAACCTTGTCAATGCTTCTTCCTTTTTGCTAAAAAGTGCTGTTAATTCTTCTTCACAAACCGACCACTGTTGGCTTTGTTTATCAGCCACTCCACCCTTTTATGACGTCGTTGGCTCTATTGAACCTATTAAGAATGCTACAAAAGATGACTCCTGCAGATGGAACTCAACATCCATCACTATTACTTCTATTACGGGACATGGTTGTTGTTTGGGAAACATTCCTGCAAATTATTCTCAATATTGTGCTAATATCACCACTGGCAAATACCAATGTGATGTTTGGCTCACCCAGAAAAGATCGGGCAGTGTAAATATGGCAGGTTATAACTCTCTTTTTACCTTGAGTAATGGTAATATTTCTGCCAGCTTAAAGGGCCAATTCTTCATCCCCGGCAACAACTCCATCTGGGCTTGCTCTACAGGTGCCACAGCCTGTGTATCAGGGGATGTCCTTATACAACAAAAAGCCTTTTGTATTCAGGTACGCTTAGTCCCTAGAATCACTTATTATTCCCCCTCTGATTTTGTTTCCCTTATGGAACCACCGGAATACCACCTACGTGTAAAACGTGAATTTGTTACAGCCCTAACCCTTTCAGTTCTTTTAGGATTAGGTGCTGCAGGAGCAGCTACTGGAGCTGCGGCTTTAGTTGTTAATCAACAACAAATACAAAAACTCAGTCTAGAAATAGATAATGATCTTTCCCGCATTGAGACTTCAATTTCTGCCCTTCAAACTTCTTTGTCGTCTCTTGCTGAAGTAGTTTTGCAGAATAGGCGTGCCCTCGACCTTTTATTTTTAAAGGAAGGTGGAACGTGTGTAGCCTTAAAAGAAGAATGTTGTTTTTATTCTGATCAATCTGGCATTGTGCGCGACTCTATGAATGAGTTACGCAAACGATTAAAAGACAGGGAACAGGAAAGGTTTTCCCAACAATCCTGGTATCAAAGCATGTTTAATTTCTCTCCCTGGATTACTACATTGCTTTCTGCTATTTTAGGACCTTGTATAATTTTGCTTATATTATGTATGATTGGCCCATGTGTTTTTTCACGCCTTTTGCAATTTCTCAAGGATCGTTTGAATGGTTTGGATTCTAATCTTTCTAAGATTAATGTTATGCTTGCCTCAAACAATATATATGAACCCTTGAAACCCAAATTCCACCCCTTTGAAAAGGTTGCCCTACTGACACTGTCTGACACGGACTCCAACTGTTCCGATACTGAATCAGACTTAGCCATGGAGGCTCTTGCCCCCAAGCAAGAATCTCGTATTCTTATGGAGTTGCCCTCTTCTGTTTCGGAGGATGCAGATGATGGCTACGAGTAGGATAGAGATTGAACTTTAAAAAATAAAAACAGTGGAGATGTTGCAACCATTTCAATAGCTTAAGGTTTCATTTATGCTATTAAGTTTCCATTTCCTGAGTTAAGTTAAGGTACCCTTTTAAGTTTCATTTCCTGGCAAAACCCACCCTTTACAACCTCCTGCTGTGACGTAAGTGTACCAATAAAAGAGAGGCACGCAGATCCTTCTGCGCTCTCGCTTGCTGATTCAACCTGAAGAAACATGTTGTCCGTGTGTTTCCTATCTACCAAACGCGAGGTCCGTTGGCCCAGGCTGACGTACGTCACTGGTCCGTCCAGCAGAAGCTGGACCCCGGGATTTGAACTCCCACAACCACTGGTCCGTCCAGCAGGCGCTGGACCCCGGGATTCGAACTCCCACACAATATGATAATCAGTATTAAACAAATCTAGAAAAAATAGATTCTATTAAGAGAAAAAATGCAGCTGTTTGGCTCTTCTGAAGATTTTTGATATTTCATTGTATACATTGGGATAATGGCTGAGAAGACTAAATCACAAGATGAACTTGTACCAACTGAAAATGGATCTATCCTGAAAATCTTGCAGATCATGACATGGAAAAATACTAAATATTGTAGCTGGGGAAAATTCCTGTTGGTATATAAGAACAAAATATACATATTCCTCTATATTTCCTTTTACCAACTTTGTCTGAAATCTCCATTTATACACACACACACAAAAACACACACACACAGTTTTGTGTGTTTTTGTGTATAAATACACAGATAACTTCATTGATTGAGATATTACACTGGTCTACATTACAATTCATTTATTTCTACTGTTTCACTATAATTCCGTATTATATATAGAAACCTTTAAACCAATCTATTAAAGTTCTACTTTCAGAAGGTCACCAATTTCTAATTTAAATATCTTTTTGAGACCCGTTTCTTGACATTGTAAATACATGTGGTGAACTTGCAATTAATTAATTAATTAAACTTATATACTGTCCATCGCAGTGTCGAGCAACTTTTGACAACTTACAACATCATAGAAACAGATTTTAAAATGTTAAAAACATTAAATGTTAAAATGAACATTTGAGTTCATTGGGTTGAGGTGGGATCTTCTTCCTAGTCCACTAACCACCTCAAATATAGAATGTCCCTATTGGGGGCCAGGGTCAATAGGCAGAATCAGGTTTTGACACTCTTATGGAAGGCTGGGGTGGGGTGGGGGAATAGATCTGACAATGGGCATGATGTTCCAGAGGATGGGAGCCGTGGCAGAAAAGGCCTTTCTCGTGGATCCCACCACCTGGAATTCCTTGACCAATGGGGTCTACAGCATGTCTTTCTACTGGAATGAGTGGGGTGAGTCAATCCCCTTGGGGTGAGATAATTGCTCAGGTAGCCTCAACCCATGCCATAAGGGACTTTAAAGGTCATAACCAATACTTTGAATTTGACCAGGAAACAAACTGGGAGTGCAGCTCATGCAACAGCAGTGTCACCGGGGCCAACTAGAGACTCCTATGTCTGTCCACATGGTTGCATTCTCTGCAAGCTATAGTTTCCAAACATTCTTCAATGGTAGCCCCATGTAGGGGACATTGCAGTAGTCAAAATGTGAGATGACCAGAGCCTGAGTACTGAGTGTAGGGATTCATGAAACAGGAAAGAGCACAACTAGCATACAACACAAAGTTATGCAAAGGGCCTCTTAGTCATCTGCTCTTTGAGCAGAGATGTAAGTCTAGGAGAACCCCCAAGTTCCACATATGGTTTTTCTGAGGTAGTGCAATTAAAAATGTTAAAGTACTAGCTCCTGAAATTCCGCATTGGCATCCATAATCACTCAATCTTACCCACTCAATCTTACCATGGATCAGCCAAAGTCTGTCTGTCTGTCTGTCTGTCTTTATTTGTTTGTTTGTTTGTTTGTTTTATTTATATCCCACCTTTATTATTTTTACAAATAACTCAAGGTAGTGAATATATCCACACATCTTCCTCCTCCTATTTTCCCCACAACAAAAGCCCTGTGAGGTGGGTTAGGTTGAGAGACAATGACTGGTCCAAAGTCACCAAGCCAGCTTTCATGGCTAAGGCAGGATTTGAATTCACAGAATGCTGTTCTCTAGCCTAGTGCCTTAACTACTATTAATTTTATTTTTTCTAAGATATTTAATGTTTAATCACATTTCAGTTCATTGGTTTGGCTGGGATGAACTTTGGGGTTGGCCACAGAAGGTGTCTGCTTGTTGATGTGTGTCTCTCACTGGAAAGGTAGATTACAGTTCCTGGTAATAAGAATAGTACTTTTCAGTCACTCTCTTTGCCTCTCCCCCTTTCCATAAAATGATGCTGGTGAAGTCGTGCTTTACCCTCTTGCCATCCAAACAGTGCTGGCCAAACCATGCTTCCTGTCCCTTGTCATCCAAATGCTGCTGGCCAAGCTATGCCTGTCATCCCCTTGCCATCCAAATGCTGCTGGCAAACATGATATCATGATATTCCCCCATACTGCCACAGCTTTACAGCACTGGTGCTGCTGATGCCCCCTGTGTTCTTGCCATCGGGTATGCTCAAAAGTGCGCCAGAAGCAGAAGCACCAAAGGCATGTTTAGTTGTCCCATGGGGGGAATCTGCTGCAAAGACTAGTCAGGATACATCGGCCACAACTAAGCATCCTCAGAGAAGCAATGGAGTAGTACTGGTGGAGATATATCACTGGTGGAGGACCAACCATGGACAAAGGCCCATGGTGGGTCAACTGGTCTGGAAAAGCCAGGATGAAATGGTCAGGTGGCCATGATGCATTGTTCTATTCCGGATTGCTTGTAAAGTGAACCACCAACAGATTTTGTGTTGATTATTTTTAGCTTTAGCGCAATTGGAATTCAAACTTAACAATTGTCTGTACAATGACAAAGTACTATGTGTGCTATACACACCATATTCACACAAATGTTTGCTAACACCAAGGTTCCCATTGGATACTAAAAGAGCAAAATATGGAAATAGGATGTTTAGTTTCTATTATTAATATTTTCTCTTTATTAACTGTTCCCTGTTGTTTAGCTCTGGCCTAATAATGATTATATAGCATTTGGGGAAATAAATGCAGGCCAGCAATCCAGCACTAGAGGCCAAAATGGAGAAGACCTCCACAGCGACCATATATTTGCCTTTAGTGCTCAGGTAGGATGGAACAAAGGAGAGCCATACACTGCAGAAGATCAGCATGCTGAATGTGAGACATTTGGCCTCGTTGAAACTGCTCGGGAGATTCCTGGAGAAAAACGCTACTGTGAAACTGGCAGCTGCCAGAAAGCCCATGTAACTCAGGACACAGTAGAACATGGTAGATGAGCCTTCATTGCACTGTAGTATTATTTCCTCTACTTCTGAATGGATGTCCATGTCAGGAAACGGGGGAAATGTGAACAGCCACACCGTACAAATGCCTACTTGAATCAAGGAACCACAAAGAACAATGGAGATGGCCAGTCCTCTTCCCACCCAGTTCCGCATCCTTGATCCAGGCTTGGTGGCCATGAAAGCCAGAACTACAGTAATGGTTTTTGCCAGAACAGAAGACACAGCCACTGAAAAGATGATGCCAAAGCTAATTTGTCGTAGAAGACATATTATGTAATGTGGTGCAACAAGGAACTGCAGTGAACAAAGGAAGCAGAGGAGGAGGGAGATGAGTAGAAGGTAGGTGAGATTTCGGTTATTGGCCTTGACGATAGGAGTATGGTGATACTTCAAAAATGTTGTGAGCACCACAATTGTGCAGAGAGAAAAGAAAAGTACCAAAACAACCAAGATTATTCCCATTGGTTCTTCATAGGACAAGAAAGTTATTTTCTTAGGAATACATGAAGTTTGGCTCTTATTTGGATATTGATCTTCTGGGCATTTCAAACAGTCATCCATGTCTAGAATTTAAATATATAAATGTATATATGTTGTATACTTATACTATATTTAGTATCATTTACATGGGGGTTTTTTTTGGGGGGGAAGCAATACTCGCTCTGATTTCCTAGATTTGACTTTCTACTGTTATATTTGGTACCTAAGAGAACACAGGACATCATGAGATTTTTCTGCTAAGGGAAGGAATATTACTTACTCATGAATTCATTACATTACTTGGGCTGTCTCTATGTATTTCTCTGGTTTTATTTCTACATCGATCTTCAGTAAGGTTTTATAAAAAGCATTATTCAAAATAATATCAATAAATGTTATACTATTCTCTTTGTATCAAATGATTTAGGTTTAATATTCTTCATTTTTTATATTTCTGAAGGAAAAGGAGGAAATATGTTTCCTATTCTCCATACAAGCAAAAATACTGATGCTTTCTGAATCAAGTGGAAGAGATTTTGTGCAAGTTAGGATGATACATTGTTAAAACCAAATGTAGAGTAAAATCAGTGGTGCGATTCAGCCAGTTCGCATCACTTCGGCAGAACCGGTAGCTAATATTTTGTTGCCCTGGCCCAGAATGGACTTCCGGAAGCAGCATCCACACAGAGAACTGGTTGTTCACATATTTGAATCCCACCACTGACTATAATCCCAAGCTAAGAGAAATGGAATGCTTTACAGGTAATTTTCATTTAGCAACTGCCTCAAACAGCAATGATTCATAGTTATGATGATGATAAAAAAGTAACTTTGTGACAAAGGCCCATATTTACAACCTTTACATCATTTTCTTCTCAGTCATGTGTTTACATACCATTACATTATTTGGTAAGTATTACTCTGTACTTGATCCATTTTTTTCCTTTCCCCCATTAGAAAGTAGAGTGATTGCCTGAATTCGTTTATTGGAACCTTCATTCTCGCATAGTTTGCTGCCAGACACTGACAGGACTCTAACCAATTTGATATTAAAGACTATTGCTTTCTTTGTGACTCATTGCTCACAGTCATCAGTGCACTAGTCAAACAGCCAGTACTAATGTCTTCTTCTCAAAGTGTATTATCAATTGTGTGCCTGCAATTCTCCTTCAATCACTTATCTCTAATGAATATAAATACAAACATCAATTTTCTTCTTGCTAATTATCCAAGCTCTAGGATAAGTATTCATAAGAGTGGGGAAATGCAGGAAAAGCACTAAAGGTAGTCTTTGTTTAGTGACTGCCTTGTTTAACAATTGTTTGCAGTTATGACAATAATGAAAAAGTAACTTTGTGATCAGTCTTCACATTTAAAACCTTTAAAGATCTGCAGAGAAAAGGAAAGATGAAATAGCTTCATAAAACACTGTTGTGATTTCACTTAGCATCTGCTTCACTTAATGACTGACCACTAGTCAAAAATGACCGGTACTATATATAATATAATTCAGCTCCTGAACTTACAGCTTCATGGATTTTCTTGGTTTATCCTGTGGAACCACCAATTAATAATGTCTCTTACCTTCCAAATTTGAAATTTTCTCTTTGGGACATCGAAGACAATCATAGCAGCAAAATGGTTTTGCTTCTTGTTTTTTCTTGAAATAACCAGGGAGGCAACTCTCAGTACACATGGAAGCAGGTAGCATCTGGCCAATAAATGAAAGAAGAAAATATTAGTCTTCAATCATGTATTTGGGGGGAAAGTTGAAAATTATGGTTGACCACTACTGTACAAATAAAGAAAGCTACTGTAATAATAATAATAATAATAATAACAACAACAACAACAACAACAACAACAAACAACAACAACAACAACAACAACAACAACAACAACAACAACAATAACAATAATAACAATAATAACAATGATAACGATAACGATAATGATAACGATAACGATAACGATAACGATAACGATAATAAAATTGGAAGGGACCTTGGAGGTCATCTAGTCCAACCCCCTGCTCAGGCAGGAAACCCTATACCATTTCAGACAAATGGCTGTCCAGACTCTTCTTAAAAACTTCCAGTGTTGGAGCATTCACCGCTTCTGGAGGCAGGTTGTTGATCTGGATTTTTTCATCTATCTCATCAAGATTGAATTATTATTTTTGTTCTACCAAATGTATAGGTAACCATGTTTCTTCTAAAATGACAGATAAATTATGCTCAAACCACATCCAAGTGCTGAAATTATTTCAGTGAGACTCAGCAACACTATAATTTTTTCAAGACAAAGGTATCCATTTTTACTGTTGGATAATACAGAATAAGAGAGTTGGAAGGGGCCTTGGAAGTCTTCTAGTCCAATGCCCTGCTTAAGTGGGAAACCCTATACCATTTCAAATCATTGCCCAATCTTTCTTAAAAATTTCCAGTGTTGGAGCACCCACAACTTCTGGCGACAACTTGTTACACTGATTAATAGTTTAACTGTCAGGAAATTTCTGCTTAGTTCTAGGTTGGCTCTCTCCTTGATTAGTTTCCATCCATTGCTTCTTGTCCTGCCTTCAGGTGTTTTGGAGTATAGATTGACCCCCTCTTCCTTGTGGCAGCCCCTCAAATATTGGAATAGTGCTATTATGACACTTCTAGTACTTCTTTTTAATTTTTAATTTTAAATAAAATTAAAAAGAAACATTTTCAGAGGTATTTAACTAAGATAAAATCTAATGCAGTGATCTAGGGTACAGTGAAAATATTTGAAAGAGATGTAATGATTTTAGAGGTTAAAAAGAACCCTTATATTGAAAGGAGATGACAAATGTTGAATAAAACTTCTTATATAGAGAGTAACAATAATCAACTAGTAATCAAATTTATAGGCAATTATGAGCAAGGAAACATATCTTCACAACTAAGATTTTCAGGTGGGAATTCTGTGTTAACCAATGAACTCATAAAGAGAAAGGGAATTAGACTCTTTTTCTTTAATCTTCTAATGCGAAATTAGTTCATGTTACTGAAGAAATAATTTTATGTTTTAAGATTTTAGATAATATATATATATATGGCAATATCTCCTACAATATTTAAATAATTTATATTTAACCCTGTTGATGAATTTAAATAAGTAATGTTTCACTAGCATTATTCAATACTAATATGTTTTTATAGTAATTTAATTATTTTGATGAACTTAAGGAAGGGGAAAAACTGGTAAATCTCCAGGTATCATTAAATTTCCATATAAATCATTTGATGATTGTTAGCATAACATACTTTCCTACTTTTTAATATCTCTAGTGCGGGAGAGGTATCAAAAAAAAAACCCCAAATATAAATAACATTGTTAGTCAAATAAATCAGGTAATACAGAAGACATAATTTATATAGAACACTTTTGTTATTAATGAGATTAATGTTTGTGTTTTAAAATATAGAAGAAAAACTGTTTTTAAAAGCTTTGAACTCATGTTGTTAGAGATTGCAATAAACCTTTGATAAACTAAACCTGTCCAAAATATTTATTCAAGAAAGCATATACATTTTGTAACTATGTAGAAATAAAAGTATATTAAAAAATGTCACAATCCTTAAAAGCTACATGAGCTTTTATCTACAGCTATGTTTGATTATTTAAAAATTGAATTAGAATTTATGTAAATACTGATTCATATAATAATTTTCTGACAGCTGAATGAAAAATAAACTGTTTTAGGTAGCAACTGAATTTAGAGAAACCTTTTTGCAGTAGCTTCCTAAATGGCACTTAAGAGCTAGAAGATTGCACTGAATAAAAGTTTTGGTGCTCTGCCCTTTCATGGAAAATGAAATTATGAATTAGGATAGAGTTATTACAGGGAGAGCCGGCCTTCAGGAGCAACAGCCAATATTATCTGGTAATTTGGTTCTCAGGTTATCTATGATAGTTCAATTAGAAACATTGGGTGACCTCACCTAGCGGCTTTATGTAGAAGTTACATAATGGGGGGAAGAGAACCAAGCCATGTGCAGTCTCAGGGGATCAGTTCTAGGATGATCTTGATTCTCACATAGCTAAAGACTGGAACAAGTGTTACAGAAGGGAATAAAACTACAGCAGAGCCCAAGCCCTTCAGTCATTCCAAAAGAATAATTTTATCTTTTTATTCATTTAAAATATTGACATAGCCACCCATCTTTCAACCAATCACATAAGGCTTTAAAGGTGATGATTAGAACTTTGAACTGCACCTGGAAAGAAACTGGAAAGCAGGGCAGCTCACACAATTGAGATGTTATATGAGAAAATCTGGGGGAGGGGGTAGCGTTACTGAGTGCATTTCTGCATTTTGAGCCAGTTCAAGTTTCAATGGAAATCACATATAGAGCACTTTGCACTAATTCAGGTGAGAGGTGACCAAGGAATCAGTGACTGTGGGCAAGGCTTCCCAGTCCAGAAAATGTGCAATTGGTATATCAGATGAATTTGTGCAAAACCCTTCCCCCGCCTAGCATAGCTACCATTTGTTCCTCGATCAGGATCCATGACTCCAGGAAGACTCCCAGATTATGTATCAGCCCAGCCCAGAGAAGTATCACCCCAACCAGAGTGAAATATGAAAATCAACTGGTCCGGGGGAAGGCAAAAACCCATAGTCACTCCATCTTGCCAGGATTGAGTTCAAGTCAGTTCCTCCACACCCAAATCCTTAGCCAGAAGTACCACCACAACACTAGTCTGGCTAGGGTTACAGATATATAATTGGGTATCATCAGCAAGCTGATGATAACAAACCCCATACCTACCAATGTCCTCCTCTAGCAATTGCATGTTAAAAAGCAGTGATGAAAGCTCAAGCCATGAGGCACTCCACATTGAGGAGATCTAGGATCTGACTTCTCCTTCCTACCAACACTGACAAAAAAAGGCCATGGAGGAGAACCACAATAACACAGTGTCTCCCACTCCCAACCACATAATGATACCATAGTTGATGATATTGATAGAAGTCCAGAAGGTCAGAATGATTGCATTACCTCTATTCTGAGCCCTCCAAAAGTCACCAAACAGCAACCATTGCTGTTTCAGTGCTGTGTCCTGCCATGAACCCATACTGAAGTTTGAACTCTTATTTTTAAGACTAAACTAGTCCCTGACGACTTCTTAGCAATATTTTGGAATGGTTTTGCCATAGCCTTCTTCTTAGAACTCAACAACAGTAATTGGCCCAAAGTAACCCAGCTGGCTTCAGGCCTTGCAATTTAACCATTATACTGAACTGGCCCTCAACTTTTACTTTACATATCATCCCTGTCTCTTTAAGCTTGACAGTAACATATGCTTGGATAATAATACTAATTTAAGTAATTGTTTAGATATCCCTGTTTTTCAGAAAGTTTGAATTCTTACCTTGCTGGCATTTCTTCTCAGTATTTGATATTATTTGTATGTTAAATGATATTGAGCTACTTTTTGGATATCCCAATAATTTAAACAAACCAACTACATTCAAAACTTACTTGGTTGAAAGTGCTGGGCCAGGTGATGGCTTCCTCATGAATGGTGAACATTTGGTTTTCAGCAGCCCAGGGATCCAGCTCCCCAACTTTCACTCGATGCAAAGACTGATTGGGGAATATGACCCAGTTGTCCATATCCAGTTGTGTAATCAGTTCTCTATTTTTGTCAAAGGAAATTTTATCTCCAACACTGTTGTTAAATGAGCCTTTTTTCAAAAAGAAATGAAGCTGAATATGAAAAAGCAAGACAGAAAAGATGCTTAATATATGAAACTATGTGATACTTGAACCATTTAAATATGTGGGACACTGTCCCTACTCTAAGGTACCAGCATTTTTCTCAAGGATGGTTGTCTGTGGTTCTTGATCCAAAATCCTTCTCTTATAGTCTACTAACTTTCAAAAATTAAAAATAATCCAGGGCCTAAACCTATACAATTGTTAATATGCAAAGATCTAATTTATTGAGGAAATGTGTTATTTAACAAATAAAAATAATCAAGCTTGCCTTATATTTGCAAGAAGCTTATGAAGCTTGTCATCTGCTTTTATTAGAGACAAACTGATCAGAGAGTACCATATCCTTTTAATAAGAAAATTTAATATTAATCATCTACATAAAGGAATAGGCTGAACAGGTTGAATTGACTTTTCCAAATATAAAAAATATCTTTCTTTAATGCTAAAAGGTCTGCTATTGATGCATTTGATTCATTCTGAATAAAGAAATCCATAAAATTGAATGCATCCATTTTTATTGCTGCTATAAGATGCCATGATAGGGAATGGAGGATAGTGTGTTATTAACATATTTCTTCTAAATTGAAAATGAGCCTTAAATTCAGATTGAATCTTTGGGGGATATATGGATGATTAGAAGAAGTAAAGGGGGGCAAAAGTAGACTGAGAGCAATTTAAATCAGATTGAGAATATAAAAGAGAACATAGTTTCTGTGAAATCCTGCTGATGTGTTATGAGCAAGTGGCTGTTCTTTTCTTTAGACAGATTAAAAAATACAAAGATTACTAATTACTTTATTCCCTCCTTCCCCCCCCTCTCTCTTTGATTCTCTTTCTATTTTCTGACTGTCTTTTTGTGTTCATTTACATGCTAATTACACTCTAATTTGATGGCATCTTTAAAAACATTTTTTGAAAGTATGATCCTTTATTCCCACAGTATGGAAGGGATCCAAATATGCTTGGACTGATCTAAATTACATAGATGAACAAAGATTGAATTATTTACCTTGAGGCACCTTATCTCTGCTGCTCTGTCATTTGTAGTGTCCAAGGTGATTGGATCCCAACCTGCATTTATGGATCTTTCTTTGTCTAGAAAGGCAGTGTCTTGTAGTCTCAGAAGTATTTTCAGCTTGAAAGTCCAAATAGAAATTTCTACTTCTTCCACCCTTCTATACCGATTAACACCTATGTATTGTATTCACTATTTTCGACCTATACCCCTATTGATTGAAATGCATAACTTAAGTCTTAACTTAAGAAAGCAGCTCTTGCCACCTTGAAAGGAATAATGCTTGTTACATGAATTAGTTCCTGTAATATGTACAGTATTTGTGTGTGTGTGTGTGTGTATCAGATGTGGGGAGGAGGGGAGAGAGTATAAAGCATATATCCTAACTACCTATGGGAAAGATCTAGAGAGTAAGTGAGCCAGGAAGCATGAAGAAAATTCATAGAAATTATACAGTACAAATCCCACAAAAGGTGAGAAAGAGATCATAAAACAATAAACCAGGAAGTTGTTACAAATTTTCCATCTAATTCTGATTGCTTTTTATGATCAGAAGGCTGTGAGATGCTGGAGACTGAGTTCAATTCATATCCCATTTCCAACAGAATTGATTATTCATCACATTACCTGCCATGGCTGGAGATCCTGGAGACTGAGTTTTCTGCCATTGAGTTTTCGCCTATGTTGTTGGCCAAACATCATAGTATGTAAAGCATATGCCACAGCATACACTGCATTGTATATACTGTAGCTGTGACTGGTCATCCTCATTTCAAAAAAGGCCCCAGAAAGGCTCTCCAATTTCTCCTTCCCTTTACAGACATCCTCCATTTGCTCATTCCCAGATGGATTTGGAAACACACAGCCAAATGCTTGCTCCCATACATTTTTGACAAAACCATCCTCTTTTGAAAAGAAATGATTTCTTGTCTGGAGAAAATGTTGGAATCCTGTAATTTCACTTGAGTAAGCTGCAAAGGTCAGAGCACCGTGGAGGTCTTGGATATCCCAGCTTTTCTGATAAAAGAATGATGCAAGGCCCGTTTGGGAAGCCATGATCCACACCTTACCTTTTGACTTTATAGACACTATTTCCATTTCAGGTAGACGTAACAACCATCTTAAATTTAAAAGGTAATTATCACTGATTATGATAGCTTTGGCTTTGCTGTTAACAAGAAGGTGAAAGGTTTCAACAAGCCATTTCAGATTATCAAAAAAATTGTTGATGTAAACTGGTCTGAATTTTTCCAAGAAGGCAATGCAGATGCCATGGAGAGGAAACATTGAGAAGATTAGGTGCTCAAATTTTCTTCCTCCAAGTCCTTTTGAAAGTACCCCAACCCAAGTCCACCTGAAGTGCAAAAGTAGTTGAATAATCCCCCTGTAATAAAGTTCTTCACCTGGAACCATTGGATAGTAGAAATGACTTTCATATTGTGATGGGCCAGTTGGGAACTATGGAAGTTAATATATATATATATATATATGTAATTTTATTCAAGACAAAGTTAAAATACAAAACTCAAAAAAAACCAACCCAAAAATCAAAACATTAAAAAAGAAAAAGGTGAATTAAAGAAAGACCAGTACATACACACATATTATGCCCCTAGTTGAATACTTATTAATATATTACTATAACATTAGTTTCCATTCCTTGTGTAACAGGTGCTCCCAAAATTTGTAAACTACTAAATCTATTTGCAAATTATTGACATGTCTTCTATATATTATATTAGTGACAATGTAGGTATCAGGAAGAATAATAATACTAAAACAAAACAGAATTAAAGTTTCAAAATGTGTATGCCCAGTGACTTCAATCGCTTACAGAGGGAATTGAAATCTTCAAGTCCCCTCCCCCTTCCCATCTGGGTCTATGATTGTCCAAAAGTCATCTAGGGTCATTCCTAAGTGCTCCCATTCAAAACCAGGGAGCAGCACTGCCAAAAAAAAAAACAGCTTTGATAGTAAAATCAGCAGATCATCAGTAAGAGAAAAAAGAAGCTCTTACTATGCAGCAGCCATCTTGGAAGAAGTGTCCTTTCACATAATTTCTGTGGACAGGGCACTAAAGAGACTAGATTTGGATTAGATCTTTGTGTCCCCTTCCAGATTCCACAATTCTATGACTATTTGGATTCCTATCACCTGAATTTGGTTTCATAAACACCCTGACCTCCAAATCCTGGGGACACTGCTGCCTGGTTCTCTGAAGCCTGAAATCAGAAAGGAGCCAAGTTCCTGGACAGAATTGTACCCATATGTCCTCTCCTGGCTGATCACCCCTGATACTGTCCCTGGGTTATGGCAGAGCTGAGAGTGCTGAAAATGGCAGAGTTGGCTAGAGAGTCAAAGGAGGAAAGCAAAATATGAATCCAACTGGAAATGTGTCAAAGCTACATTAAGGCCTACCTCATGGCAGTAAGAGCAGCAAAGGGCCAGTATTTCTCTGCACTTATTATGTCCACAGAGTGTCACCTAACAGCTCTATTCAAAGTCACCAAGTCCTTCCTCAGGAAGGAGGGCTCGGACAAACATCTGCAGAGTCACATGGAGGAGTTTGTGGAAAACCTGATGTATAAAATTGTTCAGATTCACTTTTGGTTGGACTCCAAGTGCCCATTAGAGAAGTCCAGGGATAGGACTTATCCTGGAGAAGTTTTATCTCATTGGACCTAAGGAAATGGACAGGATCCTTGGGACTGTCAATACAAGTACTTGCTTATTAGATCCTTGTTCCTCAGGGTTAGTGAAAGCTTTTAGGACAGTGATTTCTGGGTGGATGCATGTAGTGATTAATACCTCACTCCAGGAGCACCCTTCTTCCCAGCATCCTTTCATAGAACATAGAATCATAGGGCTTGAAGATATCTTCAAGTCCAACCAAGGCAGGAATCCTTATCCCATCCCAGACAAATGATTGTCCAATCTTTTCTTCAACAATGAACCTCCCACTATTCCATTGACTAATTGTTCCCACTGTCAGCAAATTTCTCCTTAGTTCCAGGATCTCTCTCTGACTAGCTTCCACCCATACATTGCCCTCAGGATCTTTGAATAATAAATCGATCCTTCCCTCTTGCAACAGACCTTCAGGTTACAGCTATAATGTCATCCCTAAACCTCCTCTTCATTAGGCTAAATATGTCTAGTTCCCTTAGCCATTAATTGTACTGTTCAGCATCCAGACCCCTTATCTTATGTTCTTCTCTGCATTCTTTCAGGGCCTCAGCATATTTTTAGTCTCATGATGACCAGAATTGGATGCATTATTGAAAGTGTATTACTAGTACAGTATAGAGCGGTACTAACACTTTTTGTGTTCTTGATGCTATCTCTTTGTTGATATAGCTTAGGATCACATTGGCTTTTTTGGCAGCTGTAGCATACTTCTGGCTTTTGTTCAGATACGCTTTTGGTTGGACTCCAAGTGCCCATTAGAGAAGCCCAGGGACAACTAGATCCCTCTCACAGGTACTCCTGTTGAACCAGGTACTGTACCTGTGTGTCTTGTGCTTTTAGAAGGCGGAGATCTGCCTCCTCTTAATAAGCCATTATTAAACCCACACCTTGCTGGACAACTTCCATCCAGTCTCTCACTTTCACTTTTTAGGGAAGATAGTGAAAAAGTGGTTGTGTTATAGCTCCAAAGGGTCCTGGATGAAGCAGACAAGCTAGACCCCTTTCAGATAGGTTTTAGACCCAGTTACAGGACAGAAACAGCATTGGTCAGATTGCTGATGATCTCTGGTGAGAGAGGGATATAGGTTGTATATCCCTTCTTGCCTTCCTTGACTCTGAGCAGCTTTCACGTATCCTTTTGGCTGGCTGTGGATTTGGGACTGAGTTTAACTGGCTGAATTCCTTTCTCCACAGCCAGTTTCAATCAGTGTTGACAGGGGGCAGGAGATCCAGCCTAGAGTTTTCCTCTGTGGAGGACAACATTCCTTTTTAAGATTTACATCAAATCCCTGGTTGAGATCATCTGTCACTATAGGATGAGGTATCATCAATATGATGAAGTCACTCTGCTTTACATTCCTATCCCTGGTGATCCAAGTCATGCTATGGGGCAACCCTTTTGCAGTGCCTAGAGGCTGTGGGAGCCTGGATAGAAAGCAACAGGTCAGCCGAACTCTGGTAAGATGAAGTGGCTGTGGTTGCATGGAGCTTTAGGATTCAAAGGTTTATCATTTTTAGTTCTGGATGAGATTGCATTACACCAGACAGACCCAGTATGCAACTTGGGGGGTTCTTCTTGACTCACAACTCCTGCTCAAAGAGTAGGTGGCAATCGTGGTTAGGAGACCCTTTGGTGCAATTTTGTGTTGTGTGCCAGCTGTGTCTCTTTCTGGATCATGAGACCCCGTGCTCAGTCATTTATGCCCTGGTTATGTCTCATTTGCAACATGCTCTACATGGGGCTTACCTTTGAAGAGTAATTGGTAGCTGCAATTGATTCAGAATGCAACTGCATGGACAATTTTGGAAGCACATACTGTATAACAGTGGCACATGTAACACCACTATTATATGATCTACATTTTTGCCCCAATGAGACTGGCCTGCCCCACTTGTTTTGTGGATCCTCTTAGCCAAGGAATTTCAGTTGGTGGAGTCTAGGAAATGCCCCCGCCCACACACACCTTTTGAAATATCTTGCCGTCTGAGGTGTGAAACACTCTCATCCTTCTGGCCTTCAGGAAGGGCCTTAAAACCTGGTTCTGCTGGTATGTGTTTTGCCCAGATGAAGAAGCTGTAGGCTATAGGTGATTGGTGCAGTGATAGAGAATGCACCATCTCTGCTTCACTCTGAGCCCATGGTTTTTAAATCTGCATTTAATCTTTTGCAATGTTAATCTGTTTTTATATTTATAATTGTATATCTCTATTTTTATTATATTGTAAGCTTCTCAGAATTGCTTTAGATAGCAAGATAAGTGGCATATAACATTAATAAATATATAAAATAAGCAAAGTATATATGTATATACCACCCTATCTGAATTACTTTATTGTAAATTTTAAATATGTTTTCCAATTGCCTTCCTAAAAACTTTTTAAATTAAATATGGTTTTATCCTATTTTAGACTTTTATGGACTGCTATTGCTTATGTGCTTCTTCGTTTAGAATGTTAAATTGACCAGCTGTGACACTGCATCTCCAATGATAGTCCTATCAATTCCTCTTCAAGCATCTGTTCTGCTCATGTTAAGATGAGATGTTGGGAGAAAAGAACAAAGCATCCAGGAGGACTTTTTGGGGACAGGGAGGAATTTCTGCTTTACTGTAAATGGCAATGCAGTTTCTGATTCTGCTCACATTGCATCTGCTATAATGATTTATCATGGCTCTAAATCTTTTCCTTTTACTAAAATATGTGATTCACCAAGAATCAGTGTTTTAATATCTTTCAATCACTAGCTGAATGTAATTGTGCCAGTCTCATTTTCTTATCCCAACCTATTCGGTAGTCTTAGCTAAATATTCAGCAAGTTCTTATTTATCAACTCATTTAGTGACTATTTGAGGTTATAATTGCTGAAAATAAAACAACTTTGAAACTGATGCTTATACTTCTGAATATCACAGAAATACAATTGTCATATGATTGCCATTTGGGTGACTTCATAATTTGTGCACCATTGCTGCATCCCAAGGTCCTGTGACCACCATTTCATGGGCTTCACAACCAGCTTCCAACAAGCAGAATTAATGCAGCACACAAAAGTGAAATCATTAGTCATGGTAACATATTGTCTCACTTAACAATCATGGTAATTTGCTTAACAACAGAAGCAGAGGTGAGGTTATAAGTAAGGCATAGTCATGTGATGTTTCAGTTAGTGATCATGCTTAGTGATAGGATTTCTAGTTCCATTTGTGGTTGGTAAGTAAGGACTATACGGAAGAAGAAAAAGGCTTACTTATGCCTCCTTAAGCAACTACAAGGCAGAATATATTGATAAAATATAAGTAAATAACTAACATCACACTAACAATTTACACGAGAGGATTACAGGGATCCAAAATTCCACTGATCATTAAAATTAATATTTCAAGCTCAATAATAGTAACACCAAATTCTAAAATTGATTCTTTTAAACTTTATGCTGTAGTAAATGTTCTTCATTAAATATGGTCATTGGAGAAATATACATAAAAGGTAACTATATTTAGGTTTTGTAATACCATACATCTGGAAAGACAAAGCCATCTATCTGACCTGTGGAACTTTGTAAGTCTCTAATATATCTGCCATATCACTAGCGATTCCTGGATTAACAGTCCCAACAATTGATATGAGTTTGTTAAGGACGCCACATTTGTAATTGGGAACAAATCTCTTCTGGCTAGAAAAAAGTTCCATTTTGGCATGATAGCCAGCACACCTATCATAGATCCTGAAGCCCAAGGTGACATTAGGTAAGAGCTGGAGGTCTTCACTGATCTTCTTCACAGCAAATACCATGGTCAAGATATGCTGATAATATTTAGTCAGGACTCTGCAACAGGAATTAGATGTTGTATCAAATGGAAATCTGCATCTATAAAGGACAATGAAACTAACTCCATGAAAAAAAGTCTAACAAACTAACAATCACTCTTTCATGTTAACTGATTCAAGGTTAAGTTCCATCTAATCATTTAGAAGATAATACTCACTGTTTCATGTTAATTGATTTATCTACTATTACCCAGCATATATTTTCCCTTTCTTTGCTATTTTTAAATAATTCTTACTATGTGAAGTTCACCAGCATCATTACCAAGTATGTAACATGGACATTAACTTCCTACATCTGGGAAGCAAAATTGAATTAATCATGTTTTCTTACATAGAGATGATTTCATTTTAATTTAAGTCACTGCAAAAAAAATGGCAAAATGATCTACATTTAGAATTTAGTCTATCTTCAACAAAATATGTATAGAAGACTATAAGCAACAATGAATTTTATAGAAACATATAGTATCATAATGCTACTTAAGCAATGCATACATTGCAGTTTTATTTATTTTAATACATAATTCAAAGCTTTTTGACTATTAGAAACTCTACTACAATTATACCAAAAATCAAAGAGTTTTTCTTCCCTAATAACATCTGTAAAATAGGTGTAATAATATGAAATTATAGTCATACAATATTTGTTGTAATGGAGAAATTGGGAAGAAAATAATTAAGTGGCTTAAGAAAGGCAGAATGAGAATTTTACCAATAAAAGAACATTGGGAGCAAAGGTTCATGTGTTTGTACTCCTCTGCTCCCCAGAAAAATCTTTTGGTTCATGAAAATATTATTCCTGGAATAAAATTAAATATCTCATTTACTGAGATAAAATATGCTGTATCTCTGAGCAAACATTATCTTTGTAGTTCAATGCAATTTCACATATTCAACAGAGTCAGGTTTTATAATCTGATGCTAAAATTCCCAATCCAAGCAAAGGGATTAATGGCTGGAATTCCTGTCTTGTCTGAATTTAGTAGCCATTAAATTTGGAAGATTAGTCTAATTCTTAAAAAGTTGATTTAAGGAATATAGATTCTTCCTGTTTTTCCCTTCAAGTGCAAGAAAATAATTTATAAACTGAAAAATATCATCCAATTAAACATTAACTCTAAAGGATTATTTTTAATGACTGTAGCAAAATATATATTTACAATAGGTACTAAATAATGTAATCTAGATTAATAGCTACAGAAAGAAAATATCTTACAGGGATTCACCCAAAAGAGAATGATGGGGATCTTCTGCAAAACTTCCCACATCTCTAGTTATGAAAACAAAAGAAGTCATACCACCAATGAGTAGGTCACCTGGTTGGAAATATTTGTGATCAATTGGGATAGGATCCTGGATGCTGCATTTTGTTGGTTGAGTCTTGCAAGCCATATGTGGCAATAGCAATAGAAGATTCAATAGCATCATAATAAATATTAATCTGTTGACCATGAAATTCTTAAAAATCCCCAAAACTGGACAAGCTTGAACTGAATTTCTTTGTTCCTCACTTAACTTCCATCCTGTAATGAATCTTAGAATGCAAATGGCTCTGAAAAAGCATTCTGTTTATTTTACCTGTCCCTGCATTTTTTAATTATTTGTTTATCCATTTTGTCCTAATTCTTTCAAGTACAGTAATTTGTCAATCAGGGCTTTGAGGAATAGCAAACTTAATAATAGTCTTTTTGATAATGATAAAAGGAAAAGAAAATTGCAACCTTCAAATTATTGATGAAATAGTAAGGTTGCAATGAGTCTATAAGACATCATAATATCAGAAAAGTTATTGAGATGGGGGAAGATCAATATGGCAAAGATAGAGATATTCATGCTTCATTCAGAAGCCAGCCAAAATCTTTACCACTACTACTCTAAAGAAATTTAGAGAGTACAAGAGCATAAACATAACACCTCTTTTCAGTCTTTGCAACAAAGTTTGTTTTTTTCTCCCCTTGCAGTTGCCCTGACAGCTACAGTGATTTCTTAGAAAAAGTTCTCTTTTGCTTAATGAAGCACTTGTCTATTACTAAGATGGAAAATGCAAAGTAATATGAAAGTTCATACAAAGAGGATCTTAAAACATGAACTGTAAATTTAAGATGACCAAGTTTCTGCTTCTCTTTTTTTAAATTGAAGAGGGGTTCTTCTGTTTTAATCCTTGTCTCTATCAGTTAGTGTTTTATTAAGACACAGTTTCTAACAGTACCAAGTGGTGACACTTAAGAACTTGAAATGTATTTTTATGTTTCTGAGCAGAAAATATACGGTAGGTATAGGTATACTGTATAGATAAGGTGAAACTTGGCTCAGTGCCAGTAACTGTGAGAGGGATCTTGGACTCCAAGTCAACAATCACTTAAATATGAGCCAACAGTGTGTGGCAGCAGCCAAAAAAGCTAATATAATCCAAGGCTGCTTTAATAGAGGGATAGAACCAAGATTATGTGAAGTTCTATTACTGCTTTACAAACCCTTAGTAAGACCACACTTAGAATACTGCAGCCAGTTCTGGTGACTACAATATAAAAAAGATATTGAGACTCTGGAAAGAGTGCAAAGAAGAGCAACAAAAATGAATATTCATATTTGTCAAAATTTATATTACCAATTTGGTTTGTTCCAGTAACCCACTTATTGTCAAATCATCTTCATTCCCAATATCTGGCATGGTCTTTGTTAATCTGGGTGATGTTCAAGCTGAATGACTCTTATTTCAAGGTAGACCAGTATGTAACCACCTTCAAATTGCTTCCTAGTCCTCATACAAGTTGACCATGTCATGAATTTTGCTTGTCTCCAATTTTTTACACATTATACATTTTTATACATTATATATATATCATAAGTAACTTTAAACATCAGGTTATTATGCTGATCTACATTTATTTTATTTCTACTAATATTTCTCTATTTCCCTCATATATAAAGAAACATATAGCCCAATCCAGAGAAATTTTAAGGAGCTTGACAAATTCCAACTTAAGTATCTTTTTGAGTCCTGTTTCTTGATATGAACTTGCAATCTACAAATATTGTGGGAACTGATCAACACTATTAAGAAAATATGATAATGTATGAATCTATTCTATGAACACATGAGGTTGTAGAAGCATTATGCTCAGAGTTTATCAGCTAGAGCTTCTGCTGCCATGAAGATGGAGCAAATACTTGTGGAAAACACCCAGCTCTCTTAGCCCATTGTCCTTCTTATCTACTAACTGAATGAACCTAGACCCACTAAACACTTTCACTGCTAGTTCTCTCCTCCCACCCCTGCCACCACCATGCTCCATTGCTCTTCTGGAGAAAAAAACCTGCATTTGCATGTGGCATTCAGATCTCATGCAATCATTTGAAGTGGAGATGGATGCCTCCAACATAGTAAGTGAGGCAGTATTTCTGATCAACACTATCTATCTTGTAGTGATACCTCCTGGAAGGTACATTGAACTTTGTCAAAGTCCATAGAGATCAACAGAATTTAGAACATCTGCAGAGTATTCAAAAACTGAACCATCAGCATATCCTGTTGTCATTATTCTTAGCCTTAACCCACTGAGATTTTAAAATTAATGAGTGGCCATAATTGTCTCCAAAATGAGCCAATACAATGTACAAACATCACACTCTCAGAGAGGTTTGCTGCTACCCAATGTCCCATGAATGTCCTGCAAAATACTGTAGCAACTGAATCAAGACCCAATTATGCCTATGTTTACTATCAACCCCTTCCAAAGGCACCTGCTAGCTAAACAAGATTTGGACCAGACAACAAATGTTCCTGTTCTTCAAGGGTTAGTATTATGTCCCTTTGAAACTATTATGCAATACAATGCTTTACTTCATGGGATCAGTATAATTCAAGTTCTTTCTGATCAGTCTGGAATGTTGTATCATGTCTGCTATCTGTGTTTAAAATAGATACATGAGCAATCTTTCAAAAAATGATCCCAATAAATTTCTCTGAATGAAGACTCAACTATCATTGACAATATTTTGTTATTTCAGGAAGCAAAATATAAAGAATGTCACGCATATTGATGCTCCCACATTATGATATATTTATTTATTATGCATTGATGTATTTATTTATATATTGAATCTTTAAAAACAAATCATAATCCTCTTCAAAATAACCTGAATAGTGGCTGATTAATGAAGACTTATTACTATTAAGTTAAGCTGGAATCCTTCCAAGAATTTTCTGCTCAATACATACTTCATAAAAGAATCCCTAGAGTATAAAAATGAAGGATGAAGATAATGGAAATTTAAAGGAAGGAATACTAAAGAGAGAGAAAATAGAAAAGGGAATCTTTATGTTTATATTCTAAATATATTTCTTTTTTTCAACTGTTCTATCTGTTTAGCTCTGGCTGAAAAAAACATTCTCAAACATAATCCATCTCCAGGCATCATCATGCCTCCCCACTGTGAAAAGGAATAAACTTTTTTCCCCTGAAATTGAATCCTGATTCTTTAAGCAACTTGATTCCGATAGATTTTTAATCAAATCATGAGCTGCATTCTTTAAAAAGACCAATGCCCTTTTCATTTCCGAGATTTTGAATTTTAATAAAAGAAGCACTAACATGACAAAGCTTTGTTCATATACCCAAAACAACTTCTAATAATTTCAAACCCCCTATGAGTCAATAAATTGAAGTATAGAGACTTAAAAGAAGAGATACTAAAAGAAAAAATAATGGTAATAGGATTATTTGGGTTTGTATATTATTACTATTTTCTCTTTATTAGTTGCTCCCTGTTATTTAGTTCTGGCCTTACAAGGATTATGTAACATTTTGGGAGATATATGCAGCCTAGCAACCCAGCACTGGAAGCCAAAATGGAGAAGACCTCCATAGCAACCATATATTTGCCTTTGGTGCTCAGGTAGGATGGAACAAAGGAGAGCCACACACTGCAGAAGATCAACATGCTGAATGTGATACATTTGGCCTCATTGAAACTGCTAGGGAGATTCCTAGAGAAATACACTACTGTGAAACTGGCAGTTGCCAGAAAGCCCATGTAGCCCAGAACACAGTAGAACATGGTAGCTGGGCCTTTATTGCACTGCAGTATGATTTCCTCTACTTCTGAATGGGTATCAACATCAGGGAAAGGGGTAAATGTGAACAACCATGCCATACAGATTCCCGTTTTAATTATAGAACCAAAAAGAACAATGAAGAGTGCCAGTCTTTTTCCTACCCATTTCCTCATCCTGGATCCTGGCTTGGTGGCCATGAAAGCCAGGACCACAGTGATGGTTTTTGCCAGCACAGAAGAAACAGCCACTGGGAAGATGATGCCAAAGCTAATTTGTCGGAGAAAACATATTTTATTTCCTGGTGCAATAAGGAACTGCAGTGAGCAAAGGAAGCAGAGGAGGAGGGAGATAAGTAGAACATAATTGAGATTTCGATTATTGACTTTGACAATAGGTGTACTATGGTATTTCAAAAATGTTGCCAGCACCACAATTGTGCAGAAAGAAAAGAAATGTACCAGAATGACTAAACCAACTCCCATTGGTTCTTTATATGACAAGAAAGATATTTTCTTGGGAATACATGAATCTTGATCCTTATTTGGATATTGATCTTCTGGGCATTGCAGACAGTCATCCATATCTAGAATTTAAATAAATATAAATTTGTATAAGTTTTTCCTGTAGTCATGTTATTATTAGTATAATTACATCATTTTTTTCTAGAAGCAAGATTGGCCCTGATGTTATCCAGCTGACTTTTTATTTGGCACATAAGGGAGCAAAAGTGAACATGAGAAATCTATGCTAAGTGAGAGAATGTTACGTGCTCATGACTTCACATTACTTATTTATTACTTGTTTTCATGTTGTTTGTCAATAATGTCTTTTTGCAAATATAATTTAAAATAAAAATAAATATAAATATAATAAAATTGTCTCTATCAGGTAATTAATGTCTAATATTCTTAAATTTTTGGACTTCTGTTTGATAAAACAGAATGATAAATAACTTGATAAATGATAAATAAATAATGATAAATATAAGTTTTTTTTCCTATTGAAAATTGTGCCTACATCATAAGCACAGTTGCAGTTTCATTTAGCAACAGCTTCAGTTAATAACTAAGTGGTTGATCCCAATTGTGTCCTCTAATTGAGAACTACCTTTACTCTTTTTAAAATCACCTTTGTTAATTGCCTAAGAGTTTTTAAAGGGAGATGATGTACAAAGGTTTTAGATAAATTGAAAGATAAGTCGTTATGTGCTAGAATAATACAGGTAGTCCTTGACCTATGACCATTCACTTAACAACAGTTTGAATTAATATCAGCTTCCAAAAATGTGAGCTATGACCTAAATTCAAACATATGACTATCTCCTACCCCCTAAGGTCATATGATCACAATTTAGGTGCTTGGCAATAAGCTCACATTTATGACTTCTTGCAGAATCCTGTGGTCACATAATCTTGATTTTCAAATTTTGCTGGTAAACATCTTTGGTTAAGTTGGAGTCACACTTACAACCACATGACTTGAATTACAATCATCATGAAATCAGATCCATTATGTGATGAATTGACTTATGATTGCAATGGAAATTCTGATCCCAGTTGTGGTTGTATGTTGAAGACTGCCTCTGTGTGCAGGGATAACTAGGACACAACTCATATGAGGACTCCCTAGTTTACACCAGTCAGTTTAAAATTGAACTAAATTAACTTGTAATTTAATTCATAATCTCTTTTACCCTTCTGGCTTGACATTTTCTCTTTGGGACATGAAAGGCAATCATAGCATCAAAATGGCTTCTCTTCCTGCTTTTTCTTGAAATAACCAGGAATGCAGCTCTCAGTACAGACTGAAACAGGTAAAGTCCGCCCAATAAATGAAAGAAGGAAAATGTTATAGGTTGGCATCATGGCAGCGTGGATGCAGGAAGATGGGTTCCATCTTTCGCATCTGAATTCGACCCTGGAAAGGGTCAAAAGTCACCCTGTAGAGGCGATGAGCAAGGGAGAGCAGAGGCCCTTCCGTTTGATCTGGGGAAGCCTTCCAAACCGGTGGGTGAATGACTGGCCATAGCAAAGCATTTTTCCCCCTGTGAGGAGAGAGGGAAGGGAATTTTTACCCCACCCTCTAAGAAAAGTGGCGACTAACTACCCAGGGGAAATAGAGCAACTATAAGAATAATTTTAATCTAATTGGATGTATATTCTTTTGAAACTTGGGGACTAAAAGTGTTCTTTTTCTTATTGGAGACTTTTGTTTTTTATTTTTTAAAAAAATAGGACTTGAAAAGCTACCATATAAATTTTGGACTTAAAAAGCTTAAAACGGCGTCGGTGACATCTTGTGGCGAATTATGGTATTAAAATTTGTTATTGCCTAAAAGAGACTTGGCTTGAAGCCCAGACTTCAGATAAAATTTCTTTGACCTTGACAGTTACCACCTTTGAAAAACCCAGCTGCAAAGGAAGGGACTTCTGGGCGGCTTATCTGGCCTGCTTAAACTATGAATGTAAACTTTTACTGACTTTCAGAGCTATACTTGGGGAATTTCCTATTTCCCTGCATGAGAAGCGTATGTTATTACATGAGATGATGGAACACCTTGGATTATAAACTTTACTTGATAAACAATTTCTACTATAAAGACCACCTATAAAATGTGAAATAAATGTCCTATACCCAGCTTCAAAAGACAAAAAAATATTTTTAACATTTGATTCTCAAGTCTTCAACTTAACATACTATCAAGAGAATATGGATGAAGATCAGGAAAAAATCCTTTCCATGTTGAAATCAATACATGAAATCATCCTTTCAGCTTGTAACAAAATAAGAAGCAACACAAAGGAACAAGGTGCTAGCTTAAATATACAAACCCAGATCTTGACTACAAACAAATAACTAATAATGCAGAAAACAAAAGGAAAATTGGAACAACTAAACACTAAGACAGAGGACTCAATTGACCAACAGACCCAGCCAACTGAAAAATCAGAAAAGGGAGTGACAACATTGAAAATGGAAAAGACTTTTTACAAATTAAGAAATCAGAATAAATTTGAGGAAAAGGAAGAAGAACAGACTGAATTGAAGATAAACCTATCAAGACAATTGTGGGAAATTGGAGTAATAGGGAGGCGATTTAATGAATACCAATAGACTTGCTCTTCCAAAAAAACTTTAACCAAATGTGGTTTTGATTTATTAGAGGGTATATTGTATTACTAATTAGATGGTTGAATATGGTGGAAAATAGATAATTTTTAGAAAATAGAGTAACATTATAACTGAATATGTAAGATCTGTAACTAGACTATTAGACTCTGTAAACTGCTTAGAGAGGGCTGTAAAGTACTGTGAAGCGGTATATAAGTCTAAGTGCTATTGATGTTGCTGTAGTTTTCTGAAGTAGCTTCCTAGGTGGTACTTAAGAGCTACAAAACTGAGTTTAATAATAGGAGGAACAAATTAAAAAGTTGTGCTCTGCCCCTTCATGGATGATGAAATCATGAATGGGGACAGAGTTATTATAGGCCTTCAGGGACAATAGCAGGAGCTTGTGGGGTTAGGATGCTGGCTTGACAAGCAGTAAGCCTGCATTTGAGACTCTAGTGCTGCCACGAGGCGGGATGAGCTCCCACCATTTGCTCCAGCTCCTGCTGGGGACATGAAAGGAGCCCCCAACTGGATGTCCCGCAGGCAACAGTGATGTAACCAGCTAATCCTTTCAACCTAGAAGTGCCATGGTGCTTTCGACATGAATGTGACATGAGGAACCACAGCAAGAAAATCAAGGCTTCTGAATATCTGGCAATTTGGTTCTCAAGTTATTGTGATGATCATAAGTGCAAGGACCAATCTGCAAACACGGGCAATCCTCAACTTACAACCATTGGGACTAGGATTTCCATTGCTCAGCCTCTGTCTTGCCTGTGAGAGGCAGCAGGCTGGCCTTGTCTGATGTTCCCAAACAGAGTATTTGGATGGGAGACCACCAGGCAATCTTAGGATTGTAGCCATGGCATGTATTTATGACAGTTGCAGTGTCCTGGGGTTGTGTGATTCCCTTTTGTGACTTTATGACAAACAAAATCAATGGGGAAGCCAGATTCACTTAACAACTGTGTTACTAACTTAACAGTTACAGTGGTTCACTTAACAACTGTGGCAAGAAAGGTCGTAAAATGGGGCAAATCTCACTTTCAATCATTTGTTTAGGGACTGTTCCAAGTCACAACAGCACTGAAAAATGTGACTTACAACATGTCCTCACACTTGCAACTGGTCCTCACACATATGACCATCACATCACTATGGTCATGGGATCAAAATTCAGTTACTTGGCAACCAGCAGGTGTTTGTTATTTTTAAACTTGACAGTAACATATGCTTGGAAAATCTATTCTAATTTAGGTAATTGGTTAGATATCCCTGCTTTTTAGTAATTTTTGAATTCTTACCTTTCTGACAATTCCTGCCCCAACCCTATTAGTCTTTCATAAGGCCCTAAAAACCTGGTTATGTTCTGAACCTGGGCTGCTGAATATTCCAATGGCCTTATTTCCTGGCTATATTGCTAACTGGCCAGATACCTTCCTCCTACATATATTTAATTTGGATAATTCTAGTGTTCTTCTTGGTGTTATTGCTTTTATTTAAAAAAAATGTTTCAATATTTTTAACTGTAATACATTTTTTGAACTGTAATCCACCCAGAGTCATTGACTGAGATGAGTGGCCATAGAGACTGACTGACTGACTGACTGACTGACTGAATGACTGAATGACTGAATGACTGAATTCCTAGTAGCATTTGATATTATTTGTATGTCAAATGATATTTAGTTAGTCATTCAAATCATTTAGACAAAATCATCTACTCTCAGAACCTACTTGGTTGAAAGTGCTGGGCCAGCTGATGGCTTCCTCATGAATGGTGAACATTTTATCTTCAGCAGTCCAGGGATCCAGCTTCCCAACTTTCACTCGATGGAAGGACTGGTTGGGGAATATAACCCAGTTCTCTATCTCCAGTCCTGTAATCAGTTCTCTATTTTTGTCAAAGCAAATTTCATCTCCAACACTGTTGTTAAATTAGACGCTTTGCAAGAAGAAATGAAGCTCAATATGAAAAAAAAGTTGCAAAAATCAAGCATGCTTAAAATATACAACTATGTGATACCTTATCAGTCTTTTTACTTGAATCATTTGAATATGTGGCAGACTGTTCTAACTCTAATGTGCTGGGGTTCATCTCAAGAATGATTATCTATGGTTCCTCATCAAAAATCACTCTTTTATACTCTATAACTTTGAACAGTAAAAAGGAAAATCCAGCCAAGAAAACCATGTCTATTTTAATATGCAAAAATATAACTTATTGGGGAAATGTGTTATTTAACATATAAATATAATGAAGCATAGGCTCTGAGTAGTAGTAGTGTATACCTTTTTTTAATGAAAATTATCAGCACTTTTGATCAGTGACGTCATCAAAGTAAACAAACCCACGTATTGATTACGTCAGCGGGTCATGTCCCTAAGAGGAAGTGACGTGCTCAGCCCCCACCCTCCGGATATGACGTGCATAACCCCCTCCCCGGATGTGATGTGCATAATCCACCCCCACGTGGTGCAGGGCTCACAAGGTCATAACCCTAGTCGGATATAACGTGTTGGCCTAAGCCCATCAAGATAAGCTTGAGCAACCCTAACAGCCCTATTTTCAGATAAGGCGTGTTGAACCTAACCCCCATCAAGAAAGATGTGGCAGTCAAGCCTCTGGGGACATGATTAGCTTAACCCTAGATTAATTCTATGGTCATTCAAAACCAAAAAAAAGCTAAGTAAAGTGAATAATTAATAGAGGCCTGTCTTTTTGGGAAACAAGCCCTGCTTTGGGGATCTGTGAAATAAAAAATGCTTTTTATTTCTAATCATTCTACCCTAATGATGCTTTTAATTTTTTGTGGAGTTTTAAAAATCATTGCCTCAAAAGCTGGGAAAAAAGGAGCCCCCTAAAAGGTAGCCAGGGCCTGCATTTAAACCCCCTTTTTTCTAAAAGGTATTTATTTCTAGGCGGTTTTAAAATCATTTCCTCGAATGCAGGGGAAAAACAAACAAACCACAGCCCTTTTAAAACCTGGTTTTTACTTTTGTAAAAATCTAAAGACACATATTTTGCCAATTGCACCCTCAAACCCCCATGTACACGTAACTGTTTGAAGCACGGCCTTAATAAAATTTATTCTGCCCCCCTTACAACAAAAGACAAGGAATATTAACAGGAATTAAAATGCTCACAAGAGGCAAGCAGCCAGGCGGCAAGTAGAGGTTTAAACCTTGTTCAGGCATGTCAGGACAGCGATTCGTGTTTGTGTCTACTAGTAAAAAAAAAAGGGGAGTTAGGCCTTGTTTGGGACATGCCCAGGCATTTCATACCCCCCCTCCCCCCGTGATTCTGGGCATGCGTCATGCTCAAGGACGTGTCATTGCAAGGGGCAGGGGAGTTTGTGCGGGCAGACCTGAACAGCTAGCAGTCTTTTGAAGATGGCAACCTCTGATTCCAAAGCTGTTTTTAAAACAACAGCAGAAGCTAGCGTCGTATGTTCTGACACAAGGCCCCAACCGGCAGAATGCAACAAAATCTGTTGCAGGGGTTATGATAAAGAAAATTTTTTATTCAGACCCATTTTGCACGGCTGTAGCATGGCGTGTTGTAACTTTAACGATGAGGTGCAGAGTACTTACCGGACAGCCTGTGAAATGGTGAATGATGCTACATTATCTCCCAGCAATGGTAAGTAAATATCTTTTTATTTATGATAATGTAAATGCTGCTGGAACAGATAGCACACTAACAGGATGTGCTTTATATTTTGCAGACTCCGAATTAATAACACCTAGACAGCAAACACTTCAAGACATCCCGATTTTATATTCCTGTGGTAATCGCCGTGGTCACAATGCTTCTGCAGATTTCTCTGATTTAGACTATAACAGGGATTCTGAACTATCCCAGAGACCATGCTATCTACCCTGTGAGTTAAAGAGCTGCAATTTGTGTAAAGACTGGTTTGCTTGCGACTGCGGACATGATTTGTGGGGTACAGGCGGGTCAACGTATTGTAAAATAGCATATTATGCCCCTTTATCTTCTGATTCTGATAGTGGTGATGAGGGATATTTTTCTGATGGTGGTGCCAACCCCCCTGAACTCTGTATAACCAATAAAAGACTGTGTTAACGTCAACGCTTGACCATTTTGTCAGTGGTCTTTCAGTATAATGCATGAAAAGCTTCTAAGCCGTATTTATTATACACCAGGATGTGTAGGGAGATATGGAGGTGTGAATACCCTTTTTCAGGAAGCTAGAAAACATGATAAAAACCTGACCATGAAGCAAGTCAAGACGTGGCTGTCAGGGCAAGATGCTTATATGCTTCATAAGCCTGCAAGAATTAATTTTCCTAGAAATAAAACAGTAGTGTCTGGCTTAGATCATCAATGGCAGGCTGACCTCATAGATGTCTCCAAATTTTCTAAGGAGAACCATGGAAAAAAGTACATCTTAGCAGTTATCGATGTGTTATCTAAATATGCCTGGGCCTCCCCTTTATCTGATAAATCAGGGAGGGAAGTTACATCCGCCTTCCAGAATATCTTTGAAACAGGACGTGCACCCCGAAAAATACAGACAGATGCAGGTAAAGAATATTGAATATTCCACTGAAGAAACTTAGCACGTTATGGCATTCATCATTTTGTCACCCATAGTGAAACTAAAGCAGCCGTTATAGAGAGGTTTAATAGAACCCTAAAAAACAAACTCTGGAGATATTTCACAGCTAGAAATACCCATCGGTATGTGGACATTTTGGCAGATACTCTTCAGGGGTACAATAACACTTACCATCGTAGTATCTGGGCTGTTCCTAACACCGTAAATTTGTCTAACGAAAGGGATGTGTGGATGAGGCTTTATGGGGTAGCTTTAAAAAGTAAAAGAAAGAAAAAATGTCTTAATATGGGAGATCATGTCAGGGTATCCAGACTGAAGGGTAAGTTTGAAAAGGGCTATCTGCAAACCTATACGGATGAGATATTCATCGTCAAAGAACTGGAGACAAGGGGGGAAAGAGTGGTGTATAGATTAAATGATTACACAGGTGACCCTGTAAAGGGGGCTTTTTACTTTGAGGAGCTCCAAAAGGTTCCTGCTGACCAACAGCGCATATACAGAATAGAGAAAATTATCCAAAAAAGAGGGCGGGGGAGAGAGAGAGAGTTTCTAGTCAAATGGACTGGATGGCCAGAGAAGTTCAACAGTTGGATTAAGGAGACTGAAGTACAACATCTTTGATATGGCAGAGTTTTACATCATCCTTCCCAGCAATGCATCAGCAGCAATTTTCCCCCAAAACAAAAATTCTAATTTTACTATTCAGTTAGCGAGATCGTTGGATCTTCCAGGGTCATGGGAAGTAGGGCTAGCAGAGATACAGTATCCGCATAGTTGGCACATATTAACTTCTCCTGGATATTTTGAAATTGCTAACGAGAGTAAGAGTTGGCATTTTTCTTTGAGAAGCGGGTACTATAGCAGCCTCCAACAACTGTTAGAAAATATGAACAAGGTTATATCAAATGCCAAGGATGGACCTAAGACAACCCTACATTATGATTCAGTGGGTCGAAAAATTAATCTTAAAGGGGATGAACCACATACCATTCTAGTTAGCGGAGAACTTGGACATCTGTTAGGTATGTTCCCTGGATTCAGCACCTTATATGTTTACACAGACATTGTAGAGCTCCAGATAGTGGGTGACTTCTATGTGCCATTACTGCGCTGTGTGCCTATGCGAGGGCAAGACAATGATTTCATCACAATGACCTATGACCGTCCACATTATGTACCGGTCAGCAAACATCACATCGATACCGTTACTATAGAAATCAAAACCGACCAGGACAAAAACGTGCATTTTTATCACGGGAAGGTGATTGTCAAGCTTCATTTTAGACCTCGGAAAAGTGAAGGATGGTTGTAATCAAGGAGCATGGGGACCCTCAAGACTACGTGGCTTACTACAGGGCACAAGCCGGTGGCGGCCTTCCAGGCTTCCGAGGAGCCCCCATTATGTACGGGACAGGTTTAAGGGGGCTGTTCCGTGGACTTTTTCGAAAAGCAATGCCTTTTTTGAGGCGTGGATTAGAAATCATTAAGCCGCATGTCAAATCTGCAGCCAAAAACATTGCCAGAGATGTTGCGGGGCATCTTGTATCCCGTGTTGTTGAGAGGGGGCAGGATGGATCAGGGATGTTCATAGCCAGGAAAAATTACGCATCGGGCCCGCCTATTCCGTTTAAAAAGAGAAGACTTGTGAAAAAGACCCATCATACCAAGAGGAGACGTGCGCAGAAGAGGAGGCCCTGTGACAAGGAAGACATATTCTAATACAATATGTCATTTATTCATTCTGCTTCAGAGGAATGTGTTAAATCAGAACTGGATCTTTTTCAACTGGCGCCTACACAGACCAGTATTGAAAACAGTACCTATGTTAAGATCCCTCCTTTATCAGTGCTAACACCCAACGCGCCCCTGGAATTTTTGATCACGGGGCATGGTGAGCATTACACGGATTTAAACAACACCCTGCTGTATGTGAGTTGCAAGATTGTAAAGGCTGACGGGACGGATATTGATGATGGGGCAAGGGTGGCCCTGACCAACTACCCCATAGCATCACTGTTTAACCAGCTGGATGTTACCTTGGGAGATCGGCTCATTACACAGAGTCATCATTGCTATTCTTATCGGGCCGTGATTGAACTGATTCTGAACTTTGGTAGTGATGCGCTGGGTACCCAATTTACAGCTGGGGTTTTTTACAAAGATGACTCGGACCTCATGGAGAGTACTCTACTGACAGCCGCTGGGAACTCAGGTTTCAAAGCGAGAGCAAGACACACGGCCGGTAGTCGTAAATGGGACCTGCTAGGGCCTCTGCATAGCGATCTATTTTTTCAAGACAGACTGCTAATTAACGGCGTTGATGTGAAAGTCAAACTCACAAGAAGCAGAAATGAATTTTGCGTGATGAAGGATGGCAATGAGAATTACAAAGTGCAGCTCCTGGCAGCTTCTCTCTTTGTAAAACGTGTAAAAGTAGCCCTGGGAGTGTGCCTTGGCCATGCAGAAGCTTTGCTCACCTCCAATGCCAAATACCCCATTGATCAAGTGGGGATGAAGGTTTACAGCATTCCTGCAGGTAGCCTTGTCTGTAATCAGGAAAATCTATTTCTGGGGCAGCTACCTAAACAATTAGTGATTGGGTTTGTGGACAATGCATCTTTTAGTAGGGATTATGAAAGAAACCCGTTCAATTTTCAACACTGCAATGTCACTTTTTGCGCCCTGCATTGTGATGGCGAGCAGATCCCCGCAAAGCCTCTTCAGCCTGATTATGAGCACGGTCTTTTTGTGAGAGAGTACATGCAGATGGTGCAAGCCACAGGCAAAGGCATGAAAGACAGGCCGTTGTTAATCAACCGGGAAGAGTTTAACCGAGGGTATACTTTGTATTGTTTTGACTTGAGTCCTGATCAGGGGTGCTCTGAACACTATTCTTTGATCAGGAACGGTAACCTCAGAGCCGAAATTAGATTTGCACAACCCCTCCCCAACACCATCAACATGATTCTCTATGCAATCTTTGAAAACCTTATTGAAATAAGTCACACAAGGAATGTGCTTTTTGATTATATGTGAGTATGGACACACTGCAGCTCCTCCACTTGTTCTCTGGAAATACTGCCTTTCTAGGGGTCTACCCTTGTGACATGCTACCCCAGAGACAAATCTCCAAAAGACCTTTTGGATTAATTGTAAATACCCACCCTCACACTCTGCCTGGTGAACACTGGCTGGCCTTCTACTTCCCATCTCCCGGATATGGCGAATTTTTTGATTCTTATGGAAGGCCGCCGGATAGCCCTGACTTTCCTGACTCCATAGTGATGTTTTTAGAGCAGCAAGCTGAGAAGTATACATTTCACCAACGTCAACTGCAGCACCCCAGCGCTGTGACCTGCGGGCAACACTGTACGTTTTTTCTACTGAACCGGTCTAAAGGAGTGGCCTATGAAAATATTTTAAAGATGTACTCCAATGCCGATATTAAAAATGATCAAATGGTAAAGCTGTTTGTAAAAACTATAAAGGTGGGAAGGGGGCTTGGAACCTGTAACCGTCACCAATGCATGCAGACATGCTTGCCTTACTGTAAAATAAAGAAAAAGACTTAAACGTTTTTACTTGTTTCACTGTGTTTTTATTCATTTTACAAATTGAGCCAGTCACCAAACCTGAACCTACTTCTAGGATTTAATGTCCAAGGGCTAGAGGGGGTACCGGTAATCAGAGTCTTCTGAGTCCCAAAAGGGGTTGTCATAACAGAGACGGGGCTAGTAGCAGTTTCATCCTTAACAACCAGAGAATCTTTCAACTTTTCTATTTGCTCTTTAACAGTTGTAGACCCCAACACAGAGGTTGGAACATTCACCTCTGCCATAGCATTCATAAAGTCATCCCAGCCTTTAGGTTTCCGCTTCTCAGTAGGGGCTCGGTGTTGCGAGGCTCCTTTCACCAAGTCTAAAATATTAGTACCAGGAATAGGGACCCCTTTGTATAAAAAGGTACCACGATCATCCCAGGTTGAGATGTCCTGATGCTGTTTCATTTTGTTCAGCAAAAGTTCCGCATTTTTCCTGTAACGGTTGCTCACATCCCTTAGGATCTCATCCATCCCTGTGTCCTGCGGAGATGGCTGTGGTGGCTGTTCTGGTAATGTTGGAAGTGGCCGAGGCTCTTCCGGTGGATAAATGAGATTCAGTCTGTCCTTTTCAGACTCATTTTGCCTGGTCAGTCTTAGATACCTCTGCAGTGCAGAATTGTAGAGCTTAATCTTGTCATCCTCACACAAATCAGCTCTCTGAAGAATGGTACACATCTCATCATCCAACCGGTTAGTGGCTATAGCCCCCATAGTAGGCGGCCTGCCCTGTAGCTGATCCATCTGATGACGCGACACCAGATACATTTTCTCGGCATGGTCCATGGTTTATCCAGCTAACAGGCTAGTCAACAGCGGAATAGCTGTCCCTAGTAAGGGACCGATAAAACCACCCGACTGAAGTATGATCTGCTTCTTCTTTTTGAGTGAGACCTTTCTATCACTCAACTTTTTAATGACACCTTTCTTTCTCTTTAGAGACCGGAATTGTGAAGGTTTCAGAGGAAGGTTTCCTTTTAGGGTGTTCAGAGCTATTTCTGCTATTGCCCCCACCAGGTCATTATTAGCATTGCATAAGATGGCTTTTCTCTGTCTTGGTCCGGACTTTACTAAGATTTTTAAAAGCCCCCAATTTCTACGTACCCTCTCTGACATCTTAAATGAACTAGTGCTAAGGTAACCGGGCTACTGTTTTTTACACTTCTTTTTCATTGTGTAAACAGTAGGCCAATCAGGTGGGAAGAGGCCTGTTCTCAATCTGTAGGATTCTGGAGTGGTGGCTGCCAAATCTACCAAAAGGTACCCGTGTGGTTTGTGAGTGGCATCTTGGAATGCTTCTAAAAAATACTTTGTGTTAGTGGGATACATCTGCCTGGCCAGTGTGACAATTTGCATCTGATCACGAGGGCTGCTGAATAAAACCAAATATATGGAATTCAGAGCTATTGTTCTCATTTTCTTACCTTGGAAAAACAGGTTTTGTAGTATGAGAATAATGCTCAGGTTTCTGTGATGAACGTATTGTGTAAAAGCCTTCTCTATTTGATCGCTGTCACCGGCCGATGCCATGAGATCATCTATCACAGCTAGAGTGATTTGATTTGACGGAAACAAATCATCATCTTCAAAAGAAGATGGAAGCCCCTCCATAAACTTAATATAAGGGAATTTATTAAGCAGTTCTTTGTACAGAGGTTGCCAACAGCTATAAAACCATACAATATTTTGAGGCATTTGAGACAATGCAACATCGCCATGTTCTAACATTTGTTTGATAAAAAAAGATTTGCCAGAATTGGACGGCCCGCTTATAATGCAGGAGAAAGGATGTACAAATTGTGCAATATTTTCCACCATCCTTAATAGCCGTAAGGCAGCGTACAATAATCCTCACTCTTTAATAACCTTTTATTATACACTACTTTTAAAGTTTTTCGGAGGACTCGCGTTTCTAGGGTCCACTGTTTCTTAACCCAAACAATACCCAACTGTTCTACCCTGATCTCTTTTTTTCTCTCTGCACCAGACAGACAATAATCATCTACCAAATCTTTCAAGCTGTCAAAATTAACCTTATTGCTATTACCATAGTTTAGCGTGGTTCCCTTCACCGTTGGACAAAGCATAAGCATACGTTTTGGGACCGGCCGCAACAAACTCTGTTATCGTAGTGTTTGGTGGAATCTCACTTGTCAGCTGTCCTAAATAATCACCCAAAGGAGGTGTCCACGCCCCCTCTCTACTTACAAAAATGACTGAATCGGTGTCATGATACAGGCACCTATCGCCCAGCCCATCCAGTAGCCTGTATAATTCCAGCCGTGCATAAGCCATTGTAAAGCTGGCTATGAATACATTAGTGCATGTGGATTTGGTGGGGTGGTTCGTGGCTGTTTTCCATGTCACAACGGCTGTCTCTGTATCCACAAACTCACATGAGGAAACATCATAATACGGCACAAAAAGGTATTTGAATAAATCCTCAGGGTTTGTCACCACGGATGTGGTCAGGTGATTGGTGCTCTGGCCAAACTTACCCCACAGCGAATTTAAGAAGAGTTTGGCAATCTGTCTTTTAGCAGGATTTACTTCAATGTGGTCACGTCGTAAGCGGACGCCTTCCATCTTTTCATAATCCTGAATATATTGCTCTTTATCCTGTTCTGTTTTGCACCAGTCAGGGTAACCACTGGCCTCCTGTTTCTGTCTGAGATGCATGTTCATATAACCTGAAAATAGCTCATTTGATGTTCTTTCAAAATGCCAGATCTCATAGATTTCAACAATTCTGTAACCTTTTTCTAAAGCTACATTCAATTCAACAGTACACCATGTCCCAGTCAGAGCTCTTTCCTCATCACTGTGTTTACAGGGGGTGGTTTGCAGTTTTTCTGTGCAGGTTGCACACAAACTAAACATTAATTTGCCCCCTGATTTGTGGGGTAGGACTGGGAAATAGAGATTCCTTGGCGGGTATACTTTGACTTTGGCTAACCCAAAATATTGCTTTATGTCCCCAAAGTTTTGAAATATTATTTGTGGATGGCCAATTGGGTACTCCTTGGTCTTATTCACAAAGGGGTACAAACTGGTGAAATCGTAGTATAAGATTTGTTCACCAGGTTTTGGTTTGTAGTACAGGCATGTAGCATTTGTTCTTCCACCAAAAAAAGCATCTCGAGGATTCAAAGGAGTTGGGAGCTTATTCTCAACTAGAAACTGCTTCAAAGAAGTGTCATCCTCCACCATGGCCCTCCATTCGTGTTCCCAGATGCAGCGCACAGCATAGCCCTGGTCCCTGAGGTACTCTTCTTTAATCTTAGTACGGTTGTGCAGGTTACCATATGCTGAATCAAGTAATTTGTTGAAGTCTTTTTCAGAGTAGCAGACAGGGCACCCATGAAAAAAACAACCGTGAAATTCAAAAGCTGTGGGAGTTCCATTTATGACAGCAAAACCATCCAAAAAATATTTGCCTACTTGCTTTTCACCCCCCTTCAGAGCATGCTGAATATTGAGTTTCTCAGTGTGCTCTATATGCAACAACCATTGAATCGCTGGAACTGAATACCTTTTCTGTGTCTTGTGATAACTGTCCAAAGGAGCTAATGCAATGGTATTGCTCTTCAAATACATGAACAGATACTGTGCCATACAGACAGATGCCAACGTGATATATTGGAAGGGGTCAATGCATCGAATCTCTATCTCCTCAACAATATCACCCCTGACCCCCCTGAAACACTCACGCTCAGTCATATTCATCACCTGTTCCCTAAATCGAATACAGGCCTCTCTTAATATATCTACATCTTGTCTGCAATAGTGAGCCAGAGCCTTCTTTAGTTTAAACACAGTACCTGTATTAGCAGCGTGCCATTTCATGAATTCTTCTCTCTCCCCGGGCATCATGGTTTCAGGGCTGTAATACTTGGTTTCAGGGAGTGGTCCCACGTAGTCTCGATTGGCCATTGTATTGAACAAGTGGGGGAAATATCCTTTGCTGCCTTGAAACCCCATAGCTTTGGGTAATTTGCTTAATTTAAGGGGCAAAAATGAGAGGCTATCAATAAACCGAATCTTATAATCCGGTAGGGTGATACAAGCAGTTTCCCTCCCTGACTTATAAGTTGAACCCTAACCTTTTCACGGATCAGCTGCCTCAGTACTAGGTACCTGTCATAACCTTTGGAGTTGTGAGCTATAAAAGTACATCCTTTAAACTCAAGATTTATAAATTTCTTTACAAACTGCTCCAGGCATCTAACACCATAACAATCCCACCTCACAACATCTTTATCATACCAATCCTTCAACATATCCCTGGCACAGACATAATTAGGTATATGGGTGCCTGTCTCTTGACAGCATTCAAAATCATAAATGATATATCTTTCGCCAATTCGCGGTCGGCACAACGATTTTAGAAAACATAAATGCCCTTCCAAGCTTTCAACCTTCTCAGAGCATTGTCCACACTTGGTTCCCCTGCACTTTTTGTGGGGTTTAAAGACATAAACCCCACACGTTTCACAATATTTTTTATTCTTACAGTCAACTTTTCCCTCCATAGCGAGTTGTGTGTGTCTTTCAAGACACACCTTAGACCGGCAAAGCTCTTTGCACTTACAGCAGCGCGTCTTCTCCTCCTCCACCTGCTGACATTCTTGCCTGAGGCATGCTCTACAGATATATTGACAGCCATGATTAAATTTGTGGTGGTAAGGTGTGTGGCACAATTTACAGAAATAGCATTCACTCAGGAAGCCCTTGATATTTTTGATGCCATAGTAATGCTTGTCGTGTAACAATATAAATACTATTTTTTCTTGCTGGGGACTACCTGTGACAAAAAACCTCCACCCATCCTGCATATAAAACAAGATTTTTATAGTGACCCTTAAAGCTTCTTCAAAGAGGTGTATCTGAGAAAAATCAATCCTGTTTTCTGTGGAAACACCCAGTCTGCTGTGAAGTTCCCTGGCCCTGGTAATAATTTCTTGATTTCTAACATCCACACCAATCAGCCAGAGCAAACAGCTAGCAAAACACAGAAATTCACCTCCCACATTGAAATCTACTAGGTGCTGTCTTTTTTTCTCCAGTACTCTGCTGAGCAGCACAGTGTTTAACTTCCTAAGCCCTCCCCCCTCCTTGTTCTTCACGACGGTAACCACTAATTGTAAATTACTCCCCCACAATATCTCTGCCTTACTTTGAAGCAGATTTTCAACACTGGTCAGAAAATCATCAGCATTTAAATCATTCACACTCCTCCTAAGAGAAAAGAGAGGTTGATTTAACCCCTCTGCATCCAACCGGAGTTGAACAAAATCGTTTGGACATATGTCCCTAGCAACATTATTCAAAAGAGTCTGTATCGTATTATGAATAGCCTCTATAGCATCTACAAAAGACCGGATTCGGTCAAGATTAACAAATCTATAACGATGATAGTATTCCACAGCCCTGAAATTTCGGATAGGCTTCTCCCATGCCTGCACCATATCCAGATAAACATCGTTCATATTCTGAGTGTTTGCAGAGTTAGGGGCTTGTAGCTGTGGCTTAGAATGACATATCTCTTCTTCTGGTTGAGACACAGACATAGCATCACAACTATCACTGTCTGCTGGGGATGCGGGAAGTCCGCCTCCATGCATTTTTGCTTTTTTGCAGGCCGGCTCTGGTTAAACAAACAAACAAACAAAAGGCTATCACCAACATTCCTAATAATGTAATACCAACCCCCCCCCCTTTTAGTTTCTAAAAAATAATACTAATGGTTTTGTAGTTGGATAAAATGCTAGATATTATACCTCCTAACAGCATTCGTGTTGTGTGGCTTGTGGTAGGCTGAGGGCTCATGTCATGCTGGGCCCCTTGGAGCTCTGGGGGAATTGCAAGGTCCATAAATGGCTGCTCGTCCTCCCATTCTGAAGGAAAAGAAAAACCCCAATGGTCAGAATTGTTGCAGAAATGTTTATAAGAATCTAAATGTATGAAAGTATGAAAGACAAATACCTTCATATACCCTCAAACATTCTGAGTCTGTCAATTCTATCTAGTGAAAGAAAACAATCAATCAATCAAACAAGCAAGCAGACAAGAATGTTATAAATTGCCTTCTTTGCCTTCTAAATTGCCAGACCTAGCAGAAGGATTGCACATTAAGCAATGCAACACATATTTAGATTGCACTATTTGTAATGAGTCAAAGTCCAGAGTGTATCCTGTAAGTAAGAAAAGCTCAAGGCAAACAGTTTTGCAGTTAGTGCATGCTGGTTTAATTGGTCCTATGGCACCCTCTCTAGGAGGGGCTAGGTACATACTAGTCTTAGCATTTGACTACACCACATATGGGTTTTGCTATTTATTAAAGAGCAAAACAGAAGTTCTACAACAGTTCAAGCAATGGTTGAATTGTGTAGAACGAAGATATAGCCATAAAGTATGCCAGCTGCAAACAGACAGGGGAACAGAGTTCATGTCTGACAATTTCCAAAAGTGGCTGAGGAACTTAGGTATAAGGCATAGACATACAAATCCGTACTCGCCAGCAGAAAATGGAGTGGCTGAATGGAGGAATGGCATATTGCAAACCATGAAAGATTCAATGCTGGCAGATGCAGGAATGAGTAAAATGTACCCGGGGGAAGCCATGAAAACAGCCAACTATCTAGTAAACAGGGTATGGAGTGTTGCTATCAATGAAACTCCATATTACCTGTTATATGGAAGGAAACCTTCATTGGCTCACCTAAGGACATTTGGCAGTTATGCCTGGGTGCATATTCCCAAAAGCACCAGAAGGAAGGGAAAGAAAAAGGCCAGGAAACTTAGGTTTGTTGGATATGAGTCAGGTTCCAAAGGATATAGAGTCACAGATGGAACAAAGAAGGTTGTGATTTCAAGGTCTGCTAGTTCTGCAGAACAAAACAATTGGGACAGGGTGCATGCTAACACCAAGGTGTTCATGCCAACCTGTAGTGCTAGTTCTCAGGAAGGAGAGGCTACACAAAGCCCAATGAAGGAAGAACAGAATAGCAGGTCAGAAATAGTAGGAATAGAAGAGGATAGACCTGAGGTAAAGAGAGAAGTCTCAGAAACACAGGAACAGATGTTACTGAGGAGGTCTGAATGTAGCAATAAAGGCATACCTCCTGATCGGTTCTCAGCAAGTGGGGTTAGAGCATATAGTGTAAGGTATGAACCCCGTAATTACCAAGAGATGTTATCATTGCCTAAAGTAGAACAGGATAAATGGAAGGAGGCTATGGACAGAGAAATGGAGTCTATGAATGTGCATCAGGTGTTTACCCTGTTCTGAATTAACCTGGTGTGTCCAATTGCTAAGAGATGTGCATGTTGATGTGGAAGAAGCTGTGCCAATATTTGAGGACAATGTTGCATGTATAAAGATGGCAATGGGAGAACGTATCGGAAGCAGAAGCAAACATATAGACATAAAATATTGTAACATCAGGAAGGCTGTAAAGGATAAACTGATAAAGTTACAGCATTGTTCCACTGACAACAATATAGCCGATATGTTGACTAAGCCTTTAAATGCAGGCAAGCATCAAGAGTATGTAAAAGCATTTGGGTTAACAGCTGTTTAGCTTTAAATGAGAGGAGTGTCAAGGTATTGATTTAACAGCTAACCAGCTTATGTAATGTAAAATGTAAGATGTAATGATGGGAATGACTCAGCAGGGTCTGTGTCTCTTTAAGATTCAGCAGGGTCTGTGTCTCTTTAAGAACCTTTGTATAAAGGGAAGGCTCTGCTGATGTGTTCTCTCTCTTCCATTTCCTGCTGTAACTGTGGTTTGTTGGATCCTGCTGTATTAGCACGTGTATGTGTATTGTTCCTGGTGTATGATATTGTAGATAGTGTAAGATAAACCACCATTTACTATAGACCACTGTTTACTGTGTTTAGTCCTGGGTTATCTCATGCAATAAGACTGTGCATGCTCTGACAAAAACTGTTAAGATTTTTTTTGAAAAAATATTGGGGTGAAATTCATGAAACTTGAAATAATTGTTTGCTTTAAATGCTGGAAAATGGACACCCAAGGACATCTAGTGGTGGCATAGAGGTACAGCACTAAATTTGTTGTGTCTAGAGTGGACTTGGCACAAAACCCAGACATACATATCTTACCTCTTTGATGTTTAGTGAAGCTCTTAGTTCAACAGAGAGTAGCTGGCAATGGAGAAAAACATTTCAGGCTATTTTGTGCATGATGGGAGTTACAACTGTTTTGAAACCTATTGACTTGCTTGGATTACAAACATCGACAGAACTTTAACTTTTGACTTTCTGCCTTTTGGTTACTTTTGCCTGGGGAGACTTATTGACTAATTGTAGGGGTGGCTGGACATTTTGGGTTACAAACATCGGTTGACTATTAATCTTTGGATTCCTGGATAGAAGAACTGTTATAAAATACTGCCTTTGGTGGTGGACCTACCTTTTGGAACTCATTGGACTATAAAGGCTATTTACAAAGACTATAAGAACTATATGAGATGATTTTAAATTTAAATTTAAGTAGCATATTGTTGTATAGATTATAAGAATTGTATTGGTTTAGTGTCCAAGAAATGAAGAAACATTGCCTGAAGAAGAGAGGATCAAGAAAACACTGGAATGTGTAGAAATGGACAGAGCAATATTGAAGGACTAAGAAAAAGAAGACACAGAATAATTTCAAATATGGGATATGGTTTATTATTGGCCAGAAAAGAGGGGTAGAGATTAGGAATTTAATGTGTATTTTTAAGTAAAAAATGGACCCAGACAACACATTGTTTACTAAGCACTTATGATTTGTAAAAATAAAAAACTAATAAAATATTATATATATAAAAAGATGCCTTCTTATTTCCTGCATTCAAACATATTCTGATTAAGTTCACTTAGGGTCCTATATCATAGCCTCCTAAAAAGATATTTTTTGAAAGCATGGTCCTTTCCCCATACACTGTAAAAAGAAGTTCCTAACATAGCTGGACTGATCTAAATCTCATAGATGGATAAAAATCAAATCATGGAGTCCCCAAGACAATTATTCCTGTTGTTCTATCATTTGTAGTGCCTAATGTTATTGAATCCATTTCATTATTCATGGATCATTTTTGGGCTAGCACAAAGGCTCTCCAGTTTCTCTTTCCCTGTACAGAAGTCATCTATTTCCTCATTCTCAGATGGATTTGGATTTGGAAATACACAACCAAATGCTTGCTCCCACACATTTTTGATGAAACCATCCTCTTTGGTTGAGAAATAGTTTCTTGTCTGGAGAAAATGTTGGAAACCTGCAACTTCATTTGAGTAAGCTGCAAAGGTCAGAGCACCATGGAGGACTTGGATATCCCAGCTCTTCTGATAAAAGAATGATGCAAGACCCACCTTTGAAGTCACAAGCCACACCTTAGCTTTTGGTTTTATGGAAACTATTTCCATTTCAGGTAGGCGTAACAACCATCTTAAATTTAAAAGATAATTATCATTGACTATGACAGTATTGGCTTTGCTCTTAACAAAAGTGTGAAAGGTTTTGACAAGCCATTTCAAATCATCAAAAATAGTGTTGATGTAAGATGTTCCAAAAATGCAATGCAAATGCCATGGAGAGGAATCATTGAAATGATTAGGTGCTCAAATTTTCCTCTACGTTTTTTCACAAATACCCCAACCCAAGTCCATCTGAAGTGCAAAAGTAGTCAAATAATCCCCATGTAATGAAGTTCTTCACCTGGAACCATGCGGTAGTAGATAGGGCTTTCATTTGAAGAAGAGCCAGTTGGAAACTATCAAATAAAAATTAGGTGAATAAAGAAACGGAGAGATTAAATACATGATCAACAAAAAAATATTTAAATTAAGCCCTGAAATATCAAGTTTCTTTGCACATGGTACTTATGATATTATGGCTGCATAAAATGATCCTTGTGTTCCCTTCCAAATCTACAATTCTTTGATTATCTCAGTGCATTCCCCTGAATTGGCTTCCATAAAATTTCCTTCTGAATCCCTGCTTTGGCATTTTATATATTTATATATATTTATAAATATATTATATTTATATATTTATTTACTTCAAAGGATTCTGGGCAGTGTATTACTTGGACAAATGCACAAGTACAAACCTTTAGAAGTTTATAATGCATACATTGAAGTACATATTAAGAAATTACCCTCTCTTAATTACTCTATTCTAAGTTTTGAATACGTTTTCCAACAATCTGATACAATCACCTGTATCTGAAAATACAAAGCAAAGTGTGAATATGTTATCATTAATGCATCTTGCCTGTGGAACCTTGTAAGTGCTTAAAATATCTGCCATTTCAAAAGATATGGCAGGATCAAGATCTCCAACAACTGATATGAGTTTATTCAAGAGGACCCACTTGTAATTGGGGAAAAATGTGACTAGAGAAAAGTTCCGTTGTAGCATGATATGTGTGGGCCCCAGCATAGCTATCATAGATCCTGAAGCCCAAAGTGATATTAGGTAAGATGTGGAGGTCTTCATTGATGTTTTTCACAGCAAATAACATAATCAAGATATGCTGATAGTACTTAGTCAGGACTCTGCAAAGGGAATTAAATGGTGTATCAAATAAATTCCTGCCTCTAAAAAGGACAGTAAAACTAAAGTCCATGAAAAAGAAGTGTTTTACAAAGCAGCACTCTTTCATCTTAACCAATTAGTAGATTAAATCCCATCAAAATAATGATTAAGGTAATAGTCACCATTACATCATAAAGTTAAGCAATTTATATATTATTGGCATAAATATTGTGGAATTAATTCTGAGGGCAATAATCACAGAGGATTTTTTTTCCATTTTACTATTTTCAAGCAATTCTAATTAGGTGAAGCTGACCAGAATTATTACAAAAAATGTAACATTATACACTTGGCACCTGAAATCGGATTAATATTTTTTTCTTAGAGTACACAAGGTTTAATTTTAATTTAAATGACTACAAGAATGATGAATTTTTTTTAGAATTATGTCTGACTTCAACAAGATATATGTAGAAAAATGTACACATTTATTGGAGCACAAGCAGAAATACTTTTATAGTATCACAAATACTTCTTAAGTAATGCATAAATTGTATCTTTTTCCTATTACATTAACAAAGCAGCTCAAAACTCTCTGAATACTAAAGTATCTACCACAATGGGATCAATGTACAAATATTTTTTCCCTCACAATATCTGTAAAAAATGGTGGTACTGATGTGTTTACAAAGTTGATAAGTTTTGTTGTAAGAATCTTTCATAATAGGAAAATTGGGAGTAAAATAATTAAGAGGATTAACAAAGGTAGAAATAGGTTTTTTTACAATAAAAGAAGATTGAGAGCACATACCCAGCCCACAAAAAACTTCTTTCAGGTTATAAAAAAAATATTCCAGGAAGAAAACTATATGTCTCATTTACTGAGAATAAATATTTTTTATCTCTTGGTGAGCATCATTATTCCTCTTGTTCAATGAATTGCACACCCTCTACACAGTCATTTTTGGAGGCAGATGCTGTAATTCCTGTCCCAAAAAAAGAGACTGGGGGAAGGGGTGGGATTCCTGTTTTGCCAGAATCTACTATCAAACAGGTATTGAAAGATTAATTTGATTTTTTTAAAATTTGAGAATAGAATAGAATAGAATAGAATAGAATGGAATGGAATGGAATGGAATGGAATGGAATGGAATGGAATGGAATGGAATAGAATGGAATAGAATAGAATAGAATAGAATAGAATAGAATAGAATAGAATAGAATAGAATAGGAAGGGACCTTGGAGGTCTTCTAGTCCAGCCCCCTGCTCAAGCAGATGAACCTATACCATTTCAGATAAGTGATTGTCTAGTCTCTTAAAAACCTCCAGTGATGGAGCGCCCATGATTTCTGAAGGCAAGCTGTTCCACTGGTTAATTGTCCTCACTGTTAGGAAGTTTCTACTTAATTCCAGGTTGCTTCTCTCTTTGATTAGTTTCCAACCATTGTTTCTTGTCCTGCCCTCTGGTGCTTTGGAGAATAATTTGACTCCCTCTTCTTTGTGGGAGCCCTCAAAGACTGGAATACTGCTATCATGTCACCCATATTTTTTCTTTTCTTTAGACTAGCCAAACCCAAATCCTGCAGCCGTTCTTCATATGTTTTAGTCTCCAGGCCTTTGATCATTTTAGTTGCTCTTCTCTGAACTTTTTCCAAAGTCTCAACATCTTTTTTGTAGTATGGTGACCAAAATTGGCTGCAGTATTCCAGGTGTGGTCTTACTAGGATTTTATAAAGCGGTACTAATATTTCATGTGACCTTGATTCTATGCCTCTGTTTATACAACCCAGGATTGTATTAGCTTTTTTGGCTGTTGCTGCACACTGCTGGCTCATAGTCAAGTGATTGTCCATTAGGACTCCAAGGTCCCTCTCACAGTTACTGTTTTTGAGCCAGGCCTCACCTAATCTGTACTGATACCTTTGATTTTTCCTGCCTAAATGTAAAACTTTGCTTTTCTCCACATTTGAGAAACATAGTTTCAGTCTGTTGATTTCCTTTATGAAATACAAGGAAATGATTTAACTGAAATTTTCATGTCATTAGGAAATAGGAAATTAGGAAATATATTTTATCACAGTAGCTAATTATGACACATAGAATAGATGTAGTAAAGAATTTCATCTAGATTGATATAGACTACAGAGGAAAAATAATGACTTACAGAGATTCACCAATAAGGGAATGATGGGGATCATCCTCAAACCTTCCTACATCTCTAGTTATTAAGAGAAAAGAAGTAATGCCACCAATGACTAGATTACCAGGTTGGAAATACTTGTGATCAATAGGGATAGGATCTTGAAGACTGCATTTTATTGGTTGATTGTTGTAAGTCATTTGTGGCAGTAACAACAGGAGACAAATCAATATCCTCATAATAAAAATCCTGGTTCGAAGAAGTTTCCATCATTTCCATATAATGCTTAAGAGCAGGGCTTTTCAACCTTTTCACCCATTGTACCACTTTTCGGATAAGGCAATATCCGAGTACCACCACTCGCCCAGCAAGGTATCAAAAACTTGACCAAAAAAAAAAAGAGGAAAAAATGAGAAAGTACAGGTAGTCCTCGACTTACAACAATTCGCTTAGTGACTGTTTGAAGTTACAACAGCACTGAAAAAAGCGAATTATGACCATTTTTCACACTTATAACTGTTGCAGCATCCCCAGGGTCATGTGATTTACATTCGGATGCTTGGCAACTGATTCATACTTATGACGTTCACAGTCCCAGGGTCATGTGATCAATGGCCCGGGGGCGTGGCCAGCTGATTACCCAGGTTGCAGGGTGCCTGTGGGGGGGAATCCGTGGGTCTCTGGTGGAGGGGGATGGGACTGGGGTGGATACCTGGCTTCCTTCCCTCCCTTCTCTCCCATTGTCCCTTCCTTCCCTCCCTCTTTTTCCCTTCCTCCTTCCCTCCCTCCCTCTCATTGTCCTTTCCTTCCTTCCTTCCTTCCCTCTTTGTCCCTTCCTTCCCTCCCTCCCTCTCACTGTCCTTCCCCTCCTTCCTTCCTTCCTTCCCTTTGTCCCTTCCTTCCCTCCCTTTCATTGTCCTTTCCTTTCTTCCTTCCTTCCCTTTGTCCCTTCCTTCCTTCCCTCCCTCCCTCTCATTGTCCTTTCCTTCCCTCCTTCCTTCTTTGTCCCTTCCTCCTTCCTTCCCTCCCTCCCTCTCATTGTCCTTTCCTTCCTTCCTTCCTTCCTTCCTTCCTTCCTTCCTTCCTTCCTTCCTTCCTTCCTTCCTTCCTTCCCTCTTTGTCCCTTCCTTCCTTTCCTCCCTCCCTCTCATTGTCCTTCCCCTCCTTCCTTCCTTCCCTCCCTCCTTTCCTTCCCTCCCTCCCTTCCATTGTCCTGCGCTACACCGTCCAGATCCCAGCCTGGTTTTGGCAGGCAGCGGTGCATTCTCACCTCACAGAGCGGCCGGTGAGGTGAACCGGCGACATCACGGCCCTGCCTGTGCGTGTGCAGAGGCAGAGGAGAGCGCATGCGCCTCAGCCTCTGCGCGTGCGCAGGCAGGGCCTGGATGTCGCTGGTTCACCTTGCCAGCCGCTCCGTGTGGTGAGAATATGCCAGGCTCGGTGTGTGCAGCTACAGCTGAGCCACCCGCGCTCAGCAGCCGCTGGGAAGCCCCGCGTGGTCCTGCCGCCGCTGGGAAGCCCCGTGCGGCGCGGCAGCCGCTGGGAAGCCCCGCGTGGTCCGGCCGCCCTTGGAAGCCCCGCGCGGCGCGGCAGCCGCTGGGAAGCCCCGCGCGGCATGGCCGCATCTGGGAAGCCCCGCGCAGCCCGGCCGCCCTCGGAAGCCCCGCGCGGTCCTGCCGCCGCTGGGAAGCCCAGCGCGGTCCGGCCGCCGCTGGGAAGCCCCGCGCGGCCCGGTCGCCCTCGGAAGCCCCGCGCGGCGCGGCAGCCGCTGGGAAGCCCCGCGCGATCTGGCCGCCCTCGGAAGCCCCGCACGGCCCGGCTGCTGCTGGGAAGCGGCCGCCGCGCAGAAGCTTCCCCTTCACTCCGGCCAGCGAGCCAGATGGGCAGGGGCGCGAATTGGCGTGTGCTCAGGAACGCCGATTCCGCGCCCCTGCCCAGCTCGCTCGCTTGCCGGCGCCCACAATCTGCCCGGCCTCCCCTCTGCCTGCTTTGCACAGCTCCTCCTGGGCCCCCCGCGCCCGTTAACCCTCCCGCCACCATGCAGTGTAAGGTTGGCGCCCCCGCCCAGATGCCCTCGCCTCCCCCAAGCATTTTTTTATTCACCTGCTTTCAGCTGCACTCCCTTTCTCTTTTTGCTTCTCTGCCTTCGCCACGTGCTTGTGGGTAAAAAAAAAAACGTTCCATGAGACTTTCTAACTTCTCGCGAGAAGTTAGAAAGTCTCATGGAACTTTTTTTTTTTGTCTCACAAACACATGGCGAAGGCCGAGAAGGACAGGAGAAAGGGAATGCTGCTGAAAGCAGGTGAGTAAAAAAAAATGCTTGGGGGAGGTGAGGGCATCTGGGTGGGGGCGGGGGGGGAGGGACCCAGGCAATGCCTCGCGCAGCTCCAGCGGAATCTCCCCTGAAGACTGCGTGAGGCTGCCTGCAGCCCCCAAGGCCGCCGCCAATCAGCTGGAGCTGCGCACTTTGATCCTGGGCTCTCAGTAGGACCCAGGCAATGTGCAGTTTGCCACAAGCCTCTGCGGCGCTGCTGCCGCTTCACCTCATCCACTTTTACACTTTTTTTAAAAAAAAAAAATTTCAAAAATATATTTTTTATATTTTTTTTACATTTTTTTTTACATGTTTTTTCAACCCGTCCTACGCGTACCACCAGCCATGTGCTCGCGTACCACTGGTGGTACACATACCACCGGTTGAAAAGCCCTGCTTAAGAGTTCCCAAATTGGACTACCTTGAACCAAATCTCTGTTCCTCAAATTACTTCCATTGTGTTCTGAATCTTAGAATGAAAATGGTTCTGAGAGAGCATTTGATTATTTTACCCGTCCTTAAATTCTAAATATTTAATTGTCCATCAGCACTTATTATTCATTCTTTGAAGAATAATAACTTGGCAATTGGGGCATTGAAGAACAGCAATGTTAATAATACTCTTTTTATAATTATAAGGGGAAGAGGTAAATGGCATCCTTTACATTTCAATTTTCATTCTTTTAATCAAATAGTAAGGGCAGAATGCGTCAATAATCATTGTAAAATGAAGGAAAAGTTATTGAGATTATGGGAAGTTAGACATGGCAAAGGTGGAGAAATGTATTTTGCATAGTAAAGCCAGGCTAAAGTATTTAGTAAAAAAAAAAAAGTTTGAGAGACTATGAAGACATAAACATAGCAACTCTTTGCAACCAGATGCATTTTTCCCTTGCAGTTGTCTTCATAGCTGCAGTGAGATTATAGAAAAAGTTTTCTTTGGCTTAATGAGGTGCTTGCCCACTACCAATAATGAAAATTCAACATGTTGTTAATATTTTGATTATAACTTAAAAAATAAAATCGAATTAATTAAAATTTTAAAAAATAGAAAAATTAAAAATAGAAAAAAATAATTTAATTAAAATTTAAATGTAATTAGGAAAAAATTAAAAATGGAGACTAAAACATATGAAGAATGGTTGCAGGATTTGGGTATGGCTGGTCTGATGAAGAGAAGGACTAGGGGTGACATGATAACGGTGTTCCAGTATTTGAGGGGCTGCCACAAAGAAAAGGGGGTCAACTTATTTTTCAAAGCACCAGAGAGCAGGACAAGAAACAATGAATGAAAACTAATAAAGTAGAGAAGCAACCTGGAATTAAGTAGAAACTTCCTAACAGTGAGAACAATTAAGAAGTGGAACAGCTTGCCATCAGAAATCGTGGGTGCTCCATCACTGGAGGTTTTTAAGAAGAGATTGGACAGTCATTTGAAATGGTATAGGTTTTTCCAGCTCTATTCTGAATTTGAAATTTATATTAATAGGACCTTAAAGAAGGAACTATAAATTGAGACATCCTTAGTCCTTGAGTTAAAAGTTCCTTTCTTTTAAGTTGAGGAAGTGTTTGGGGTTTTTTTTGTTTATTACCTCCATAAGATTATGATCTAATAAAAATAACAATTCTGAATAGGATCTAGTGGTGACACTGGTCTGTTTTTTCCCTTTTATTTTTACAGATGCAAAAAGAGTTCTGAGTTCTGCAGGACCCTGTTGCTTAAATTTCTTTTTGCCACTTTTTCAAACAGTGGACCAAGATTGAATTAGCAGTTATTATGATCAATATTAAAATTATCTAGAACAATTAAATATTATTAAAATGTGAAAAATAAGAACTCATGGTATTTAAATAGCCATAAAATAGAGCAGGTAACCATCTTTAAGTACCTAGGGGTGGTCATCCATGCCACTGGCTCACAAAAAGCACATGGAGAATATGCGGCTGTCTCTGGCCATCAATCAGTGAACGCCATCCTTAAATTTTTCTGCACAAAGGGAGGATACTATGTTCCAGCCGCAATTAAGCTCTTTCTGGCCAAGTCACTAGCACATCTTCTGTACAGGACCCTGCTCGGACCCTCAGTTTCATGTTTCACACTATTAGAAAGAGTTCAATCCAAATTTATTAGAACAATTCTCCAGATACCGCGTTGTATCTCAAATGCACTTCTGCACCTGGAGACAGGATTGATGAAAGTCAAAGCAAGAATCTGTATAGTTTCCTTAAATAACTGGCTAAGGCTTAATTGCTTTCTGCAAGGCCTTGCTCCATTAATCCTCCAAAATAAATTCTCTTCTTCATGGATCAAGGCAGTTGAGTCCAACCTTGCCAAACTAGGCTTCTCTTCAGCCTCAATACTCAAATTGGACTACGACCAAGCAAAACAAATTTTGTGACAAAGGGTAGAGGACATCGAGAGGCAAGCAGACTTAAGTTTAGCTCCGCTGTTTCTGGCTATTAGATATGTTGTTACACCTGCCTGTTATCTTAGTCAATTGGAGTCAGTAAACCACTGGAAAGCATTTTCACTCACAAGGTGCCGATGCGTTTCCATCGGCTGTCCTGTACGGCAAGTATAAAAAGACATCATTGTCTGAAAAACTCTGCTCCTGTGGCTCAGGAGAGGTGGAGACCATTGGACACATACTCTTTCAATGTTCCTTTTATAGAGCTATTCAGAAAAACCATATCCTCCCCATAATTGATAGGTACTGTTGCATTTGTTGTTCGTTGGGACATTGAAGAGGCAGCATGTGACTCATCCGACATGGGTAGAGCTGATTCGTGAAGGCTGGCCTGTTCCGGTAGACCCAAGCCTGTGTCCATTTCCTTTTGGCTGGCCTGTTCCGGTAGGCCTGAGACAGAGTTCCGTGGTGGTGTAGAATCCACTGGGTCGGCATGAAAAGCCGATTGAGAGCAATGTCCCATGGACTCAGTGCCTGAGTTAGGGGCAGCCTTGTTGGCAAAAACCCCATTTGGCAGTCGCACGGTCCCGCTTTCGCTGAGAGAGTCCAATGCACGATCGTAATCGTGGTCTTCCTCCCCCCTGAGAGCAGAGCCAGGAGCGGAAGAGTGGCGTGGTAGCCTCCAACGCAGCTGGTCAATGTGCCTGCGGAGCACACGACCGTCTTCCAGGGCCACTTCATATGAGAGCGGCCCTGACACCTTGCAAACCACAGCTACCACCCACAGTGCCCCTTGTCCATAGTTGCATGCCCAAACCAGATCACCCACTTGCAAGCACCTCGGTGCCTTAGGCTGCAGCACTTGTGAAGCAACCCTGTCTGGGTGCAAACAATCCAACTTTGTGATCAGGCATCTCCCCCATCTGAACTCCGCTTGGGCTTTTGCCCATAGAAGTGCAAGGCATTGTGCGTTGGCAGAGTAGGAAGTCTGCCAACCTGTGATGCCAATTGCCAGTTGTGATCCTCTTCAAGGATTCCTTGGTCGTTCTGACCATGCGTTCTGCTTGGCCATTAGAGGCCGGGTGAAATGGAGCTGATGTGGCATGCCTAATCATATTCGCCTGTAAAAAGGACTGAAATTCTGTGGACGTAAATTGAGCCCCATTGTCTGAGACTATGACATCAGGAAGCCCATGCATTGCAAAGATGCTGCACAGAACCTTGATGGTCCTGGCAGTGGTCATAGTGGACACTGGAACAACCTCTAGCCACTTGGAGTGACTGTCCATGACAATGAGGAAGAGTTCCCCCTGAAAGGGGCCAGCAAAATCAATATAAATCCACGACCAAGGGGCTTGTGTGGTCTCCCATCTATGTACAGGAGCATGTGGCATCTCTGGCCTTGAGTGCTGGCAAATGGGGCAGCTGTGGACCTGGACCTCGAGTCTTTATCGAGCCCAGGCCACCAAAGGTAGCTTCGGGTGAGTGCCTTCATCCGGACTATTCCCGGATGTCCCTCATGCAGAGAATCAAGGACTCTAGTCCTCAGTGAGGTCGGGATTACTACCCTACTGCCCCATAGGATACAACCCTTAAAGGTGGATAACTCATGCTTCCTTTTCCAAAAACTCTGGAAAGTAGGGCCAGGACACGTTTCCAACCATCCTGTAAACACCCAATTCAACACGCAGCTCAATGTGCCATCAGAAGCTGTTTCTGCAGCAACATCCCCTGCATTAAGGGGAGACTCCAGCAAATCCTAGATCGCCAGGATGTGGTTAGCTGGAGCAGGATCTGACTCTAATAGCTGTAGTGGCAACCTACTAAGGCTGTCTGCGTGGCCCATTTCTTTACCCGGTTTGTGAACCAGACAGTAGTCATAAGCAGATAGGAATATTGACCACCTCAACATTCTAGGAGAGATGATCTGGGGTGTCTTGTTTGTTCGTGGTGAACAACCCCAAGAGTGGCTTATGGTCAGTGAAGACCGTGAAATGGCAGCCATACAAAAAGTCATGAAACTTCTTGATACCAGCTACAATGGCCAATGTCTCCCTGTCTATTTGTGCGTAATTCCGTTCCACTGAAGACAAGGTTCTAGAATAGTAGGCTATGGGAACTTGTGTTCCATCAGCCTTAAGATGGCTTAACACAGCCCCGATTCCATACGGGGATGCATGACAGGCAATGCTGATTGGAAGCCGCTCATTAAAATGAGTCAACACCGAATTAGATGACAGCAATGCTTTAACTGCTGCAAAACTCCTTCCGTGGACACTCATCCACTTCCATGGGGCCTTCTTGTCCAAGAGCTGGTGTAACAGCTCTGCCACTGCGGCCTTGTGGGGGAGGAAAGCATGGTAGAAATTAAGGAGTCCAAGGAAGGCTTGAAGCTCTCCCTTTGTCTTGGGACTGGGTGCCTGCTGAATTGCTTTGAGCTTGGATTCAGCAGGATGAATGCCTTCTGCATCTACATGAAACCCCAGGAATTCTGTGCATTTCTCCTGTTTGAGCTTCAGCCCCGTTTCACGGAAACACCACAAGACGGCCTGGAGCCTGTCAGTGAGGTTTTCGACTGATTCCCCTGCGATGAGGACATCATCAAAATATGGGCATACACCCGGAATATTGCAGAGCATGCACTCCATTACGCTCTGGAAGATGCCAGGGGCTACATTAACCCCGAACTGTAACCATCGCACCTTGAAGGCTCCCCGGTGGGTCACAATGGTTTGGGCCTCCGCCATAGCGTCATCCACCAGCAGCTGCTGGTAGGCCTGGGCCAAATCTAATTTGGTGAAAATGCGACCTCCCTGTAGAGATGCCAAAATGTGGCTGACTACAGGCACCGGATAAGAGTGCTGCTGGAGAGCTTTGTTTAGCGTGCATTTATAGTTGGCACAAATACGGACTTCTCTGTTGGCCTTAAGGGGCGTGACAATGGGGGTTTCCCGTGGACTGCTATCAACTGGTTCTAAAATGCCTTGCTGCAACAGCTTGTCCAGCTCTGCATTGATTCTCTGCTTTAGGGCAAAAGGCACCCAACGAGGCTTAATCCTTATTGATTCTATTGAAGGATCTAACCATAGTGCAATTGGAGGCCCCTTGTATGCCCCTAACTCTGAGCTGAAGACATCAGCAAACTCTTTACACACCGCTGAGAGGCTCGACATTTGCAAGCTATTTAACCCAGTCACTTGAATTCCCAAAGCATCAAACCAATCGAGTCCAATTAAGCTAGTGCGGTTGCCCTCAACTACTACGACTTCCAAGGGACCCTCGAAATTCCACACTCCCAGTGTGGCCTCCCCCTTGACGTTTACCCGGGAATTTTGGAAGTCGTTTAAAATGAGGTTCGACGGCCTGAGCTTAATGCGCTTGCCTCTTCACCTACAAATCTGCTGAAGGGTTCTTTGGGAGATTATCAATAGAGCTGAACCCGTGTCCAACTCCATGTCAGAAGGAAACCCATACAACTTGACTTTGAGGTGTAATTTCTCCTTGAGTGGGCGATGGGCGCCAGTCCTAAACACACTCCGCCTACTCACGCAGAAACCCACCCTGGTTTGACTGGGGGCCCCGGTACCTTTCCAAGGCAACTCTTCTGAGGAATGCTCTTTCCTGCGACCCAAACAAATGGCGGCAATGTGGCCATGCTTGCCACACGCCCTGCAAGTAGCTGTGCGGAACCGGCAGTCAGCCCGCTTGTGATGGCCTCCACACCTGATGCACCGAGAGAAGGAAACTGCCTTGTCAGGTTGCCATTGAGGCCTTCTTTCCGGAGCCTGCTGCACCCGATTGACTTCGTGGTCCGATTCAGAGTCGTCAACTGTCTCAGCATCCTCGTGGGGGATGGCCACCGTGCAAGGAGGGTTCTTGGAGAGCTGCAAGGCCTTAACAGCTCTGCCTGCTGCTTCTTCAGCCGTTATCTCCCTCAGCGCATCTTGGAAAGAAACGGTCTTTTTGGCAAAGATCTTTTGTTGCAGTTCTCGGCTCCTTAGGCCACAAACTAGATGGTCCCGCAGCCTCTCTTCAAGACCCTTGAATTTGCATTGCCATGCAGCTTGTCAAAGAGCAGCTATGAAGTCTGTGGCGGACTCACCGGGACGCTGGTCTTGCTGTTCAAAAGTGTGCCACCAAGCAATGACCGAAAGCTTGGGCTCAAAATGCTCTTTGAGCATCTTCTTAAGTTCTGCGTATGCAATGGATTCAAGCGCCGCTGGTGCAACCAAGTTCTCTGCGATATCGAAGGTGGCTTAGCCACAAACACACAGCAGGGTCGCGGCCTTCAATCCATCATCTTGAACTTGGTTTACCTGCAGGTAATTTTCAACTCTCGCGACGTAGGAGCTCCACCTCTCAGGATGAGCAACGTCGAATTCTGAGAGTTTCCCGACCTTCGCCATGGTAAGTTCTTCATGGCCTTTTCAATGCCTCGTGCTGTGCAGGCTTCCGTGGAACTGCCAGGGTGGATCCTTGGAAGCACTCTCCTCCAGCGTTTCCGTACTGGCAGGATAGAGTGAGGGGGAGTGGAACGCTGTTCCGACCAAGCACTTGCTAGGCCTTTCCCCCGTATTGACTCAGCTCTTCGAATTGCGGCAGCATGATCCCACCTTCGTCGCCAAAGTTGCATTTGTTGTTCGTTGGGACATTGAAGAGGCAGCATATGAACAGAACTCTCTTTATTGCAAAGGCAAAACCGAAACTGACAAACATTGCTCCACCCCTATTTATACAGTCTGCTCTGGGCGGCGGCAGCCAATGAATGTACAGTATTCTCCCACTCAAATGCATACTCACAATCTTGGAGACTGGAAGTCTGGCAGACAGGCCACGTGGTCTGCTAATGGTTCCTGCACAGATCCCAACCACCTGCTTCACAAATTTAACTCAATACATTACAGGTACCCTGGTCATTCGGAAAGTATTTATCTACAGTGGCTGCTTAAGGACGAGCAGACAGTGATCACGGTGCAGGTGGCTAGATTCTATGCAGCAGCACTGGGGATTTGCCAGAAACATAAATAAATATTTTAGAACTTTTAAATAATCTTTTATAATTAATTTTATTACGTGTTTTTATTCAGTATTAAACCATACTCAATGTATTTTTATTGTCAGGTCAGTATGACTCAGTCTCTCTGAAGGTAGATACGTTTTGTTATACTGTCTGTAAAACTAGGCAGACTTTGGACACTCATTGATTACATCATTAATTGTAATATATTGGTATGCCTTTTTGTGTTCGGCTCTGTTTAGTTCTGTTTTATTTGAATGTTTCATTTTATGTGTTGGCCTATGGCTGTAATAATAAACTGATTGATTGAGTGTCTCAGGACAGCTTGCATGTAAATTTCTATCACCAACTCTTTCAAACAAAACAAACAAATTGAATTAGCAGTTATGATCAATATTAAAATTATCTAGAACAATTAAATATTATTAAAATGTGAAAAATAAGAACTCTTTGTGTCTCTTGATGGCCTCTGGTCAAATCAAAATTCTGATATTCTGTTCTATAAACTGGGGAAAATAACTGAGAAGACCTAGTCCCCAATCACTATAAGATGCACCTAAAATGGCTCTATCCTGATAGCTTTTCACATCCCTACATAAAAAAAGTATAAAATATATTGGCTGAAAAATCCCTGTTGGGATACATGAACAAAATCTGCATATTCCTCTGTATTTCCTGTTATCAATTTTGTCTTAAATCTTCCTTTATGGACACAAGATATTGTACATGATACATAAGGATAGTGGCAATAACTTGTCCATAAATTAAGAAAAACATGATATTCATAAATTACAATTCAAAAAATATAATCCAGTAAATGAAACATTTCTAGATAAATGTTTTTACTGGAATTATTTTTTGTTTAAAAGAGAAATGAATTAATTAATGATGTTCCACATATCTCTATTTTTCTATGATTAAAGAGAGGTCATTCTTATACATTTGTTGTTCTTTTATCTTTTACAATTTACTATATATCTCCCAATGCTGGTATCTACAGCATACAACATAATAAACACTAAGCAGTCTTTAAAAACCCTGAAAAACCCAGTCCCTGGATTATTATGCCCATGTGACTGCTTTGGACTCTCCTGGTGGGGGATAGAGTTTATGGCTATCTGTTGGGTTTCACTGCTGATTTTATAGTTCTTGTGTATATTTATTAAATTGATATGCTGCTCCATCTCACTTTGAAAAGCAATACTGGGGAACTTCCAGTTAAAATCCTAAATATAAAATAAATTAAAACATTAAATACAAAGGCAAGAGGCAAAAAGGCAAGATCGGGGGCAGTCTCTTCTCAGATAATCTATCAACCACCTCCTATGTTCCGTGTTCATGCAAGACTCCAGGGTAAGTGCCAGAGACAGGATTTTATGCAATATAATTCTTTGATTCATGGGTTGAGTATAATTCAAATTATTTCTGGTCAATCTGGAAAATTTTGGATATGCTTCATCTCTGCTATATGTATTTAAAAGAGGTATAAAATGAATCATTTTTTAAAAAAAATGTTTTTACCATAAGTCATGACAGAGTAAATGTTCTCCATAGAATTTAATGTTGTTACTCTTTTACTATTTTAATCATACCAAGTTATAAAGCACAACAGGCATTTTGATGCTTCTGCATTGCTGATTATGATTTATTAGTTTACTAATTTATTTATTTAGTCTCTTAAATCAAATCACAACCCTCTTCAAAACAATCTGAATTGTGGCTGATTAATGAAGACTTATATCACTTAATTTACTCTAGAATTCCCCCAAGAATTTTCTGTTTAATACATAAATCACAAAACAATCCATAGTTTATAAATATCAAGGATGAAAATAATGGAAATTTAAATGAAGGAATACTATAGAAGAAAAACAGTGAAAATTAGACAACCTGTGCCCCATTTAGTTATCTGGCAGGACCCAGAAGAAATATCTTCTCCATGGTGCCTTCCTCCAGAAATTATATTGGCTCCCACTCTTGACACTCTTTTGGAAGGCCCTGAAGACATGATTCTACCAGGAACCCAGAGTGGAATGGAGCCCATTTAATGGCTGATATGAGTGTGTGTTGTTGCTGGGAGGTCTGGATGGGGGTTATTATTTTACTATTATTTTATTATTTTTGTTTTTTATTATTTTTATTTCTTTTATATTGTGTTTTTATTTCCTGTAAACTGCCTTAAGTCATGGTGAGCAATATAAATTTTCCAAAATAATAAATAAATAAATAAATAAATAAATAAATAAATAAATAAATAAATAAATAAATAAATACATACATACATACATACATACATACATACATACATACATACATACATACATACAGAATTGCCTTCTCCACCTGATTTGCAAATGTGCAGAGCCAAGAGGAGGAAGGGACAATGGGGATTAGCGAAGCTACTTGTAAGGTGGCAGCCCAACCCTCCTGAGGAGCTGCACCAACCAGCAGCTATTTAGCCCAATATGTGGAACAAAACAACGTCTGCTTTTTGCTATGCATTTGTTCAGCTGTCAAGATTCTTGCTATGAATTTAACCCTTAACTTTGCTGCTGGATTTGGACTCGGCTTCTCGGACTTGAGATTTTGCTTCTGAACTCAGATTTTTGTGTTGTTAATTGGGCTCAGACTGTGGACTAGTTTTGACTTTAAGCTTGGGTAGGGGTTTTATGAATTTGTTCCGTGTTCCCAGACTGGAGAATGGTACTCATTGGGTTTGTGCTGATTCCTGTGTGGAGTGAATCCTGGGAAATACTATTTGGGGTTGACAAAGTCTCAATAAAGACTTAAACCCTTGAAGTGTGTGCATGTGTGAGTGGAAAGGACAGTATTATTAATATTTTCTTTTTATCAATTGTTCCCTGTTGTTTAGTTCTGGTCTAGAAATAATTATATAACATTTTGGGAAATATAAACAGACTAGCAATCCAGTGCTAGATGACAAAATGGAGAAGACCTCCACAGCCACCATGCATTTGCCTTTGGTGCTCAGGTAGGATGGAACAAAGGAGAGCCACACACTACAGAAGATAAACATGCTGAATGTGAGACATTTGGCCTCATTGAAACTGCTAGGGAGATTCCTGGAGAAAAATGCTACTGTGAAACTGGCAGCCGCCAGAAAGCCCATGTAGCCCAGGACACAGTAGAACATGGTAGATGAGCCTTCATTGCACATTAGTATGATTTCCTCCATTTCTGAATGGGTGTCCATGTCAGGAAAAGGGGGAAATGTGAACAGCCACACCATGCAGATGCCTGTTTGAATCAGTGAACAAGAGAGAATAGTGAAGATGGCCAATTCTGTTCCCACCCAGTTCCTCATCCTGGATCCTGGTTTGGTGGCCATGAAAGCCAGAACCACAGTGATGGTTTTTGCCAGAACAGAAGACACAGCCACTGAAAAGATGATGCCAAAGCTAATTTGTCGGAAGAGACATATTATATTGCCTGGTGCAACAAGGAACTGCAATGAGCAAAGGAAGCAGAGGAGGAGGGAGATGAGTAAAAGGTAGGTGAGATTTTGATTATTGGCCTTGACGATGGGAGTATGGTGATATTTCAAAAATGTTACCAGCACCACCATTGTGCAGAAAGAAAGAAAAAGTACCAGAATAACTAAACTTATTTCCATTGGTTTTTCATAGGACAAGAAAGATGTTTTCTTTGGAATACATGAAGTTTGGTTCTTATTTGGATATTGATCTTCTGGGCATTTCAGACAATCATCCATGTCTATAATTTAAATAGATAGATTTATATATGTTGTACAGTTATGCTATCCTTAGTATCATTTACACTATTTTTTTCTGGAAGCAGGACTTTATTGACTTCCTAGATCTGACTTTCTACTCTTATATTTGGTACCTAAGGGAACACAGAATATGCTAAGGAAATTAATGTTACTTATTCATGACTTCATTTCATTATTTCTGCTATCTCTATGTATTTGCAATAATTCATAGTAATGATGATGAAAATATATCTTTACGATAAATGTCACAGCATTTCTCTTTCAGTTTTGTGTTTGCCATTATATCTTTTGATATGTATTATCCTGTGCCTGACCCATTTTTTTTCTTTCTCCTATCACAGAATAGAGCAATTGCCTGAATTAGTTTATTGGAACCCTCATTTGGGCATACTTTGCTGCCAGACATTGAGAAGATTTAACTAGTTTGATACTAAAGGCTATTATTTGCCTCTTTTGTGACTCATTGCTCACAGTCATCACTGTGCTAGTCAAGCAGCCAACATTACTGTGTTCTTCTCAAAATGTATTCTCCATTTTGTGCCTCCAATTCTCCTTCAATCACTTTGTCTTTAATGAATATAAGTACAAACATCGATTTTCTTCTTGCTAATTATCCAAGTTCTAGAATGAGTATTCTAAAGAGTGGGGGATGCAGGAAAAGCACTAAAAGTAAACCTCATTTAGTGACTTCCTTGTTTAACAATTGCTTGCTGTTATGATAGTAATGAAAAAGTAACTTTGTAATCAGTCCTCACATTTAATACCTTTAAAATCTGCAGAGAAAAGGAAAGGTGAAATAACTTCATAAAGCACTGTTGTGATTTCACTTAGTATCTGCTTCACTTAATGACTGACCAGTAAACGAAAATGGCCTGTACTGTATATAATATCATTTGGCTCCTGTACTTACATCTTCATGGATTTTCTTGGATTGTCCTACAGAACCATCAACTGGATTAACAATGTCTCTTACCTTTCTGACTTGACATTTTCTCTTTGGAACATCGAAGGCAATCATAGCAGCAAAATGGCTTTGCCTCCTGTTTTTTCCTGAAATAACCAGGGAGGCAGCTCTCAGTACACATGGAAGCAGGTAGAGTCTACCCAATAAATGAAAGAAGAAAAATGTTAGCATTCAATCACATATTTGGGGAAAAAGTTGAAAAATCATGGTTGACCCCTATTGTACAAATAAAGAAAGCTAATGTAATACGTTGGGGTTTTTTTTTAATCAACCTCATCGTGAAAATTACTCAATATTGAATTATTATTTTTTAGTTCTACCAATTATACAGGTAACCTTGTTTATTCTAAAATGACAAATACTGTATGTTACACTCAAACCATCCCCAGTGCTAAAATTATTTCAGTGGGATTAGCAATACTGTATAATTTTTTTCAAGATAGAGAATGGTATTTACTTTTACTGTTGGATAATACAGAAATTTTAGATAAAATTAAATAAAATTAAACAGGAAGAAACATTTTTCAGAGTTACAGATTCTATTAGATAAAATCTAATGCAATGTTCTAGGATACAATGAAAATATTTGAAAGAGATATGTAAAAAGGTGATTCTAAAGCTAAAAGATTTTGTACTGAAAAGAAATGACAAATGTTGAATGAAACTTCAGATTTGGAGAGTAACAATAGTCAGCTAGTAATAAAATTTATAGGTAATTAGAAGCAATGAACACTACTTCACAACTTAGATTTTTAGGTATGAATTCTGTGTTATTAGCCATCAAACTGAAAAAGAAAGAGAATGAATATTAGACTCTTTTTCTTTAATCTTCTAATGAGAAATTAGTTTGTAGTACTAAAGCAATTATTTTATGTTTTAAGATAATTGATAGAGATATAGGGCAATAACTGTTCCAATATTTAAATAATATATGTTTAACTCTTGATGAATTTTAATGTAAAAGTTTAATAGTATTACTCAATATTACTCAATACTAAAATGATTTTTGTAATAACATTATTTTTGATGGAGTTAAAGAAAGGAGAAGTCAAGTAAATCTCCAGGTATCATTACATTTCCATATAGTAAACATTTGATGAGTATTAGTTCAATATTCTTTCCCATTTTTTTAATATCTTAAGTGGTGGAGAGATATCAAAATCATGAAAAGAAATGTAAATGACATTGTTGGTCAAATTCGGTAAAAATCCAGAAGTCATTACATATACAGACCAATTTTTCTTATTAATGAAATTAATGTTTGTGTTTTAAAATATAGAGGAAAAAATATTTTTAAAACTTTGAACTTATGTTGTTAGAGATTGCAATAAACCTTTGATCAACTAAACCTGTCCAACATACAGTATTTACTAAAGAAAGCATATATATTTTGGAACTATGTACAAATAAACCTATATTTTAAAAAAAGTATCATAATCTCTAAAGGTTATATGAGCTTTTATCTACAGGCATGTTTGATTATTTTAAAATTGAATTAGAATTTATGTAAATACTGATTTACGTATATAGTAATTTTCTGATAGCTGCATGAAAAATAAACTATTTTAAGTAGCAGCTGAATTTAGAGAAACATTACAGAAAGAATTGTCCTTCAGGAGCCACAGCCAAAATTACCTGGCAATTTGATTCTCAGGTTATTGATGATAGTTCAATCAAAAACATTGGATGACCTCACCTAGAGGCTTTACGCAGAGGTTAAATAATGATGGGAGAGAACCAAGCCATGTGCAGTCTGAGGGGATCAGTTCCAGATCTTGCCTCTCACATAGCTAAAGACTGGAACAAGGAATGATACTACAGCAGAGCCCAAATCCTTCAGTCATTCCAAAATGATTTTTTTTTTATTCCTTTAAAACATTCATATAGCCATTCATCTTACAACCAACTCTGTGTGGTTCCAAATCAAAGACCAAAAGATGCATAAATTTATACTAAAACTATAAAACCAAACCAATTAAAACATTAAAAAGCAAGAACCGTGCCAAAGCAAGGTTCTACTGTAAAGTGGTAGTCTTCTTCCAGTGCTTGGGAGGAAAGTCAGGTATTCAAAGCTTTATGAGAGGCTAAAAGGGTGGAGACCTGCCAAAGTTCAGTGGGCAGAGCATTCCATAGGGCCTGGAAGAGGCATGCATCCTAATTTCCAACGAACAGCAACATTTAGGGGAAGGGACTAAGAGCATGACCACCCTATCTGACCTGGTAGGAAAGGTAGATGTCTTTAGGGAAAGACAGTCCCACAGATAGTTTGACTTTCCATGATATAGGGCTTTAAAGGTGATAATCAGGACCTTGAATTCCAACTGGAAAGAAACTGGAAGGAAGTGCAGATTACTGTCACCCCATCCAGAGACAAACAAGAAGAATCCTCTGGTCCAAGGAGAAGGACAAAACCTGTAGCCACTACATCTGCCAGGATTGAGTTCCTGGCAGTTCCTCCCCACCCAAATCCTTAGCTAGCAGTGCCACCACATCACCACATCTATCTAGAGTTGGAGATATATAATTGGGTATCATTGGTATACTGATGATAACACACCCCAAACTGATCAATCACCTCCTCTATCAGTTTCATGTAGATGTTAAAAAGGAGTTGTGAAAGACTCAAGCCCTGAAGCACCCCACACTGAAGGGACCTAGGGTTTGACTTTTCCTCTCCTACTAACATTGATTAGAAAGGGACTTCTGATATTACGTCATAGTGTTACGGATGCAGGAAGGCAGAGTTCTGCTTTCTGTGCCTAATTTCACCCTGTTGGGGCCCCCAAAAGGGCCTAAAGTCGCCCCAAAGAGGTGATGAAGAGGAGGGCTGCCTCGTTGATCATGGAGAGATGGCAGTCTTTCTGTTTGATCTGAGGAAAGCCCTCCAAACTGGCAGGGGAAAGACTGGCTGCATCCCTGTGGCCAGTCTCCAGCTACTGACAGCCAAAGAAACAAAGCACTAACTAGCAGATCGTAAACAGTGTGTGTGAAACTGGGTGAGGATATCAATCCTTTCTCTACTATTTTTTAACTGAATTTCCTGGTAGACTCCCAAGAAGCTAAAAACCTCCAAACATGAGAAGGAAGGGGACTGTAACTCCACCCTTCCAAAGAAACGGAAGCGGTGTTTTAATTTTTTTATGGGGGACAGAAATACATAATACTGAAGTGGAAACAATATAAAGCTACAGTTTTGACAAATTTGAGAACTGAAATAACTGTTAAGATTTTCTCTTTGAAAAAATATTGGGGTGAAATATAAGAAATCAACCTTCTGTTTTGAGAGTGGAAAATGAATATAGAATGACATCTAGTGGTAGATTAGAGCAGGGGTCCCCAACCCCCAATCCGCTGAACGGTACTGGGCCATGCAACTGGAGGCATGCAGAGAGTCTGCAGGGGTCTGGGCAGGGGCGGGAGAGTGGCAGAGCAGAAGCTGGCTTGCTCAGTGCAAAGGTTCTCCAGCAGCTGTGCTTGCAACTGGCTTGCAACATCTGAGCTCAGCATCCTTCCTCCTCTTCCTCCTCCTGCTTCTTGTGCTCTCTCTTCTTCTGCCTCCTCCTCCTCCTACTCTTCCTGCTTCCTCTCCCTCCTGCTACTTTTTCTTCCTCTTCCTCTTCTTCCTCACTTTCCTCCTCTCCCCCTCCCGGCACCCCAGCTGGGCTCATGCTCCCTTCATGCAAGTCTCCAAGTTTGCAAGGCAAGCACGGCCAGACCAGCTTGCAACCAGGGGCTTCCCCAAAACCGCATTGGAGGGGGATCCCCTCCAAGGTATGTGAGGGTGCTTTCCCAGGGTGCAAATAATAATAATAATAATAAAGTTGGAAGGGACCTTGGAGGTCATCGAGTCCAACCCCCTGCTCAGCAGGAAACCCTACATTATTTCGGACAAATGGCTGTCCAGTCTCTTCTTAAAAACTTCCAGTGTTGGAGCATTCACCACTTCTGGAGGCAGGTTGTTCCACTGGTTAATTGTTCTAACTGTCAGGAAGTTTCTCCTCAGTTCCAGGTTGCTTCTCTCCTTGACTAGTTCCCATCCATTGCTTCTTGTCCTGCCCTCAGGTGCCTTGGAGAATAGCTTGACTCCCTCTTCTTTGTGGCAACCCCTGAGATATTGGAATACTGCTATCATGTCACTCCTAGTCCTTCTTTTCATTAAACTAGACATACCCAATTCCAGCAACCGTTCCTTATATGTTTTAGCCTCCAGTCCCCTAATCATCTTTGTTGCCCTTCTCTGCACTCTTTCTAGAGTCTCAACATTTTTTTTACATCGTGGTGACCAAAACTAGGGGCAAAATAGGGTCAAGGAGAAGCTATCTTTCACTTTAAGCACTGCGTCTTCAAGGGAATCTCATTTGCATCTTTTCTAACAGTTTTTTGCTTTTGTTTTGATGGTGCTCCAGGTGCCTCATGTTTTGGCAATTTCCTGCCTGCTTTAATTTCTGTGTGTGTGTGTGTGTGTGTGTTTGTGTGTGTGCGTGTGTTTTCAGCTCCTTTCTTCGTGCAGCTCTCAAGTTTGCAAGTCAAGTGGTCTCCTACCCAGCTTACAATGGGGGAGTGAGGAGGGGAGAAGCTATATTTCCCCTTAAGCACTGTGTCTCCAAGGGAATCCTTCTCTCATCTGCACCTGTCCAAGGCTGCTGGGCTCCCTCCCTCCCTCCCTCCCTCTCTCTCTCTCTTTTTCTCTTTTTGAATGGTTTTCTCAGCACTTCCTCAACGTGCTAGGTTTTTGGTTTGTTTTGCTGGAAGGCTGAATTTAGGACTGTCTCTTTTCCTTCCCTCTTTCTTAGAAGCAGAAAGTCACTGGTCTAATCTAATACAATGTAATAATAATAGAAATAAAGTGCATTATTTATTTGTTTGTTTATTTAGAAAACTTAGAATAAATATAATGAATCATCCTGAAACCTCCCCCTCCCGGTCCATGGAAAAAATGTCTTCCATGAAACCGGTCCCTGGTACCAAAAAGGTTGGGGACCTCTGGATTAGAGAATAGCGCTACAACTGAAAGGACTGACACTGACCTGGTAAGAAGCTTAGAAACAGATAATAACCTAGCTTCTGAACTGCTCAGTGACTCCTAGCTCAACAGAGAACAGCTGGCAACAGAGAAAAATATTTTGGCATACTTATCACCCTGACCTTCATGGACTATAAATACCTACTGCGCTCTGACTTTTAATCTTAAGAGCTACTTTGAGAGAAAGAAAAATTTGACTTTTGACTACATTAGGCTGGGAGAGAACTTTGGGTTATTTTTAGGGTGGTTGAATATTTTGAACACTTTGAATACTGTGGACTGCAACTTGGCCTGACTGACAATTTTTGGGCACTGGTGCAGAAGGACTATTACAAAACATTGCTTTTAGTGCTGGACTCATGTCATGGAACCTATTGGATTAAAAAGGCTATATATAAAGACCAGAAAAACTAGATGGAATTTTGTTCTATTGCCATCAAAATTGGTGATATTAGATAAGACTTGTATTTGGAGATCAAAAAGTTCTGACAGACTATCTGGAGGGGGGAAACAAAATGGAAGCCTCATATCCAGCCAAAAGTGGTAGGAAAATATGTTCAACATCTTCATCTGAAGCCCCCAGCCAGGCTTATCAAGAATCTGCAGGAGTGACTCCTCAAGAAAAAACAAATACTTTTCAGAAGGAGATATATTCTATGCTACAATTAATTCACCAAACAATTGTTTCACATAAAGAAGACACAAAAAGAAACTATGATGAGATTAAAAACAATTTAGTTAACATAAATGAGCAAATTTCTAATTTAAATCTACAACTAGAAAGTTTCCAGACAACAACTACAAAGTATAAACAAACAACCCAGAAAATAGAAGATGATTCAGAGGAAATTGATCCAGAGATGGAAGACACAAAAGAAGGGATATACAAACTGTTACAAACAAATAAAATCTTGCAAGACCCAGTTATAATAATGAAAATGGAAAAGGCAATTTACCCCCTACGTCTGCAAAATACACTTGAGGACAAGAAAGAAGATTTTTAAAAAAGGGACTATAGAGCTGTTAGGGAAAATGCCAGAAATTGGGAGACAAAAAATGAAAAGAGAAGCTGAGGGAGAAGGAAAGTGGGAGTTGCTTAAGGAATATAAATGGGCAGAGTTCCCCCTCAAAAATACCTTACATAAATTGTCTTTCTCATTCCAAGCAACTTTCACTAAAATAGAGGAAAAATTCTCTGGTGATTTAACTGCCTTCGCTTGGAAAGCTATTTGGCAAAGGAAAAAAGCTAGAATTAGACTTAAAAAACAGAAGATTTGTCTTACCAGAGGGGACATTATATGATTAAATATTTGTTTAAATATGATTAAAAGAATAGATAACCCTTAGATATAATTAGATTTTTATAATAAAAAAGATATGATTTATAACTAGAATAGCACTTTTTTTGATATGGGAAATATAAAAATACGAAGATGGCTTGTATAAATGAAACTGTTATCTATATAAATGTAACTAATCTTGAGAAAATTATAAATGACAAAGATATTCTGAATATTGATGGGAAATTAAACTTAAATAAGAACATGAAAAACAGGATATTGATTTAATAAGGAGATTTTAATTGCAAATACATTTGAAATATAAATTGGTTAGAAAAGAGGTTTTAAATTGATATTATTGTTATTTGTATAACACTAGAAAATATGATGAAGATGTTTATATTCAATTTTGTGTATATTAATAGTAGCAAGAAATGTATTTGCGTAGTGTTGGGAAAATGAAAACCATTTGGGGAAAAAGGAGGATCAGGGGAAAAACACTGGATTGTGCAGTATTGAACTGATTGATATTGAAGAAGTTAATGTTAAAGATGTGAACCCAGACAACACGTTGTTTACTAAGCACTAAATATTGTAATTGTTAAAAATTAATATATATATATATATATATATATATTAAAAAAGAAAGGGACATGGAGGAAAACTACAATAACACAGTGGCTCTCACTCCCAACACTTGAATGATACCATGGTTGATGATATTGATAGCCAGATGTTCAGAAGCTCCAGAATGGTTGCACTACCTCTATCTTCACCCCTCCAAAAATCATCTAACAGCAACCAATGCTGTTTCAATACTGTGTCCTGGCATGAAGCCAGACTGAATTCTGAATTCTTATTTTCAACAATGGTCTAGATTAGCTCCTGATGTCTTCTTGGCAATATTTTTGAATGGTGTTACCATTGCCTACTTCTTAGGACTCAGCAATGGTGATTGGTCCAAAGTCATCCAGTTGACTTCTTGCCTAAGACATGACCATAGCTTTCTGGCTTGACCACTACACTGAACTGTCCCTCATCTTTACAATATTTAGTGTACTTTATACATCTTCCATGTCTTTTTAAGCTTGACAGAAACATATGCTTGAGAAAACAATACTAATTTAAGTAATTAATTACATATCTCTGATTTTCAAAAAGTTTGAATTCTTACAACTTGCTGACCATTCCTCCCAGTATTTGATATTATTGTATGTTAAATGATATGAAACTACTCTTTGGATAATATCCCAATCATTTAAGCAAATTAACTAAATACAGGACTTACTTGGTTGAAAGAGCTCAGCCAGGTGATGTTTCCTTCATGAATGGTGAACATTTTGTCTTCAGCAGCCCAGGGATCCAGCTTTCCAACTTTCACTTGATGGAAGGACTGGTTGGGGGAAATGACCCAGTTTTCCAGATCCAGTTCTATAATCAATTCTCTATTCTCATCAAAGGAAATTTCATCACCAACATTGTTGTTAAATGAGACTCTTTTCAAAAAGAAATGAAGCTGAATATGAAACAAATATGCAATAATAAAGCAAGATTAATATATAGAACCATGTGATACCATAGCAGTATTTTTACTTGAATCATTTAAATATGTAGCAGACTGTCCCAACTTTAATGTGCTAGTGTTCATATCAAGAATGATTATCTATGGTTCCTGATTAAAAATCACTGTCTTATACTCTACTAACTTTCAAAAATTAAAAATAATCCAGCCCTCCCAAAAAACATACAAATGTTAATATGCAAAAATATAACTTATTTGGGAAATGCATTATTTAACAAATAAATATAATCAAACTTGTCCTATATTTGCAAGAACCTTTTGATGCTTGTTTTCTACTGTTATTAAAGAGAAACTGATCAGAGAGTACCGGATAATTTTAATATGTAAAAAATATTCAAAATTAATCATCTATAGCAGGGCTTTTCAACCTTTTCACCCATTGTACCACTTTTCGGATAAGGCAATATCCGAGTACCACCACTCGCCCAGCAAGGTATCAAAAACTTGACCAAAAAAAAAAGAGGAAAAAATGAGAAGGTACAGGTAGTCCTCGACTTACAACAATTCGCTTAGTGACTGTTTGAAGTTACAACAGCACTGAAAAAAGCGAATTATGACCATTTTTCACACTTATGACTGTTGCAGCATCCCCAGGGTCATGTGATTTACATTCGGATGCTTGGCAACTGATTCATACTTATGACGTTCACAGTCCCAGGGTCATGTGATCAATGGCCCGGGGGCGTGGCCAGCTGATTACCCAGGTTGCAGGGTGCCTGTGGGGGGGAATCCGTGGGTCTCTGGTGGAGGGGGATGGGACTGGGGTGGGTACCTGGCTTCCTTCCCTCCCTTCTCTCCCATTGTCCCTTCCTTCCCTCCCTCTTTGTCCCTTCCTCCTTCCCTCCCTCCCTCTCATTGTCCTTTTCCTTCCTTCCTTCCTTCCCTCTTTGTCCCTTCCTTCCCTCCCTCCCTCTCACTGTCCTTCCCCTCCTTCCTTCCTTCCTTCCCTTTGTCCCTTCCTTCCTTCCCTCCCTTTCATTGTCCTTTCCTTCCTTCCTTTCCTTTGTCCCTTCCTTCCTTCCCTCCCTCCCTCTCATTGTCCTTTCCTTCCTTCCTTCCTTACCTCTTTGTCCCTTCCTCCTTCCCTCCCTCCCTCTCATTGTCCTTTCCTTCCTTCCTTCCTTCCTTCCTTCCTTCCTTCCTTCCTTCCTTCCTTCCTTCCTTCCTTCCTTCCTTCCTTCCTTCCTTCCCTTTGTCCCTTCCTTCCTTCCCTCCTCTCTCATTGTCCTTCCCCTCCTTCCTTCCTTCCTTCCTTCCCTTCCTTTCCTCCCTCCCTCCATTGTCCTTCGATACACCGTCCAGATCCCAGCCTGGTTTTGGCAGGCAGCGGTGCATTCTCACCACACGGAGCGGCCGGTGAGGTGAACCGGCAACATCACGGCCCTGCCTGTGCGTGCGCAGAGGCAGAGGAGAGCGCATGCGCCTCAGCCTCTGCGCTTGCACAGGCAGGGCCTGGATGTCGCTGGTTCACCTTGCCAGCCGCTCCGTGTGGTGAGAATACGCCAGGCTCGGTGTGTGCAGCTACAGCTGAGCCACCCGCGCTCAGCAGCCGCTGGGAAGCCCCGCGCGGCACGGCCGCCACTGGGAAGCCCCGCACAGCACAGCCGCCGCTGGGAAGCCCCGCGTGGTCCGGCCGCCCTCGGAAGCCCCGCGCAGCACGGCCCGGCCACCCTCGGAAGCCCCACGCAGCAGGGCCGCCCTCGGAAGCCCCGCGCGGCCCGGCTGCCGCTGGGAAGCCCCGCGCAGCCCGGCCGCCGCTGGGAAGCGGCCACCGCACAGAAGCTTCCCCTTCACTCCGGCCAGCGAGCCAGATGGGCAGGGGCGCGAATTGGCGTGTGCTCAGGAACGCCGATTCCGTGCCCCTGCCCAGCTCGCTCGCTTGCCGGCACCCACAATCTGCCCGGCCTCCCCTCTGCCTGCTTTGCACAGCTCCTCCTGGGCCCCCCGCGCCCACCGTTAACCCTCCCGCCACCATGCAGTGTAAGGTTGGCGCCCCCGCCCAGATGCCCTCGCCTCCCCCAAGCATTTTTTTACTCACCTGCTTTCAGCTGCACTCCCTTTCTCTTTTTGCTTCTCTGCCTTCGCCACGTGCTTGTGGGTAAAAAAAAAGAAGTTCCATGAGACTTTCTAACTTCTCGCGAGAAGTTAGAAAGTCTCATGGAACTTTTTTTTTTTGTCTCACAAATACATGGCGAAGGCTGAGAAGGACAGGAGAAAGGGAATGCTGCTGAAAGCAGGTGAGTAAAAAAAATGCTTGGGGGAGGTGAGGGCATCTGGGTGGGGGCGGGGGGGAGGGACCCAGGCAATGCCTCGCGCAGCTCCAGCGGAATCTCCCCTGAAGACTGCGTGAGGCTGCCTGCAGCCCCCAAGGCCGCCGCCAATCAGCTGGAGCTGCGCGCTTTGATCCTGGGCTCTCAGTAGGACCCAGGCAACGTGCAGTTCCAGCTGACTTTGCCACAAGCCTCTGCGGCTCTGCTGCCACTTCACCTCATCCACTTTTACACTTTTAAAAAAAAAAAAAAATTTCAAAAAATTTTTTTTTAAGATTTTTTTTACATTTTTTTTTTACATGTTTTTTCAACCCATCCTACGCGTACCACCAGCCATGTGCTCGCGTACCACCACCGGTTGAAAAGCCCTGGTCTAGAACACAGTAGAACATGTTAGCTGAGGCTTCATTGCACTGCAGTACAATCTCCTCAATTTCTGAATGGGTGTCAACATCAGGAAAAGGGGGAAATGTGAACAACCACACAATACAGATTCCCATTTGAATCATGGAGCCAGAAAGAACAATGAAGAGTGCCAGTCTTCTTCCTACCCATTTCCTCATCCTGAATCCTGGCTTGGTGGCCATGAAAGCAGTGGTGGGATATGAACAACCGGTTCTCTGTGTGGATGCCACTTCCAGAAGTCCATTCTGGGCATGGGCAATAAAAAATTAGCTACCGGTTCTGCCGAAGTGGTGCGAACCAGCTGAATCTCACCACTGCATGAAAGCCAGAACCACAGTGATGGTTTTTGCCAGCACAGAAGACACGGCCATTGAGAAAATGATGCCAAAGCTAATTTGCTGGAGGAGATATATTATATTGCTTGGGGCAACAAGGAATTGCAGTGAGCAAAGGAAACAGAGGAGGAGTGAGATGAGTAGAATGTAGGTAAGATTTCAATTATTAGCCTTGACAATAGGTGTACTGTGGTGTTCCAAAAATGTTTTCAGCACCACAATTGTGCAGGGAGAAAACAAAAGTGCCAGAACGACTAAACCAAGTCCCATTGGTTCTTTATAAGACAAGAAAGATATTTTCTTGGGAATACATGAATCTTGGTCCTTATTTGGATATTGATCTTCTGGACATTTCAGACAGTCATCCATGTCTATAATTTAAATATATATAAAATTGTGTTAACTTTGTCCGGTAGTCATACTAGCATTAGTATCATTACATCATTTTTTTTCTAGAAGTATAATTCACCTTGATGTTATCCAGCTGACATTTAACATAAGGGAACACAACAGAACATGAAAACTCTGTGCTAAGTGAGAGAACGTTACGTGCTCATAACTTCAATTCAACTTGCTTATTTATTACTTGTGCTTCATGTTGTTTGTCAACAATGTCTTCTAGTGATATTATTGAAAATAATATATTATTGGAAATAATATGAATGAAACTAAATATAATAAAATTAATCTCTGTATCAGATAATTAATGTCTAATATCTAACATTTTAGACTTCTGTTTGATAAAATAAAAATTAATGCTCACATCTGTAAGTCCAACTGGCTCATTCTGCCTGACAGTGAGAAGACACTAATCAGTTTCATATCCAAAGCTTTGGATTGCCTCCTATATGGCTCACTGGGACCAATGTGCTATGCAAACAGTAATTACTACTGTCTTATTTTCAAAGGGTGTTGCCCGTCATGTGCCTGCTTACTCTCTTGCAAACCCTTCCTCTCCAATGAATATAAATCAAAGATCAATTCTCTTCATGCTAATTATTCCAGTGTTGGAAGAGCATTCTAAAAAACAGAGCAATGGGGAGGAAGCGTACATGTAATGCTCGTTTAGCAACTACATTAATGAATTACTTAATTACATTAATGAAAATGGAGCTTTGTGACCAATTCTCCTATTTAAAACCTTTACAGGTTATTAGAGAAAAGGAAAGCTGAAATAACATCATAAACACAGTTGTAATTCCATTTGGCAACTGCTTTCAATTAATGACTAAGTTGCTGATCTCAACTGTGTCCACTAAATGACACTACAAACTTAATAACAGTTTGAATTAATGTCAGCCTACAAAAATGTGATTTATGACCTAAATTCAAGCATATGACTATCTCCTACCCCCTAAGGTCATATGATCACAATTTAGGTGCTTGGCAATAAGCTCACGTTTAGGATTTCTTGCAGAATCCTGTGGTCACATAATCTTGATTTGCAAATTTTGCTGGTAAACATCTTTGGTCAAGCTGGAGTCATACTTATGACCATATGACTTGAATTACAATCATTATGAAAATGGTCATAAACTTGGGTCCGATCATGTGATGAATTGACTTATGACTGCAGTAATTTACAATGGAAATTCTGATCCAAATTGTGGTTGTACATTGAAGACTACCTCTATGCGCTGATATCAGGTCACAACTTACATGAAGACTCCCTAGTTTACACCAGCTAGTTTTGACTTTAACTAAATTAACTTGTCAACTTAGTTCATAATGTCTTTTATCCTTCTGGCTTGACATTTTCTCTTTGGGACATGAAAGGCAATCATAGCAGCAAAATGGCTTCTCCTCTTGCTTTCTCTTGAAATAACCAGAGACACAGCTCTCAGTGAAACAGGTAAAGTCTTCCCAATAAATGAAAGAAGAAAAAGGTTAATGTTCAATAACATTTTTTTTTAAAAATGAAAAATTATAGTTGATCAATATTTTGCAACAAGATGGCTTATAGCCTATGGTAAGTATTTGGGTTTTTTCAATAATCTCATCATGAAAACTACTCAAGATTGGATTCCATTTTCAATTTTACCCATTACATAGATAACGTTGTTTCTTCTAAACTGGAAAATATATTTTACACAGACCATTCCCCAAAGCTGAAATTACTTCAGTGGGATTTTTTTCAAGTTATTGAAAAGTATCCACTCTTACAGTTGAATAATATAGAAGTTTTGAATAAGCAAAATAACAAAATAAATCACAAATGTTGGATGAAACTTCATATATGGGGACTAACAATAGTCAACTGGTAGTAATTAAATTTATAGGGAATTGTAAGCAATGAAAACTGTCTTCACAACTTAGATTTTCAGGGAGGAATTATGTGTTATTAGCCAACAAACTGAAAAAAGTAAGAGAGTGAATAATTAGAATCTTTTTCTTTAATCTCCTGAAAAATTAGTTTGTAGTACTAATAGTTTTATGATTAAAGGGTTTAGGGAAATAGGGAAATATGTATTTCAAACTTTAAACATATTAATGTATTTAAATCCCATTAATGAATTTAAATAAATGAAGTTTAACTAGTACTACTCAATACTAAAATGATTTATAATATAAACTTAAGTATAATAGAAGCTTAATTACATTTCATGAACTTAAAGAAGAAGAAAATCTCTAGATATAATTAAAGTTCCAAAGAATTTAAAAAAATATTTGATAATTATTAGCTTAATATTGTTTTTCACTTTTTAATATCTTAAGTGGTGGAGAGATATCAAATTCATAAAAAATGTAAATAACATATTTAGTCAAATCTGGCAAAAACCAAGAAACCATGTTCATAGACCCATTTCTCTAATTAAGTAGATTATCCTTTTTAAGTCTTTTAAAATAGAAATTAATTGGCTCCTGAATATATCAATGCAAAACAAACAGGTTACACTAGAGGTAGATATCTAGCAAAACCCTTATGAAAATTCATTAATTGAAGTCTTCTTCCTATATTGGAAATGGTGGCTCATAAAGTAGAAAAATAATTGCAAAAATATTTATTTAATTTATCAGTCATAAAAATTAGCACAAAATTCCTCAGGTTTAGAGAAGTGACCATACCGAAAAACCTGGGAAAATATACTGAAAAACAATCTCAAAGCTTCAGAAACTCTAAATGATACATACATTTTCATCTACATATTCTTTTGGAAATTTTAAAATTGAACTAGAAGTGATGTAAATATTGATTTACATGATAATTTCAGGACAGCTGCATGGGAAAATACTGTGTTAAGTAGCAGCTGAATGTAGGGATAATTCAGTGGTTTGTAAGAGCTACAAGCAGTGGTGGGATTCAAATATGTGAACAACCGGTTCTCTGTGTGGATGCCGCTTCTGGAAGTCCATTCTGGGCCTGGGCAACAAAAAAATTAGCTACTGGTTCTGCCGAAGTGGTGCGAACTGGCTGAATCCCCCCACTGGCTACAAGACTGAATTTAATAATAGCAGGAACAAATTAAAAGTTGTGCTCTGCCACTTCATGGATGATGAAATCATGAGGTTATTATAGGCCTCCAGGAAAAACAGTAGGAGCATAGTAACTGTAGTTAGGATGCTGGCTTGACAAGCAGCAAGCCTGCATTTGAGACCTGAATGCTGCCATGAGGTGGGATGAGCTCCCATCATTTACTCCAGCTCCTGCTGAGGGACATGAAAGAAATCCCCAACTGGATGTCCCCTGGGCAACAGTGGTGTCACTGACTAATTCTTTCAACCCAGAAGCATCTTGGTGCTTCTGACACAAGTGTGATACAAGGAACAACAGCTGGAAATCAAGGCTTCTGACTATCTGGCAATTTGGTTCTCAAGTTAGTGATGATAGATCAATTAAAACCACTGGATGTCCTTACCCAAAGGCTTTTTGTAGAAGTTAAAGAATAGCGGGAGAACCAAGCCATATGTAGCCCTCAGGGGAACAGCCTCTATGATGATCTTGCCTTTCCCACAGCTAAAAACGGGAAAAAGCAATGCAGAAAGGAATAAAATTACTACAGAGTCCAAGCCTCACAGGCATTCCAGAAGGATAATACAGCTGATGGCATCCTCGATGAGTGCCATATTTGATATTAACTTCAGAATTAATAATTAATTTCTAATTGCTTGATCAAAAGGATTAAAAACAATTTTATTTGCATTCAATTATTTGAAATTCATTTTTAAATGTTTTTCCAATGGGTTAATTTGTATTTTTCCCCATGAATCTAAAAAAAACAATAGAGTTAATTCAGTATTATTAAAATACAAAATAAACATTGTCAGATACTAGACATTTTCTTATTTATTTTATTATTTACCCAATTGCTTTGATTTGTTAAAGCTGCCTCACTCTGAAAGTGGCATATAAAACCCATTAAAAAAAACAATTACACAATTAAAAACATTTTACAAATCATGCTATAAAATTGATCTATATCTATTCATTTTGGCATCCTTTTTATAAAAAGTTAGTAATATTTATTATTGTTCTAAAGTTTATTTAGAGCCAGAACTGAGGCAGGCTTTTAGAGAGAAAAAAGAAAAAGAGGTATCCTTTTTGCTGACAAAGCATATTATCTTTCCCAAATGCCAAAAGCCGTGAATCATCATTTTTCTAAATATTTCTGCTTATCAGTTGTTTTAACAATATCATACAATGTAAATGGATACATACAGGCCATTCTTCATCAATGGAGTACAGTATATCATATAATAATCCTAAAAACTTTACTCAAAACATTGAATATATGAAGTATTTTGCAGTTATCAGAGCTTATTAGGTATTTAAAAAAAGTAAGGTTCACTTTGATTTATGAATCTACTTCAGAAATTGGATTCAGTCAAAATTTCATAAGATCAAAAGTTTCCTTTAATATTTAAATGTTCTTATTATTTGTATGATGCTTTGGGGGAAAAAGAACCCATTTCTTTGGTGGGGGAACTTTCTGTTAGTTAACTGTTCTCTCCTTCCCTTCTGTGGGTTCTGTCATACTCCTGGAGGGGAGGGGGGGAAGCTTTGGGGAATTGCAATGTAATTTCTTCCTTTCACTTAGCCGCTACAATGTATCCTCTCCGCTTCCTCTATCTGCTTGCTCTTTGAACTGTTTCCCCTTGATGCCAGCCTGGGGTGAGAAAGGAATGTGCCTCTGGACATTATCTCTCGCTGCAGAAGAGAAGGTGCAAAGACCCAACAATGTTTTCACAGCCTTGGGAATGGCGTCTTATCAGCCCCGTGGACTTAACACCCAGGGATTGAGCCATTTGAACTGACCAGATGAACTATTGGGGTGGGGTTTGCTTCTTGCTCCTTTAACCTATTGATTTGGGTGGGAAACCTTCAGATCCTGCCTTTTATGCCTGCTGTCAACTTCTCCTAATAAAAGTTCCTTTTGGGATGAGTTCTGCTTTCTTGGGAAGAGGATTTGAAGCGGGTCCTTACATTAGGCAGGATCTGCAGAAGTTGGTCAGCTCGGAAGGAAGATTTAGGCACAGAGAAGGAAAAAGCCACCATAAGGGGGGAAGTTTTCCTCCAGGTCGGCCCAAGCGGATGCAGCTCGCATTCCTCCAGCTCCTCCAATGAAGCCGTGGTCACCGAGCACCGAGATAAACCGAGGGGGTCGATGGATATTGGGAAGAAGGAAGACTGGGAGCAGAAAGTGAGGAAAGTGACTCTCAAGTGGGGCAGTCACCAATAGGCTGGAAACTGGAGATGGAGAGATAGCTCCACCTTAGCGACGATAAAGATGAGAGACCGGCTCACTCAAGACAGTTCCTAGAGCAAGCCATCAACATGCTGAGAGTCGCCTTCGACTCCCTCAAGGAAGAGAAGGCTAACCCATGTTGCGGCACCACAAACCCAGGTCCAGCTGAGGAAGAGGGCAGTATGGAAGTTGAGACAGCGAACCCAGATCCTTCCACGAGTGCTTCAGAAACTGCGGCTGCCACCGCAGCAGAGGCCACCCCTATCCAAGCTGCACCGGCTGATGGAGATGGACATCAGCCCAGGAGAAGGAGAGGTCACCGAGCCAGCCAGAAGTTTCCACAGCTGGGGGTAAAGTACAGCGGGTAACCACAAAAATTGGGTTTCTTCTTAGCTCACCTCCTGAGCTACATGGAAGAGTATGATTGAGACATCCCCAGTGACCACGGGCGGGTGAGAATCATAACCATGGCACTAGAGGGGTGGTGGCTGAGTGGATATTAACCCTCCATGATGCAGATGCTCCAGAATTACGCAATTTTAACTACTTCATGGCAGCCCTCAGGAGAAGATTTGAGGATCCCTTGGCTAATCAGAAGGCCAGAGAGTGCATAAAAACTGTCAGGCAGGGCCGATGCCCCATAGCAGAATACACGGAGGAATTCTGAGTCCTAGCCAGCTGACTTAATTGGCCAGAAGAAGTCCTGGTGGGTCATTTTAAAGATGGACTAAACAATGACCTATATTATGCCTGCATTCCCCAGGGGGACCCTGACCGACTCCATGACTGATATATCCTAGCTGAGGAGGCTGAGATCGATCGAGGCAGAAAACAATGATGCCTGGGAAGGTCCTGGGGAAGATCTCTGATGGAGGGAGCCTGGGAGCCAGCAAAACAAACCCCCACCACCCCAAGACCATCAGACTGTTCCAAATGCGGGAAGGAGGGCCACCGTGCAGCTGAATGTTGCTTGAAAACTCCAGTCTGGAAGCCTGACTGAGCCCTAGGGGGGAAGCCTGGGAAAACCCCGTCAAAACCAAAGGAAACGGCCATAAAAAGCATGGAGGTTGTCAAGGTCCTAACCCCATCAAAGTATGTGGGAGGAACTCCAACTCAGACTGGAGAGCCGCCAGAATCCTTGGAGAACAGCTCAGAGGATGAACCCCTGGTAAGTGGACCCATCACATCCCTCACCAGAACCGAAGAACTGTTTAGCCCAGGGATGCCATAAAAAGTCACATTAACAGCTCAGACTAAAGGGGAGGCTAAAAATCCCAAAGTGTGGCAGCAGTGAGCGATGGGGACCTGGAAGACATACCAGAGGAATATCGGGATCTAGCTGAAGAGAGGTCTGACAAATTACCCCACACAGAGAGACTGGCCCACGGACTGTGCTATTGAGATCCTACTGGGGACAAAGTTACCTAAACCAAAATTATACTGCATGACCCCTCGGGAGTTAGAGGAATTACAACAATTTATAGAGAAGAATTTGGCAAGGGGTTTTATCCAACCAGTGAAACCAAAAACAGCAGCCCCTGTGCTATTTTGTGAAAAGAAGGATGGGTCTCTTCATCTCTGTGTGGACTATAGGTCTCTCAATGCAGTGAGTGAGAGTAATCTCTACCCCCTCCCTTTGATGAAGGACATGTTGGCACATTTGGCTAAGGGAAAGATTTTTTCAAAATTGGACTTAAGGGAGGCTTATTATCGAGTCAGGATTAAACAGGGGGATGAGTGGAAAATGGCATTCAACTGCCCCTTAGGATGTTTCCAATTTAGGGTCCTGCCATTCAGACTTCAGGGAGCACCTGCAGTATTCATGCAACTGATAAATGAAGTGCTCCAGAAGCATCTTCATAAGGGGGTCTTTGTCTACCTGGACAATATCCTCATATTCACAGAGACTAAAGAGGAACATGTAAAATTGGTCAGAGTGGTGCTGAACAAGTTACGGGCAGCCCGTTTGTGTGCAAAATTATCTAAGTGTGAGTTCCACAAAGACATAATCAATTACCACAGGTATCACATCTCCTCAAACGGCATAGAGATGGACCCCGAAAAGGTCCAGGCTGTATTAGAATGGGCTCCGCCCCGCACCCATCCCTCTTTCGCACAAATTGCATTGCCCATCACAAATCTGCTAAAAATTAAAGGGGAGGGGAAGCCGAAGCCCAGCCAGCCTTTAAAGTGGACTGTGGAGTGTCAAGCCGCTTTTGAGAAATTAAAAAGATTGTTCTCAGCGGAACCGGTTCTAAAAAACACCCGGACCCAGAGAAACCTTTCATAATTCAAGCAGATACCAGTGATGTAGCAGTGGGGGCAGTGCTGCTCCAGGAAAATAATGAAGGGAAATTACAGCCCTGTGCATACACATCTGAACTCTAAAGAATAGGAAAGGCACACTAGAAGCAAAAGTAAAAATGGCTGCCGATTCTCAGTTGTCAGAGCGATGACATCCATTGTCACATCTGGCCCCCCTTAACAGAAAGGTGTAATCCTGCAATTTAAACAGAAGCATAGGTTAAGGGTTGCCCGTTGGCTTGTTGGGGTGTTTGTCATAGAATTTACGGATGAGCTATTAGTTTTCACATCATCGGATTTCACCCATGTGGCCTCTGATAATGGATATCCCTTCCACTGAACTAGATATTGCAATTTTCCTTTAAAAATCCTAGAATCAAGAATACATTTTACTTCATAATGTGTTTGTCCAGCTACCACTAGGGGACCAGGTGCTTTCTTGGGAGGAGGTCGTAAAGTAGAACCCCTGAATGGTTTTAATAAACTGCAATGAAATACAGGGTGAATCTTCCCTAAAAGTCGTAGGAGTTTCAACTCCACCATAACTGGATTTATGATTCTGACAATAGGGAAGGGACCTAGGTATTTTGGTCCCAACTTCTTACTAGGCAACCTAAGTCATAGATATTTTGTGGATAAATAAACCTTTTTCCCAACATGGAAAGATCTCTGGGGAGATCGCTTTTTATCAGCTTGTTTTTTATATGTCTCTGAGGCTTTTTTTCAGCGCTGTTTTTGTCTTGTCCCAAACCTCTCCCCATTTTGACATCCATTGGTCAAGAGTCTGGGAGGTAGAGGGTCCTTGAGGATACTCAAGTATTGGGTTGAATTCTTTTCCTGTGGCAATCTTAAAAGAAGTGAAACCAGTGCTGCTATGAACGGTATTGTTGTAAGCCACCTCAGCAAAAGGGAGGAGGTCAGTCCAGTTCATTTGTTGGTAGTCCACAAAGAACCTAAGGTACTGCTCCACCATTGAGGTTGCTTTTTTAGCCACCTCATTCGTACACGGGTGAAAAGCTGATGACACTCCTTGTGACGAGCCAGTTATTTTCAGGAAATCTCTCCAAAACATGGCTGTGAATTGCAGCCCCCTGTCAGAGATTATCCATTTTGGTGTGCCATGCAGCCTGTAAATATGCTTAAGGAACATTTCGGCTAGTTTCTGGGCTGACGGGAGCCCCTTGCAGGTGATGAAATGAGCCTGCTTCAAAAAAAGATCAATCACAGTCCATATTACCATATTTCCTCTGCTTTTGGGTAACTCAACTATAAAATCCATAGCAATCTCTTCTCATGGCTGGGAAGTATCCGCGACGGGCTGTAATAGTCCAGGGGGCTTTCCCAGAATTCTTTTCATAGTGGCACACATCGCACAACCTTTGACATACTTTTCCATGTCCTTCTTCAGACACGGCCACCAAAACTGCCGGCGAATTAAATGTAGCATTTTCAAGTAGCCAAAGTGCCCAGCTTGTTTTACGTCATGGCTGCATTGAAGCTCATAGAGGCAGAGGGTTTCTGGCAAATATAATTTCCCCCCCTTGTAAGCTAGTCCATCTCTGCAGGTTAGGGTGGTTTGATGGTCCTTAAACCATTGATCATGGAGGAGTTCGTGCTTCAGCTTTCTCATCATGGGGTTATCTAGGTCCGGATCTGCCATAGACTGGGTTTTCTGCGGTGTTAATTGAGACACAATCTGTGCTGTAGGCATGATCGAATCATTGACTTGTTCATGCTGGCTTTTATACTGGGGCAATCTGGACAGAGCATCAGCCAAAACGTTCTCCCCCCCCCCCGGTATGTAATTTAGGGTGAAGTTAAATTGATTGAAATATTGCGCCCATCGTACTTGTTTGGGGAAAAGTTTGAATTTTTTTGATGTGTAGGTGCAGGGTTGTAAGACCCCCATATTATTCTTTTGCAAAAGTACTGCTCCGACTGCTACATTGCTAGCATCAGCTTGAATCACAAATGGTTCCCCCATGCAGGACTGCTTTAAGCTCGGCTCAGCCGCAAAAAGTCTTTTTAAATTCTCAAAAGCAGTTTGACAGCTCATAGTCCATGTTAGCGGTTGGCCCGGTCATGGCTTTCCCCCATCTTTACCCATTTTTAATAAGTCTGTTAGAGGTAAAGCAATTTCAGCAAAGGAAGGAATGAATTGACGATAGAAGTTTGCAAATCCCAGAAAGCTTTGAAGCTGCTTTCAAGTTTTTGGGGGTTGCCATTCAATTACAGCTTTCACTTTGCCAAGGTCCATCTCTATGCCCTCACTGGAGATCTGGTAGCCCAAATAATCTACTCGGGTTTGGTGGAATTCACACTTTGATAATTTAACATATAGTTTAGCATCTAGTAGTCTCTTTAGTACCTCTCGCACTAAATTCACATGGTCAGTCATATTCTTGCTATAGATTAAGATGTCATCAAGATACACCAAAACCCCTTTGTATAGATGGTTGTGCAGCACCTGGTTAACTAGCTGCATGAAAACAGCTGGAGCTCCTTGTAGTCCAAATGGCATAACTTTGAATTGATAGCTGCCCATAGGACAGTTAAAAGCAGTTTTCCATTCATCTCCTCCCATTCTGTTCTGAATCTTAGAAGAAAAATGGCTCTGAGAGAGCATTTGATTATTTTACCTGTCTCTAAATTCTAAATATTTAATTGTCCATCAGCACTTACTACTTATTCTTCCAAGAACAATAATTTGGCAATTGGGGCTTTGAGGAACAGCAGTGTTAATAATACTCTTGATAACTATAAGAGAAACAGGTAAATTGTACTCTTTAATTTTAATTCTTTTAATGAAATAGTAAGGGCAGAATGAGTCAATAATTACTGTAAAATGAAGGAAAAGTTTTTGAGATTATGGGAAGTTAGACATGGCAAAGATGCAGAATTTCGTTCTGTGTTCTAAAGCCAGGCTAAAGTCATTAGCAAAAAAAAAAAAAAAGGTTGACAGAATATGAGGGCATAAACATAGCAACTCTTTACAACCAGGTGCATTTTTGCCTTGCAGTTGTCTTCCTAACTGCTGTAAGATTGCAGAAATTTTTTTCATTTACTTAATAAAGTGCTTGCCCATTATCAAAAATGAAAATTCAAAATGTTGTTAATAAATTTTAAAGCAGGAATGATAAATTGAGATATCCATAGTTCTTGAGCTAAAAGCTTCTTTCTTTTAAATTGAGGAAGTGTTTTACTTGTTTATTATCACCATAAGATTATGATCTAATAAAAATAACAGCTCTGAACAGAACCTTGTGGTGACACTTAAGAACAACATCTGTTTTTAAGTTTCTGTGCAGAATGATTCTGAAATGACTCAGGACATCTTACATGTAAATTCCATCACTCCATCACATTTTATAGTTCTTGTATATGTCAAGTTTATTTATTTATTAAATTGATATTATGCCCATCTCACTCTGAAAAGTAACACTAGGTGACTTCCAATTAAAATCACAAACATAAAATACATTAAAATATTAAACACAATGCAAGAGGCAAAAAGGGCAAGATCAGGACAGCCTTGTCTATCAACCACCTCCCCAGGGTAACTGCCGCGTCAGGGTTTTATGCAGTATGATGGTTTTGATTCATGGGATAGTATAATTCAAGTTCTTTCTGATCAATCTGAATAATTTTCATCACTCCTGTTTAAAAGATGTACAAAATAAAATAAAACAGAGTAAATGTTCTCTACAAAATTTAACATTTTTGCTCTTTTATTGTTTTAATCATACCACGTTATAAAGCATGGCAAGAACTTTGATACTTTTGCATTGCTGATTATGATTTATTAGTTTATTAATTTAGTCTCATAAATCAAATTACATCCTTCTTTGAAACAATTTGAATTGTGGCTGATTGATGAAGACATACATCACTTAATTTACTCGAAAATTCTTCCAAGAATTTTCTGTTCAATACATAAATCACAAAAGAATCCCTAGTGTATAAATGTATAATGTATAAATATCAAGGATGAAAATAATGGAAATTTAAAAGAACAAATACTACACCAGAAAAATAGTAAATTAGACACCTGTGCCCCATTCAGTTATCGTTTCAGAGATATTTCCTTACTTGAAAAAGAAACAGAATGTCAAAGAGTGGGGAAAAAGCAGTGGTTGCAGGAACAACTTCTGAATTCTTGCTGATTTCCCCATTGAGTTTACATGTGAGGATCTGTCAGGGAATATCAGAAATCTCTCTCTTCCTTTCCTCCCTTTCTCCTCACTCCCCTCCCCTCCCTTCCCTTTTGCTTCCTTTCCCTTTTCAACAGACAGATAAGTGGCTACTGCTGGATGTGGGGGTGTGAGTGAAAGACTGTAATTGTGGCTATGAAACTGTCATGGTACATTGAAAATGAAGATCAGGTGACCTCCTCAGCAGCCCTGCAGCAGCTAGTAAGACTGAAGCAGTCATAACTTCCCCAAATTTAATTCCCTTGGGAGTCATAGGTCCTGGATTTTGAACACATTCTGTAATTTAGCCTATTTGAGATAATTTGTTGCTCTATGATGCACCATCTCACTCAGTTAAAGGATATGATAATAAGAGTTTTAGTAGTATAGAGATAAACAGGAGTCCTTGTGTGCATACTATTAATATTTTTTTCTTAACTGTTCTTTGCTATTTAGCCAAGCCCTACACAACAACATTGCAAAGTATGATCCCTATCCAGGCAAAGTCAAATATCCCCATTATAGATTAGAAACAAACTTTTCTTTTTTGAAGCTTTAAATTCTTTAAAAGACTTGAATCCAATCAATTTTGAGATGCATTCTTAAATAGATCCATCCCTCTTCATTCCTCATATTTTCAATTATAATTGAATTATAATCATTTTAAAAACCTTTCTCATATACCAAAAACATGCCTAAGTATTTCGACCACCCTCCCCAAATCAGCGCTTTAAAGTATAGAGACTTAAAAGAACTGATTTTAAAAAGAGAAATAACGAAGAAGGGATTTTTTTCTATTATTATTTTCTTTTCATTAATTGTTCTCTGTTGTTTAGCTCTGGCCTAAAAATAATTATATAACATTTGGGGAAATATACACAGACCAGCAATCCAGCACTAGAGGCCAAAATGGAGAAAATCTCCACAGCCACTATGTATTTGCCTTTGGTGCTCAGATAGCATGGAACAAAGGAGAGCCACACACTGCAGAAGATCAACATGCTGAACGTGAGACATTTGGCCTCATTGAAATTACTGGGGAGATTCCTGGAGAAAAATGCTACTGTGAAACTGCCAACTGCCAGAAAGCCCATGTAGCCCAGGACACAGTAGAACATGGTAACTGAGCCTTCATTGCACTGCAGTATGATTTCCTCAATTTCTGAATGGATGTCAGTGTCAGGGAAAGGAGGAAATGTGAAGAGCCACAGAATGCATATGGCTGCTTGAATT
>JALGBA010003584.1:295000-322268 GCA_023970755.1 Azemiops feae
AACAGAAACAGACCATGAAGTGGGTCTGTGGGGTCTATAACAATGCTTCAAACTCTAAGCACATAGCGCTTATAAGCAGTATCCTGAATAACAGGAAGCGGGCTTCCTATAATCTTCTCAGTTGACCTTACCACTCTCTGTATGGACCTTCTATCTGAAGCACTGCTACCACCAAACCAAACAGTGATGCAGTTTGTTAAGATGCTCTCAATCGTGCCTCTGTAAAAAGTGGCCAGGACAGAAGAAGAAAGATGTGCTCTCCTCATCTTACCTCTCTCACAGCTAAAGACTGAAACAAGCATTTCAGGAAGGAATGAAACTACTGCAGAGCTGAAGCCTTGCAGGCATTCTAGAAGGATAATATGGTTCATGGTATCCTTAATAAATGCCGTATATCATTTTAGTTACAGAATTAATAATTGCTTGAGCCAAAGGAATACAAAACTATATTTCAAATCAATTGACTTGAAATTCATTTTTGGGAGAGGGATAATTTGTTTCAAAAAGATAATTTGTGTTTTTTCCCCACACATTTAATGAAAACAATATGGTTGATTCATTATTAATGGACTATAAAATGAATTGTCAGGCACAAGCATCCATATCCACACACGAAGGATTCAAGCTGACTACTTTATTATGTTCTACCTATAATACAAGAATCTGTTTCCTTGGGAACAAATAGATAAGGTTCCATGGAACTTGGGGAGAGGGGAATCAAGTCTCAGTCTCTTGCAGATATGCACAGATTGAAGGCTAACTCCCCACTTGATCCCTCCTCCTTTCCTGGTTGGGAGCTTCCCAACATGAATACTGTAAGATGCCAGTCAACATTTTATTATTGTTTATTTCAATATATACTCTATTTAAACACCATTTCTCTCAATTTCAGAGCAACTCTAATTTTTATAGCTGCCTATTTCGAACAAATTCTAAGTGGTGTACAAAACCATTTTTTTAAAAAAAAATTTTTAAACAATTATACACTTTGTAAAGTATTCTTTAAAAAGGATTTAGATCAAATAATTTTGGCAGTCTTTTTTAGAAAAAGCATTATTAGATTTTATTCTTCTATATAAATTGCTTTCTAGTATATATTTTTATCCTGGGTGTATAAGTTTAGGAGTCAATTGTAATGAGTCTTGAAACTATATATACATTCAAGCTATCCTTTACCTTATCTGTTTGTGCATATGACTTTAGAATACAGAATAAGGTAAGGTAAGGTAAGGTAAGGTAAGGTAAGGTAAGGTAAGGTAAGGTAAGGTAAGGTAAGGTAAGATAAGATAAGATAAGATAAGATAAGATAAGATAAGATAAGATAAGATAAGATATAAGATAGGATGAGGCGAGGCGAGGCGAGGCGGGACAAGACAAGACAACCTTTATTGTCATTTTTTTTACTGTGGGCACAACGGCACACATTAAAAATGGAATTTAGTTGCCTGCTCTCAAAGTGAAACACATACATGATACATACCTAAAACATACTATATACAACATATGTATAGACCCTATATATACATAACAAATAAATATTAAATACTGTCCATCTTGAATATATAACGGAAGGAGGAATAGAATATAGAATACAGAATGTTAATTGGAAGGCTCCTTGGAGGTCTTCTAGTTCAACTCCCTACAGGAGACACTATACCATTCCAACAAAGGCTGTCCAACCTCTTCTTAAAAATCTCCAGTGTTTGAGCATCCACAACATCTGGAGTCAAGCCATTCCACTGATTAATTGTTCTCACTGTTAGTTAATTTCTTCTTAATTCTTAATTCTCTCTTTGATAAGCTCCCATCCATTATTTCTTGTCTTGCCCTCAGGTGATTTGGAGAATAGGTTTTCTCCTTTGTCAGCCCCTCAAATATTGGAAGACTGCTATCATGTCAACCCTAGTCTTTCTCTTTATTAGACTAGGCATAGCCAGCTCCTGCACTCTGTTCGCTATAAGCTTACCCCCCCCCCCAATCATCTTTGTTGCTTTTCTGTGCAGTCTTTCTAAAGTCTCAACACTTTTTTTGTATCATGATGACCAAAACTGGATGCAGTATTCTAAGTGTGGTCTTACCAGTGTAATATAAAGCGATACTAACACTCCATGTAATCTCCATAGCATCCCTCTGTTGATGCAGTCTAGGAGTACATTAGCTTTTTTGGCAGCTGCAGAACACTGCTGACTCATACTTAAGTGGGTGTCCATCAGGACATCTACTGTAGTTCTCTCTCAGTTATTGCTGTTGAACCAGATACCACCTTATGCATTTGGTTTTTCTTATTTAAGTGTACAACGTTACTTTTCCCACCAATGAATTGCATTCATAGACCATAGTGGTGCAGTGATTAGAATGCAGTATTGCAGGCTAACTCTGCCCACTGCCAGACATTTGATCCTGACCGGCTCATGGTTGACCCAGCTTTCCATCCTTCCAAGGATGGTAAAATGAGGATCCAGATTGTTGAGTGTAATATGCTGACTCTATAAACTGCTTAGAGAGTGCTGTCAAAGCACTATAAAGTGATATATAAGTTATTGCTATTGCTATTGCTATTTTGTTGGATAGGGTCAAGTGTTCCAGTATTCAAGTCTGTCAAGATCATTCTAGATCTTGAGTCTATCTTCTAAAGTGTTGGCAATTCCCTCCAAGTTCCCCTTCCCCCTCATCTAAATAATTTTTGAAGATATCGAAGAGTACTGGGTCTAAGAAAGCACTCTGGGACACCCCACTATATGCTTCCCTCCATGTAGATATAATTCTATTAAGAACTATATGTGGAATGCAGTTGATCAATCAGTTACAAATCCATCTGGTGATATTTCACGTTTCTATCTTACCAAAAAGTAGGCTATGGTCTACTTTATCAAATACCTTACTAAAGTCTAAAATCTAATTACTCTGAAATATAGTATGTACTGTAGTAGTAAAGTCTAGTCACTCTTAACTCCTAACAACTGCCTAGACTAGTATATGAAATTTTCTTGGCAATATATTTGGAATGCTTTGTACATTGCCTTCTTCTTAGGGATGAGAGAAATTGACTGGTTCAACATCACTTAGTTGGGTCTGTGCCTAACACAGCCTTGTGGTTTAACTACTACACCAAACTGGCCCTCATCCTCTACTATAATGTCTTCCCTGTTTTTTTAAGCTTGACAGCAACATATACTTTGAAAGCCAATACTAATTTATGTAATAGATATCCCTGCTTTTCAGAAATTTTGAATTCTTACCTTGCTTACAATTATTCCCAGGTTTCTCATAATCTTTCTATGTTAAATGATATTGAGCTATTCTTTGGATATCATCCTGATCATTTAAACAAACTCAATTACATTCAGAACCTACTTGGTTGAAAGTGCTGGCCCAGGTGATTGTTTCCTTATAAATGGTGAACATTTGGTCTTCAGCAGCCCAAGGATCCAGCTTCCCAACTTTCACTCGATGGAAGGACTGGTTGGGGAATGTGACCCAGTTCTCAATCTCCAATCCTGTAATCAGTTCTCTATTCTTGTCAAAGGAAATTTCATTTCCAACACTGTTGTTAAATGAAACTCTTCGCAAAAAGAAGTGAAGCTGAATATGAAATAAATATACAAAAACAAAGCATGGTTAATATATACAGCAGTGTGATACCATGTCAATCTTTTTTATTTGAAACATTTTATGTATGTGGAAGACTGTTCCTACTCTAATGTTCTTGTGTTCCCCTCAAGGATGGTTATCTGTGGTCTTATACCAAAATCACACTTACAGTCTGCTAACTTTCAATCATTCAAAACAATACAGGCCCAGAAAGCATAATGTATTATTTTTGCAAGACTTTAAGAGGCTTCTCCCCTGTTATTACAGACAAAATGATCAATGTAGATCGGATCATTTGCATAAGTTTTAAAATTAAACAACTATGCAAAGAAGTAGGGAAGGAATGGACTTATTTTTCAAAATGTCAAACATTATCTTTCTCTAATGTTAAAAAGAAGGCTATTGCTGCATTTTGATTCTGTAAATAATGAAATTCAACCTCTCCCTTCTCTCTTCTCACATCCTCTCAATGAATGTATTCTCAGTCATTTTGCCTTTAAATAGCATTTAAACATTTTATTGTTTGATTGTTTATTAAATTTATATCCCACCCATTTCACTCTGAAAAATGACTGGATGGCTCAAATAGTTATCTTCTGCCTTCTTTTCTTTAACTTGCCTTCTTTGTGCACAGCTTCTAGATTTTATGCACAATTTGTCCGAGCCTCATGCTTAATCAATTCTTGTGATTGCATACATTTTGCTTCTTGGGCCTTATTCTTTGCACAATCTGCTTCAAACTATCCATTACGTTTAAGGCTGTTTTCACTATCTTTATTGGCTCTCATTTTATTTTCTGACTGCCTTTTCTTGTGTACAGAGTAGAAACCGAGTTTAAAAGGAGGCTGGTTGTATTCTCTAGCATAAACCTCTGAGGACAATGAGCAAGATCAATTTCATACCTCATTTCTAATGTATGAATCAAGATAAGAAATATTTCTATTTATATATGTTCACCCTGTGTCTTAAATGCATTCTCAGTTCTTGAATTTCATGCACATGCTAATTTAATTTTCTTATGCTTTCATTTAATGACCTCTATAAAAATATCTTTAACTGGGCATTTTTCTTTTTTCATACATAATGAAAGGGATTTCCATATATGCTTGGACTGATCTAAATCTTATAGATGAATCAAGATAGAGTTGTGCACCCCTGGAAGGATCATTTATGCTGCTCTGTAATTTGTAGTCATTTGAATCTCACTCTTCATTCATGGATCTTTTTTTGTCTAGACAAAGGCACTGCCTTGTGGCCTCAGAAGCATATTAATTTTGAAAAATCAAATAGAAACGTTTAGTTTCTCCAGTTCCTATATGATTAAAAGTTTCCCATTGTATCCCTTGTTTTGGGCACATATCCATATTGACTGAAATGCTTCTGGGTGTTTTTATCACTCAAAAGTGAGACTTAACTTGAGCAAGCAAGCTATTGTAAAGCTTACTACAGGAAATAATTTCCATATATGTATGAGGCATAGGCAAAGTATACACCCCAACTACAAAGTATACACTCCAACTTTCTCTCACAAAGAGAGAAAGGGTTTAAGTGAGCTGAGAAGTTCAAAGCATGAAGAAAGTACATTTAATTTACCATTCTATAAAAGGAGAGAAAGAAATAAGGAAGAAACCAGCAAGTCATTGCAAACTTTCCATCTACCTCTCACTGCTCTTTCTGATCAGGTGTGAGATGTTGGAGAATCAATGCTATTCAACTCCCATTTCCAAGTTACCTGCCATGGCTGAGCATCCTGAAGATTGAGTTTTCTACCATTCAGCTTTATACTATGCTGTTGTGCCAGCCTCATGGCATGTAAAGCATGTGCCACAGCATACACTGCATTGTATATACTGTAACTATGACTGGTCATCCTCATTTCAAAAAAAGCCCCAGGAAGGCTCTCCAATTTCTCCTTCCCTGTACACACATCCTCCATTTGCTTATTCTCAGATGGATTTGGAAAAACACAACCAAATGCTTGCTCCCACACATTTTTGATAAAACCATCTTCTTTTGAGGAGAAATAGTTTCTTGTCTGAAGAAAATGTTGGAACCCTGCAACTTCATTTGAGTAAGCTACAATGGTCAGAGCACCATGGAGAACTTGGATATCCCAACTCTTCTGATAAAAGAATGATGCAAGACCTACTTGGGAAGCCACAATCCATACCTTGCCTTTTGGCTTTACAGAAACTATTTCCATTTCAGGTAAACGTAACAGCCATCTTAAATTTAAAAGATAATTATCACTGATTATGATAGCTTTGGCTTTACTATTAACAAGAAGATGAAATGTTTCAACAAGCCATTTCAAATTATCAAAAAAAGTGTTGAAATAAATTGGTTTGAATTGTTCCAGGAAGGCAATGCAGATGCCATTAAGAGAAAACATTGAAAAGATTAGGTGCTCAAATTTTCTTCTAAGGTATTTTACAAGTACCCCAACCCAAGTCCACTTGAAGTGCAAAAGTATTTGAATAATCCCCATATAATGAACTTCTTCGCTTGGAACCAAGTGGTAGTAAAAAGGGCTTTCATTTGGAGAAGAACCTGTTGGGAACTATGGAAATAAGAACTGATTGCGTAAATAGAAAAACAGAGAGGACAAAACATGATTGCAAAAGAAAATGTGTATCCTCTCTAAATTGTTTTGAAATATCTCAACATAAGTTTTCACGTGATTTCTATAGTCAAGATACTTATAAGACAATGGTTGGACTAGATGAAGGTTGTGTTCCCTTCCAGTTCTTCAATTTTTGATTATTCATTTTGCAGTTCCCTGAATTTGCTTCTATAAAAAGCCTGATATGTGAACTCATGCTTTGCTTTATTATTTATGTACTTACTTATGTAGTTACTTACTTACTGACTTACATACTTAGACTACTTTTACCTTGCCCCAGGACTCTGGGCAGCACATTATCTGAAAAATGAAGTAAAGTATAATAACAATGAAATACTGGTAATAAATAAATGATACAATCTCAAATAAGAAAGAACTACAAAGTTTCATGACAACTTTTTATACATACTGTACATTGAAGTCTGCATTAAAAGACTACTCTCTTAATTACTTTACTGCAAATTTGTTTTTCTAATTGCTATCCTAAAAATCTTTTTGCTTTACCTTATTTCAAACTTTTAAGAATTGCTATCATTTATATGCTTCTTGTTTTAGAATAGTGTACACCAACACCTGGCAATTATTTTCAAGAGTACCCCATTCTCATGCAATTTTTGGAGACTACAGACACCATACAAGAATGGGGTGTGCTCTTGTGTACAGCCTTTCCAGAAGAACTACAAGAAAACTGTTTTCTTGCATAGCCTCTGAGAATGGGGCATGCTTTTGTGCAATTTTCGGAGGCTGGGAAGGTAGCAAATACTGGGATGTGATTTTGTGTGTCCTCTTCAGCATCTGAAAATTACATGAGAATGGGGAGCGCTTTTACAGTTTTCAGAGATTTTAGAGACCACAGAATAGCATTCTCTGAACCCGCTTTAAGAATGAAGCAGCCTTGGGTAGGCCACTAGGGCCTGTTAACATAATACTGATTAAAGATAAGCAGCATGCAGTAGATTCTGGGGACTGCTAGGGAATGGGGATAATCACATAAGGTGGCTGTTTTGAATGGCCGTTGTGACATTAGAGATGAAGTCAGGGTCTGGGCTTTGACTTTAGCCCAGCCTCAATTATTCTGCTGAGTGCTGCTCTTCAGCATAGCTTAGATATGGGGGGGGGGGAATAGATTTTTTTTCTTTTGTTTGAGGAAGAGGGATGACAAGCCAGCAGAATCAAGGAAGGCATTTTCTGAATTTTTGACGTTCTCAGCCAAAAATGTTTGCCAACACTGATTTAGAATGTTAAATTGTCCAGTGATTACACTGTCTCTCTAGGGATAGTTCTTCAATTCCTCTTCAATTTTCTGTTCATGAGAGATATTGGGGAAAACTGACAAAACATTAAGGTAGTCTTATTGGGGACTTATTGGCACTGTAACTGGTAATAAGGTTTCTAATTCTGCTCACATGGCATCTGGTTCTACATTCAAGGATATCTTTCCCTTCACTAAAATATAGTTTTTGACCAATCCTGGCATTTGCCATTTTTACAGCATCTACAGTCATATGATCATTTTGGGGGAACTTACAGCTGGTGCACATTTATGACCATTATCAAATCCCATTTTATGGACTTCACAACTGGCTTCCAAGAAGCAGAATTAATGGAGGACACAGAAGTGAAATCACAAGTGTGTCATGATGTCTTGCTATACAATCGTGATGATTTGATTAATGACAGAAGCAGAGGTGAGGTTATAGGTCTAGCATAATCATATGATATGTCAATTAACAACCATGGTGCTTAATGACAAAGTTGTAGGTCCCAATTGTAATTGGTAAATTAGGACTACTTGTAAAAGGCAAAAACATTATCTATGTCTCCTTGACTACCTGAATGAAAGGCAAGATATAAATATAATAATGAAAAAAATATATTTTTTAAAAAATGCAGAAACCAACTTCCATGAATATGGCCGACTGAATTCATGCTCAGGGAGGAATCCCTGAAGGATTTTTCCCTGGGTTGTAGCTCTTCAGCTACTAACTGAAGGGACTGGCATTTTTTCAGTTTTTATGACTCACCCTGATCAGGGGGAGTCTAAGAATTTCCCCTCAAGACCCTCTAATACAGTTGAAAGCCTGCAAGCCTCCTGGAGCCAGACTTTAAAGCTATCTACTCGGGGGAGGGGCTGTAATCTGGTCGTGAAGAAGCTGCTGTTTCAAAATTTACCTTTTAAACCAGGGGTCTTCAAACTTGGCCCTTTTATGACTTGTGGACTTCAACTCCCAGAATTCCTCAGCCAGGCACACTGGCTGAGGAATTCTGGGAGTTGAAGTCCACAAGTCATAAAAGGGCCAAGGTTGAAGACCCCTGGTTTAAATGGACAGTAAATTGTGCCTTTCATTTCTTAATCAACTTCAAGGACTATTAATCTTTTCTAAGTCAAGTTGAAAGAGGCTCTCTTTAGTCACAGCCTGCTACACCTTTTTGAAGACTGTACCATTTTAGAGATTTCTTTAGTGTTAAACAACAACAAGCAAAAAGACTGCTAAGGCAAGCCAAAATAAGGAAGAGCAAAAAAAAAAAAAAAAAGCTGATGGAGAAACATAAACACTGAAAGCTATGATTTTAGTTTATTATTGTAGTAATTTGTAGCTTGGTCTTCTTTGCTGTGGGTGGCTAAAATTTTCTGATCCTGATCAAACAGGGAGTCAAGATGGAGGAGCAAATTATTAGAGATATATTTGAAAAGTCTCTAAATAAAATCCACCAATTTGTTGACCAGGATGATAAAAAAAAACCCTCTCAAATTACTTTAGAGATGCATACACGTGCAGAAAGTTACCAAACTACCGAGGCAACTTCACAAGTAGCTGAAAATACAGAGGAGTTCATTGCAAATTTGGAATACAAACCTGACATTAACCTTTATTATGATGGTTTAAATATAAATCAATACAACTGAAAGAGTGTCAAGAAAATCAGCAACTTGTTTTTTAAATTTGGGATTTTTACTTTAAGGACATTAACAAGGTTGAAAAATCCATGATAAAAAGGAAAGCTTATAACTACTGGATAATCTTTCCAGAGAAGAAAAAGATTCTAATCCATGAAGAAAAGCTGGAAGGAGTGACTTAAACTTAATAAGTTAACTGGATCTAGGATGGATTATATATATATATATTTGTAATTGAAAGAAAGTGTTAATCCAAAATATATAAAGTATGCAAAATATTATTGAAAGTGTATTTGGGAGTACCTGTGTTAAGAGAACGTTAAAGAAAATGATGTAGTTTAAAGAAAAAGTTTGGGTTTTAAAAAGGATGTTTATAAAAGAAAAACATATTATTCTATAAGGGTAGTTTAGAGGTTGACAGCTGAATGTAATACTGTATGTTAAGAAGTTAAAGAAAAAGATGCATTAGAAAGTTTTGATTCTAGAAAAGTGTTTAAAGAAAGTTTAGCTTTTTTTAAAAAAAAAAAAAGGTGGGAAAAAAGAAACAGTATTTTTCCCAGTAAGGTCAAAGAATTTAGAAGAATATAGATAACTTTGTTAATAAAAATGGTGATAGTTACAAAGATTATTAGGTGCAAATAGAAACGCATACTATTTCCACAGCAAAGAAGATAAAACAGGAATGATTAAATTGATCATTGTATTCAAAGAGGAGAATATGTTTGAGTATGTTTTTTATTTGGATACCACTTCTGAATTTTGTGCTTGTGGTGAAAAAAAAAATGAAACTTTGACTATTTTGTCGATTAGATAGATTTGTTGTTGTAAAAATGGTTAGTTATATATTAATGTGTAAAAGCAAAAAATTGAGGCTGGAGTGTTTTTATCTTGTAATGTGCTAAAAAGAGTCTGAAGTCAACACTTTTCCCCCCTTGTACCTCACACCTTCTTTTCCCTTTCCTTTTCCTTCCCTTAATTTCCTGTTTCTATATTTCTTTGTATTTTATATATTAAATAATAAAAAATTAAAAAATGCAGAAACATTAGTATTTTTCTCATAGTGTTAGCAAGTTATAGGAGAAGATTACAAAAATTCAAAGTTTCTGTATAATAATTCATTATTAACATTAATGGATAATTTTTGAAACTCAATAATAGTCACATCAAATTCTGAGGTTGAATTTGTTTTTATTTTATGATATATTAAATATTTTTATTTAATATGGTCCCAAGAGAAATGTGTATGAAAGTCAATTATATCTTGAGGTCTTGCAATCTCCTATATCTGAAAAGACAAAGCAATCCATCTTACCTGTGGAACTTTGTAAGAGTCTAAAATATCTACCATATCAAAAGTGATTCCAGGATCAATAGTTCCAACAACCAATATGAGTTTGTTCAGGATGCCACATTTGTAATTGGGAATGAATTGCTTCTGACCTGAAAAAAGTTCCAACGTGGCATGATATGTCTGTGCCCCAGCATAGCTATCATAGATTCTGAAGCCCAAAGTGATATTATGTAAGAGCTGTAGGTCATCATTGATCTTCTTCACAGTAAATATCATTGTCAATATATGTTGATAATGCTTAGTCAGGACTCTGCCAAAGAAATTAGTATCAAAGTTGTATCAAATGAAATTCTCCTTCTAAAAAGGCCAGCAAAAAAAACTCCATAAAAAAACTAATAATCATTTTTTTTCATGTTAACATATTAATAGTTAAACTCCACCAAAATAATGATTTAAGAGGTAACATTGTTTCATGTTTATTGATTTATATTTTATTATTTGATATAAATATTGTGGAATTATTTTTGAAGGGAATAATGGCAGTTTTTTCTATGCCTTTGATAATTGTAACCAATTCTAATTATGTGAAACTGACCAGAATCATTACCAAGCATGTAACATACCATTGTATAAATGGTAAGTAAAATTGCATTAATCACTTTTTCTTACACATGAGATGGTTTCATTTTAATGTAAGTGATTGCAAAAAAAAATGGCAAAAGCAGCATAGAATTAGAATTTAGTCTTACTTCAACAAGAAGAGGACTTCATATATATTTTTGTAGGACAAGGAACATTGACTTTTAAAGCACCACAAAAGGTTTACATAATTCAGTAATGTATAAATTGTAGCTAAACCTGAGCGCCACTAGTTAGCTGGGGTTAAAGCTAGTTTGCACCCCATGGTGCACCAAGCATAGATGCACAAGCATTGAATAGAATGAACTAGCAATCTAGGCTGTCAGGACTGCAGTGTGTCTAGCATTTGTAGATTTCCCTGACATTGTATGCTGTATGCTAAATAAATAAATGTAGCTTTTTCTATCATGTTAAGAAACAATTTAAAACTCTCTGAATATTAGAAATTCTACTACAATTTAATCAAAATTCAGAGAGTATTTCTTCCCTTGAAAATTTATTGGTGGTAGTGATGTGACATTTATAACCTTAATAAGTTTTATTGTAAGAACCTGTTGCAATGGTCTAGGAAAGGCAGAATGCATTTCATCAATACAAGAACACTGACAGCATATTGTTTTCCTGTCTGCTCCTTCCTCCTCTCCAAATAACAAAACAATTTCAGTTCATAAGAATGTTATTCCTGGAAGGAAACTGCATGTCTCATTTTCTCAGATAAAATATTTATTTATTATTATTTGTTTATTTTCCACCCATCTCACCAAGAGATTATGCTTACAACAGAATAAAATATTAAATATTAAAATAATAAATAATCTTTAAGATTTACTTATTTTTTTAAACAAAAATGGCTAGGAAGGGAGCAATATGCTGAATCTCTGACTGAACATAATGATTCCCATAGTTCAATGCAATTTCACATCTACAGAGTCAGGTTTAGAGGCTAATGCTGCAATTCTCATCAAGGAGACTGGTGAGTGTGGAAGAATGCAATAACCATGAGGTTGATTAAAAAAAATAAGGAACATAGGTTCTAACTGTGGGTTTTCTTTAGAAAATATAAGAAAATAATATGCAAGCTAAAAATATTCAGTTCTGGGAAAGAGTATTTTAATCACTCTAGGTAATTATGATTCATAAAATCAGAGTACTAAATTATTTTATCTAGACTGATACAGACAATATAAATAAAATAATATCTTACAGGGATTCACCAAGAAGAGAATGATGGGGATCATCCTCAAAGCTTCCTACATCCCTAGTTATGAAGACAAAAGAAGTAATTCCACCAATGATTAGGTCACCTGGCTGGAAATATTTATGATCAATTGGGATAGGATCTCGGATTCTACATTTTTTTATCTCAGTTTTGCAAGCTATATGTGGCAATTGCTGAAGGAAAAGAATCAATATCATCATAAAAAATAATAATCCCAGTTTGAATAAGTCTCTTATATCCATGTAATGCTTAAGTATCTCCAAAATTTGACTAAGTTGAATTGAATCTCTCTCTGTTCTTCCAATGACTTCTATTCTGTTCTAAATCTTAAAATACAAATGGTTCTAAGAATTAATCATGATAATGATCTTATCTGCCCGTAAACTCTAAAATATTGTCAGCGCTTTGTTCTCATTCTTTCAAGAATAATAATTCGTCAATCAGGAATTTGCTGAGTGGCAAATTTAATAATAGGTTTTTTTGATAATTATAAAGGGAAGGGGAAATTGCAACCTTCAAATTATTAATGATGTAGTAAGGTAGAATGAGTCAATAAGTCATCATGTAATGTAGGAAATGGTTTGGAGATGAGCAGAAGTCAGATGTGGTCAAGATGGAGAAATCCATGCCGTGTTCTACATTCTATATTTTTAGAAGAAAAAAAAAGTTTAAGACAATGTAGGGGATTAATTATAACACCTCTTTACACCTTTGTAATAAGGTGATTTCCCCCTTTCAGTTGCCTTCACAGCTGTAGTAATATCGTAGGAAATGCTTTCTTTAGCTCGAGGTGCTTGCCCATTACCATAAGTGAAAATGCAAAATATCATCAATGTTGGTACAAACAGGATCTTAAAGAGAAACTGTAAACTGAGACTTCCATAGTCTTTGAGTTCCTATGAGTTTCTCTACTTTTAAACTGGGGAGTATTTTTATTTCTTTTATCTTGCCTCCATGAGATTATGATCTAACTAAAAACAATTCTGAATAGGATCTAGAACAGGGGTGTCAAACTGCCGGCCTGTAGGCCGGATGCATCATGCCAAAACCGCGCCCACCCCATTGCCGGCAATGGAAAAAAAGTCGTGATATGTCGCAACACATCATGTGACGTCACGAGTTTGACACCCGTGATCTAGAGGTAATACCTAAAAAACCCTCAACATTTATTTTTAGGTTTCTAACCAGAATAATTCCTAAATGTCTCAGAGCAACTCACACTTAAATTTTCACCACTTAAACACATTCAAACAAGGCAAACATATGTGATTGACATTAACTGTAAATAATATTAACATTATCAGAATTATTAAATATTATTAAAAAGAGGTGGAAATAAGGGCTCTTTGAAAATCCAGAAGGCCATTTTTAAAAGTCCTACCCCTTTTATTTCCTCTATCCCTGTACTGAATAATTCTGATGAAATCATTTGAAAAGAAACAAATATGGATAAGCTATCCTTTCACCACAACAGGCAGCATTATTTTATTCCATTGCAGTGTGGAAAAATGTTCAATTTCTCTTGTTTAGAATAGTAAAATCATTGCCAAAATTTTAAATCTAAGTATATTTTCTAGAATATTGATTGATTAATTCACATTTACTCCTAGCAACTACATAGATTTTCTCCATTTTGATCTAACACTAACCTGTTCTTTCAAAAACAGTTGATAGAACAGTTATAACTGTACCGACAGTTATAGCGGTACAGTTATGACCATTATAACTGAATGGTACAACATTCACCTTGCTGCTGGTTGTTCTCTTATTCCTTCCATATTTCCCAGCATTATAGCCTATTCCAGCAGGCTAGGTCTTTGCATAATGTGTTTGAAATAGGATAATTTGAACTTGGTCATTTGTGACTCAAGTGGAAATTTTGGAAGCATCAATATGTTTCCTATTCTGTTTCTTTAAACCAGGGGTGTCAAACTGCCAGCCCGTGGGCTGGTTTCATCATACGGAAGCCGCGCCCACCCCATTGCCAGCAATGGCAAAACCGGCCCGATACGTTGCACGATGTCATGGGATGTCGCGAGTTTGACATGTCTGCTTTAAACCCAACTTTTAGTTCCATAGAGTGTCACAGGTGATACCATAGCTTGCATAATTCTGAACTTTGTAGGTATAGATACATCACAGTGCTTGAACATCTTTTCCAAATCTTTATGGCTGCTGTACTAAGTACTAGTCTGTGGAGTATTTTTTGATTACTTGCTTCTTTACTCTTGATAGTTGATCTAAAAGACAGAAGTTACCCATCTTTTTTAATATTTTCACTGTCAATTCTAAGGCTGGTTAATCAAAGAGCCTTCATTGCATTCCAGTATTATATATTCAACTTCTGACTGCATGTTAACATCTGAGAATGGGGGAGAGGTTACAAGCCATATGGCACAAATGCCTGTTTGAATCAAGGAGCAGGAAAGAACAATGGAACTGCCCAGACTTTTCCTCATCCATTTTCTCATGCTGCTTCCTGGCTTGGTGGCCATGAAAGCCAGAACCACTGTGATGGTTTTTGCTAACATGCAAGAAACTGCCACTGAGAAGATGATTCCAAAGCTCATTTGTCGTAGGGGACATGTTACTTTTGTGGGCTGGCCAATAAACAACAAACAACAAAGAAAGCAAAGAAGGAGAGAAAACAGGAGAGCATAAGTGAGATCTCGGTTGTTGGCTTTGACAATAGGAGTATTGTGATGCTTCATAAAAATTCCAAGCACCAGAACTGTGAGAACAGCAAAAGCAGTAACAGACAAAACTAAACTCATTCCCAAAGGGTCTCCATAAGATAGGTAAGTAGTGACTTTAGGAAGACATAGATACTGTTCTTTGTTTGCATATTGGTCTTCTTTGCATTTAAAGCAGTCATCCATATCTGAAAAAGGCAGAATATATTTATTTGTTTGTCTAATTTCTATAGCTGCCATCTCATGGCAAATGACTCTGGACAACAATCCAGACAAACTATTCAAATTGTATAAATTAGAGAATATAATATTTTCAAACTATCTAGTAAACCATTTGTCTTCAAACTTTCTTCACCCTTGCTTTCCTCTGTTGGGTAAAGATAAAGAAATGTCCTCTAAGGTTAATTTCTTGCTTTGATGTCCATTAAGATTAGTCATTTTTTTTAGATTTTTGAAAAGTTATATAAAGCGCTAATGTACTGAACTGTGGGGCAGGTTTGCTTGGCTTTAGAATTCTTCCATTTTCTGCTTTTTAACATTTTAAATACAAAGATTCTCAGAACAGAGACTTTTCTTCATGTACTCATATGAGGATGATCTTTCAAAGAAAACCTTCCTCCCTCCATCCCTCCCTCCCTTCCTTCATCTAGATCAAATTCAAAATTTAGACAACCAGAAGTGTTAGAATGAGAGTTCTCTAAATTTTGATGCTGTTATTTAGTAGTCATCCAGATTTTTTCAGCCCATGCCTGGTATCTTTGTACAAGCATGAGAGATTTTGCCTAGCTAGATTCATTGAGAACAGCCCATTGTTGGAAGTAATGTCCATTCTGCATGAACCTATATGATGGGTTATCCTTGCATCTTAAAACTTGTCTGCTTGACAATAACTATTAGTTGTTGACTGCATTTAGACTTTGCTGTCTTCTCTTTCTTATCTGTAACCTGAACCTGTATTGGCCTCAAATACATTTGGCATTTGACCTCTGGATCTACAAACTTACTGGCAATGCCTTATGTGCTTCTATAAAATTAAAAGACAGTAACTTGTGTTAATTCTTTTGCTGTATAGCATTGTTCTTACTGAACCTAAATATTTGGAAGGATAGGATATCCCTTTAAAAATTACATTTCGTTCATAACATTTCCTAGAACAGCATGTGGCAATACTACTGAATACATTATATATGGCAATGGTTGATGTAGGATAAAAAAAACCTCATAAATTCACTCATGATAGGTTTTGTGAAGCAGAAAATTTGAACTTCTAGGATACCATAAACATTATCTGCATTCAGCACAACAATGTAAGTGTCATACCTTTCATGTTAGAAATTTTCCCTTCAGGACATCGATTGCAATCATAGCAGCAAAATGGCTTTCCTTCAAGACTTTTTCTTCTATAGCCCATTTGACAATTGCTATTGCAAATTGAGAGAGGCAATGTCTATAGAAATGAAATACCAAAATATTGATTATTCTCCAATGGTAGTTTGAGGAGAGGTATTTTTGCTGATCATCTCATCATATCAACTAATTTATATAAAATAGTGAAAGAACGTGGTAGATTTATGTCTGCATTTTCCTCCAGGGTTTCAAGATGGTGACTATAGTAATTCCATATCAATTTTTCATAGAGCAACAGAGGTGTATTATGCTAAAAATCATCACTGGCCTAAAATGCCTATTAAACTTCATGGGTGGACTTGAACATGAATTTTCCAGATCCTAGTCTAATGTGTTAACCATTACATCACATAAGAATGGGAAATGAAGATCTAAAATAGCCTATTGGGTTTTCTAATCTGGCCTTCTCTCTGAAACTACTCTTAAACAACTGGCCCTGTGGTACAGCCAGAACAATCTGGAGTTAAACATACTTAAAACTGTAGAGATGAGAGTGGATTTTAGGAGGAGCCCTTCTATTCTACCACCTCTTACTATATTTTACAGCACAGTATCAGAGTAGAATCCTTCAAATTTTAGGGTTCTATAATCTCCCAGGACTTGAAATGGACACTTAACATTAGAACATAATTAAAAAGACACAACAAAGAATGTTCTTCCTGCATCAGCTCAGGAAGTTCAAACTGCCTCAGGAGCTGTTGATACAGTTTTGCAGAGGAATTATTGAGTCTGTCATTTGTACTTCTATGATTGGTTTGGTACAGCAATCAAACAGGACAGATACAGACTCCAACAGATAGTTAGGACTGCAGAAAGATAAGATGATAAGATAAGATAAGATAAGATAAGATAAGATAAGATAAGATAAGATAAGATAACCTTTATTGTCATTTTTTTTACTGTGGGCACAACGGCACACATCAAAAATGAAATTTAGTTGCCCGCTCTCAAAGTGAAACACATACATGACACACACCTAAACATACTATGAACAACATATGTATAGATCCACATCCCTACATATACATAGCAAATAAATATTAAATACTGTCCATCTTGAATATATAACGGAAGGAGGAAGCTTGAAAGTTCACAAGGTTAATGCTATATGGAATGAAACTATGGCTGAATCTGGATGTTCTGCTACAGATACCACGAAGCCTCCTCCCAGAAGGTAACAAAGAACAAACACCAACAATTGTGATGCAGTGGTTAGAATGCAGTCTTGCAGACTAACTCACTGCTCACTGCCAGGAGTTCGATTTTGACCGGCTCAAGGTTGACTCAGCCTTCCAAGGTCAGAAAAATGAGGACTCAGATTGTTGAGGGTAATATGCTGACTCCGTAAACTGCTTAGAGAGGGATGTAAAGCACTATGAAGAGGTATATAAGTCTAAGTACTATTGCTATTGCTAATTACAACCAGCCTGCCTTCCATAGAAACCTGTATATTGCACCAGTCAGAAGGAGGGTTAAGAAAATATCTACAGATCCCTCACATCCTTGACATAAACTGTTTTAACTCCGCCCCTCAGGATGTCACTGTAGGGTAATGCATGTCAAAACAACTAGACACAGGGACAGTTCCCCCCCCCCCTTGTGCCATCACTTTGCTGAACAACTAATTTTCATAGTACTGTCTACTCTACTGTATATATTTATCCATATAGTATAGCTATAGTATTGTTATTATCCTTCTTATTATTTACTTTATTACCCCCTTTTTGGAGGAGGAGGAGGAGGAGGAGGAGGAGGAGGAGGAGGATACTCTTGCTTTGCATGTACACTGAGAGTTTCTGCACCAGAGACAAATTCCTTGTCTAATCACACTTGGCCAAATAAAGTATTCTAGTCTAATCTCTAAAACTCATCTTTCAGGTTCCCTTTTTCCAGATGGAATTCCTATTTTGTCCTTCATTTCTTGATCATTAACAATTATAGGATGAATTCTGGAATTCTGGGGGTTGCTTCGGGACAGATTTCTATCCCTAGCATCATACAAATTACAAGAAGTATTAAGCATAAGATTATGAAATATATTTAGTCATAAGGGTGGTTGAGAAAACCAAAGGGTGGTAGAGGAAAAAATGAGAAATAGTGATGTTATATCATTATTTCCTAAACATGATAATCCTAGATGGTACAGCAATTCTGTTTCTTCATCTTAAATGCATAATGTGTGTTTTGCTTTGTTTGCTCTTTTTATTCCAGAACTAGCCATCTGTATTCTGAGATGTCACATAACATCAAACTGAATAACAGTAGGGCTTATTCAGATCTAACCTAAGTCAAAGGCATCATATAGTATAAAAGAAAAACAAATGCTTTAGGATATTAGGTAGAAAGAGTGGGAAATATAATGGACTATCCATGATGCTGCATAGGTTGCCAAATTACAATTTTAATATTCTTACTGACTTATGCTGGCTGGTGCTACTGGGCAGATATAGTTCAAGACAGATTCCCTGTCTTTGGTTTGGAGAATTATAAACTGAGTTGTTCATGGCTTGAACAGGAGTCAATCCAATTTGGGGGAAATTATATCACTTATTTTGCAGTTAACCTACTGTTAGATTATTACCAGAGCAGAATCTGCTTTTTGTTCTTCAGATATACTGGACTTTTAAAATCCAATTATTGTTATGTTGCCAAGGACAAGAGACTGTGCAAAGTTTGAATTTGCTATTTTTCTAAAATGAGGTGATGGCATTCTTTTCTAAGGCATTTTAAAATTTAATAGTTGTGAAATTTTAAATGCCCATATAATATTAGAATATTACTTTTAGATATTTTATGTTATTATTCTTGAAAAATTTTAAGTACATTCTATTTTATATTTTAAAAGCTTTGCAACCTGTCCAAACAATTTTTGCTTTTTTAATGTAAGCTAGAAAAATGTTTCATATTAAAAATATAGAACAAAATTGTGAAGTTGCATTTCATTTGGAATGTACCAGGTTACCTGACTCTTATAGTTAAGAGCTCATATTATAGGTTACTAGACTTAGAATATAGGCTTTTAACTACTATAGTTATAGTATACAAAGCAGTAATTTCTGCACATCATTTCAGTGTTAAATTGGATATTTTTATTACTTACCTGGTTGAAAATGTCATGCCAAGTGATTTCATGATCATTAATGCTGAACTCTTGTTCTGATGTGGACATAGGATTCATTTTTCCAACCTTCACTTTAAGAAATGTTTGATTTGAAAATGTGACCCAATTCATAATGACAAACCCAACTATTAATTCTCCATTGTGATCAAATGAAATTTTGTTTCTGCCACTGTTGTTGAATGAAAAACCTCTGAGCAACTGATGAAACTTAAAGAAAATAAAGATCAGCTGTGTTATTCATTGAATCATAGAATAAAATACCCTTTTTGATTATCCAGCTCAATCTCCAGTGTGGTGCATGCACACAGTTAAAGTACTCTGTTTTAGTCACTAAGATGAATGTTATATTGTCTATGCATTTACAACTAAAAATATTTTATATAATATATACTTTTCAGGATCCTAAATACAGGAATGACATTATTTGACTATGTATATATTCACATGCATAAAAATAAAAACTGACAAACTATTAAATGGTACACGCTTCAGTAGAAAAATGAATGGCGTTAAGAATGGTATATTTATTCATGAACTTTTTCTAGTGTGTCCAAAAGTACCAGGTAAATGTGTGCAGGCATACAATCTAAAATAAAGACTACATGTGGCTTCTGAATTAATAGAATTCTATTATTGCGTTCATAGGTATATCACATTCAATTTCATTTATCAACAATCACCTGCCATGGCTGATTTTGAAACTTCCATCTTTGCTCAACTGCCATTGATCCATATCTGGATTTGGATTTCTGCAGCACATGAAGTGCATGAGCCATAGTATAAACAGCATTGTAGATACTGTAACTAGGTCCCATCATGAACATTTCAGAAACTGTCCCAGGAAGGTTCCCAAGCTTCTCTTCTCCCATGCAGATACCCCCAGCTGTATGGGAATGTGAAAATTTACAGAAAAATGCTTGTTCCCAAAAGGCTAGTAGAAAATTGTCTCCCTTTGAGTTGGAAGGTTTTCTGCTTTGAAAAAAATGTTGAAAACCTGGAAGCTTGCATGATTTAACAGTGAAAGATAGTGCTCCATTGATGACTTGGATGTCCCAGTCTCTTTGATAAGGTAAGGAGAAGAGATCAGTCTGGGCTGACATAATCCACACCATGCCTTTTACCTCAAATAGTCGAAGCATCCATCTCCAATATATCATTGTTCGTGTTTCTCCATAGAGAACCAACACATTGGCTTTACTCTTTTTAATTTTTTCAACAATTCCGATCATTTCACTAATTGAACTAATATAATCATCAAGGAAAGGAATATTGATTCTCTCTATGAAGGCAAAACAGATACCATTCATAGGAAATCCTGCAAGTATTCTCTGCACAAACCTATCTCCGTTGTCATCATTTATTGCCAAAATTCCAACCCATATCCATCTGAAATGCAGAAGTAACTGGAGAATACCCTTATACTGCAAAATTTCATTTGGAACCATCCGAAAGAAAGGGAGTGATTCTCTTTGATTATTCATCACTGCAGTGGACCCGTATGTGAACTATACAATAATACAGGATGTTGAAGATGTGAAGGGGAAAGAGAGAGAGAGAGAGAGAGAGAGAGAGAGAGAAAGAGAGAGAGAGAGAGAGAGGAAAGAGAGAGGAAAGAGAGAGAGAGACAGATTTAGAATATGCATTTGCTAATTTACAATGTATTTATTTTAGGATTTTAAGATTGTCCATCAACAGAAACAGATTACATTTACATCTCAAGCTACTCTCTTCTAGCAGTCATCCAGTTATAAAGAAGGTGTTGACATTGGTATAAAGTAATATTCTTCTCCAATTTCTTTGAACTTGTATTCAACCAGAAAATGTGAAGAGGAGTAATGTTTGTACAGTATGTATTCAATGAAAATAAAAAATAAATAAGTAATAAGTAGTAAATATTATATAGGGGAATATGCTGGGGAATTCTGGGGGTTGAAGACCACACATGTAAAAGTTGTTAAAGTTGAAAAAAATGATACAATGGAGAGGCCTTTTTATTCTAGTGAAAGTAATTAGTTGGGATGAGAAATCTTTTGCTGGTCGTATACAAATTATGAAAAAGTTTCCCTCTTTTTAAAAAAAAATTAGTTGTCCCTGTCTAGAGCTTATATATTAGTAGCTTCTTACTTGGCTGTACTTATTATGGACCAGGATATTTAAATAGTTTATTATTCATCATGAATAGCATAAATGCATTTGAAGAGAAAGATTCATGTAGGACTTTTGTTTGATTTTTGATTAATTGCTGAGATAATTTTATACTCTGATATCTGGGAAAATATATACTGGCAAATAGTTGGATTCAGATATCAGTAACCTTCTTATTCATAATGTAGCTTCCATGATCATTATATTACACAAACTGTATTATACTAAAAGGTTATAGCAAATTCATAAATCTAAAGCAATCCTGTAGCATTTATGATAAAACTTTGGTTTGGTTTCTAAGGGAGGAACTATTGTCCTTCTGAAAAACATACTTATATATATAGCCCTAATTAAAGAACTCAAATGAAGGAGAGAAAAAGTAGGTTATTTGAAAAGTTTAAACAATCAGGAGAACTGTCAGAGACAACAGTATAATATTTACATTGAGAATAAGATATGTTGAGCAGTATATTTTTCAAAACAGCATTTCTCCAAGTTAAAAAAAAACCCAACCACATTTTACAAATAAAGTGTTTCTTGTATATTTGGACATGTGGCATATACATGTTAGATATTGAAAAACTGAGAATTTGACATGAAACTAAATCTCCTTCTTAAGCTTTACTGAAGAGAAGTGGGAGTATTAGAACAGCTGAAGAAAGGAGCACAAAATTATATATCTTCTGAAGAAAAAATGTTAAACAATTGAAGCAAAAACATCTTATTTTTTAATTATGGCAGATACATAAAAATATTATAAACAAGAATTCAGTTTATCAGAATCTGATCTGACATCCTGACTCCTAGAAAGATGTTCATATAGCTAAGAATGATCTCCTCTAAGATCTGGAGAATGAACTGATACAATTATTTTTTATATTATTTTTAAAAGTAATTAAACTGCCTATTTATCTCAAGTGCACATTTTTTAAAATTCAAATAATAGAATCTAGAAAGATAAAAGAAATCTTTAAAAAGCACCCAACCAACCTGTGGAACCTTGTAGATACTCAGAATGTTTGCTATAGGAAGTGAGACATCAATATCAAGCCCTTCAATGATAGCTACCAGATTATGCTGGATATCACACCTGTAGTTGGGAATAAATCTTTTCTGTGTGGAGAGAAGTTCCATAGCACTGTGATAGGTCCATTTTGCTTCATAATAGCTATCATAAATGTTGAAACCTAATGTAAAATTAGGCAAGATCTGTGGGTTTTCATTTATCTCCTTTACAGCAAATATTAAGGCCAGCGTATGCTGATAATTTTTAGTCAGTACACTGCAAATAACAGAGATACATCATGTCACATGGAAATTCTGCATAGTGGATTGGGCTGGGTTTGCTCTGTTCAAAAGTAATGGTTTTCAGAGTGCAGCCTTCAGTAAAATGCAGCCTTAGCATTTTAGTGTTGTATCTGCAAATAAACAAAGGATGTATAGAAAGGAGGGGAGCAAAAGCTAGCAGACATAACCAAAGCCGCACAAGAATAAGCTATTCTTGAAGTACTAGAAAAAAGGCAAAGACAAAGTATTATCAGAGAAGAGAATAAGTGGCTTCCGGTTCCGGTCGCAGCGCCAGCGGTCGTGCAAAGAGTATGTTCTCTTTGCCGGCTGGTTTCCCCCCGCCGGTAGACCCTGGACAGGGTAGAAAGTCGACCCGGAGAGGCGACCACCATGGAGGAGGGCACTCGTTGATTGCGGAGGGAGCGGCAGCTCCCTCTGCGATCCGAGCAATCACCTTTGGGCCGACGGGGAAAAGATCGGCCAGTAACATGGCCGATCACTTAGCTGCTCCAGCCGAAAGTCACAGCAACATCTAAGCAAAAAGAACCACCGTGGAAGATCCGGGTGAGACCTTTCCTTCCCTCTTGATATCTTATTCACTTCCCTGTGAAAAGCTTTTAGAAATTATTTCCCTCCCTTGAGAATGCAGCGTTTGAATACTCGGGGAAACGAGCTTTGGAAAAAAAAATAACTAATTTTTATTGTTTATTTAAGCTGTTGGAATTCGGGGGATCCTGAAAAAAAAAAAAAAGAAGAAGAAGAAATCCTTACTGTGACTCTCTTTCTTTGCTTGCTTGTTTTCAGCTTAAGTGGAAACCTTTAGGGAGGGGGGTGGAGTGTTTTTCTTCTTCCCCCCCTTCTGAAGAGTTTTATCTACTTTAAAAAGAGAAAAAAAAACTCTACGGCTTTCTGGGCAGATTTATGTGGATTGTATGGTTACAATGTATCTCTGAACTTGGCGTGAAGCCCAGACAGCGCTATTGTAACAATGTAACCATTTTGAACTTCTACTCCCTGCACTTGGCGTGACGCCCAGACACTTGTATATCTTTTGGAACTTGCTCAAGTTTCTACCTGTTGTTTTTGACTTTATAACACAAAATATACTTCCCTGAAAAATGGATTTTTTCGCTTTAGGATTACAATATAATAATTGAGACATCCTCTTCTATTATTTCTTTGGATTATAAATTAGATATTCATAACATTGATTGGGACTTTTGCTGTTTTTATTTTTGTACTTGTTTTTTCCTATTTCTGTTTGGATCTTATATTTTATAATATTGCAATTCAGCTTTTAAGCTGAAATTTCACTAAAAAAACAAAGAATGGAATCCCACTCACAGCTTAACTATGGACTTATACTAGAAAAAATCTTGGAAACAAAAGAGGAATTAAAAGAACATTTTAGAATGCTCAGAAAAAGGGATGTTCCAGAGTTAAAAACTGAATTTCAACTTTTGACTGGACATGACACACAACCAGATTTACAACTTAATGATATGGAGGAAATATATTTACAATCTATTGAAGAGGAAGATGCTACATCTTATATGCAAATGACGAAGACTTTGGATGACCAAAGGCAGAATTCAACTAAAACATCTATAATCCTAAAAGCAACAGGAATAGACTTTCAAATACGAGACATTAAAAATGCTGACAATATGAACAAGCAACGAATAAGTACCATACTGATTAAGACTGATTACATAGTGCAGACAACATTGGAAAAAAGAGAAGAAGACTACGATTGGATTCAATTGTGGAAAAATGTATATTGCCAAACACTAAGATGGGAGGAACTAGAGGCCTTATTGTGGAAACCTGCTTGGCACAAAAAGAAAGCTAGAATTAGATTTAAAAGTGAGAGTAAAAATTTTATCTGACGGGTAAAAATGGCTTTTAGAGACTTTGACTGAGCTAATATGTTTGAGATTTCTAAGGTTTAAGACTTTGATCTGAGTTAATATTGATGTAAATTATTGATTTGATTATGGTCTGGAATGGCAATATGGAAAATTGGAAAATCTAAAATTAAAGGACTTGGACTGAGATTGGTGAAACATTTAACTATGATTTATAAAAATATTTGATAGAGTACAGGAAATAGAATATAGTTGAGAAATATTAATATATATAATATTATTATATATATTGGGTGGGGGCCCTGTTGTGCTCAGATTAGTCTGAGTTGCAGGGGGATTTGAGATGGAGAGCTGCATTGCTGTTGTTTGGCTTCGCGTTCGTGGTCGTGCCACATCTTCAAGGTGGGTGTCAGTTTGCTTCACGTATGGAATGGAGGGGTTTAAAATGGCCAATGATGGGCTTCCGGTTCCGGATCGCGACACCAGCAGTCGCACGGAGAGATCTCTCTCTCCCACCGGCTGGTTTCCCTCCGTCGGTAGACCCTTAATCGGGTCGAAAGTCGCCCCGTAGAGGCGACCACCGTTAGAGGAGGCTCCTGCTCGACTGGGGAAGAGCGGCGGCTCTCCCCAGTTCGAGCTTTCTCCTTAGGGCCGCCGGAGGAAAAGATCGTCCTACAAAATGGACGGTCACTTCGTCGCACCAGCTGAAAGCCAGAAGAACATCTAAGCGAAAGAACCCCCGTGGAGAATCCGGGTGAGACCTTTCCTACCCCCTTTTTTTTTCCCCTAACTACTTTCCTGTTAAAAGCTTTCTTTGAATTATTTCCCTGTCGTGAGGAAGCAGCGTGTGAGCAATGGGGAAAAACAGCGTTGGAAAAAAAAAAATATAAATAAAAACCAGTTAATTTTGATACTATTTAAATTTTGGAATACTGAGGGGACCTGAAAACATTTTATTTTTGACTATTATTGCTACAACTACGTATTCATTATTTTGAACCCTTTCTTCATCTTTTTTAATACGAAAAATAAAAAATCTATTATTTGGAAAGAAAAAAAGGATTTTTTGGTTTGCTGAGGACATCTTGTGTCGAAAAGTGGTACTGCAACTATATTTTTTTTTATGACTGGGAATGGCTATGACCCTGAAAGAGTCATAACTACAAGATAACGATGCAGCTGGCCTATTGAAAATTGAAGGTGAATGCTTGCTTGATTCTTATGAAGCAGAGCCTTTCTTAAAGATTAAAGATTAAAAAGCCTTATTATTATCGATATGGAACTTAATACACAACTGGACTATGAACTTATATTGGAAACAATTTTAGAAGCTGCAAAGGATGTGAGCTCTTACTTTCAATCCCTTTTCTCTACACTGAGAGAAACTGTGGAAACCACAAAACAAACTAATTTTATTCAACTTCCAACACAACCTATCGAGAAGTCTGATGACTATACAACAACTTCAACAGAGATGTCTGAAGCATCAATACCAACATCAACAGAGACTGACACTCAGACACAACTTATTGAAAATCGAGAAAAGGTGGATAAACAATTGGCAAATATAACATGGAATAAAACAGCTTTTACCATCCAAAGGCTATTAGAAGAAAGGAAAGAGAACTTTGACCAATTTGAAGCGTTAAAGAATATGGACCTTTTAATAGTGTGGTTTGATTATGTAGGAACCTCACTATGGAAACCACTATGGCATAGAAAGAAGCCTAGAGTTAGATTTAAAAATGTATTTTAAAGTTTTATTTAATGGGATTAAAAAGGCTTTGATTTCTGGACTGACTTAACAACTAATGGAATACGTGAAATTTTTAAGAGGATACCCTTTGTAATATTACTCTGTTTTAGATATGATATATATTGGAGAAGTAAACTTTATCTACTGGTTTAAAAAGATTTTTATAGATATAGAGGCATTGATAGAATATATATTTAAATTAGATAGAAATTTATTTGTTGGCCTGATATCTTTATTTTAAGAGAATTATTTGGAAATAAAAGGAGAATAAGAGGGATGGGTGATAAGAGAAAAAAATGGTATCAATGAAGAAGATATGAGAATGTTGTTGTAAGAACAATATACCAGATATAATTATGTAAAAAAAAAAAAAAAGGGCACCCGAAGTGTTAATAACATGTCTATTTAAGGCTAATTGAAATATAGTAATTGTAAGTTAGTAAAGCTTAAAAACAGGATTTGGATTTTTTAGAATTGAAATGTAACTGATATTTGATAGGACCGTTTGAAACTTATATAGAATTTATTAATTTGAATATGTAAAATTAAATGAGGGAATTAGAGAGGGAAGCTTAAAAGACTTGAGTTGACTTATATATCTGTGATTGTTTTTCTTTCTTTTGGATGTTTAATATACCCACCTCCATGGTGGTTCCTAAGCACCTTAATGTTATCCCTGCACCCCTATAAAATCTAATAAAATATATTTAAAAAAAAAAAAAAAAAATG